>CM051276.1:39550358-39765358 GCA_027921565.1 Artemia sinica
TGCAAATTAATGAGCCCTCTTCTGAAGTTTATCGAGCTCGTTTACTATGAACTATTCGGCCCCGGGCAGAACGCAACGCTTCCCCGGACCGGGAGGTATTGTCCGACACCGGAAATTTTCTATATGATCTTTGAAACTTATTTTTAACAAATATCTATCTCAAAATTTTTTATTGATTGCATTTGGGAAAAGGCAACGGGAGGGCTAGTTGCCCTTGATCTCTTTTGACTCTTAAAAGTTGAACTAGAGCTTTCGATTTCGAATCAATTAGCCTTTCTGAAGGTTGTACGAGCATCCCTTTTTTTTTGACTAGAACCTTATATGCCCCCGGGCATAACTTACAACGCCTGACCCAGGGCCTTGGGGGGTTTTTTTCGACACCGGAAATTTTGTTATATGATCTTTGAACTATTTTGAACAAAATAGCTATTTCAAAATTTTTATCGGATACATTTGGGGAAAAAGAGGCGTGGGGGGGGGAGGCTAGTTGCCCTCCGTCACTTTTGAATCTTAAAAAGGGCACTAGAACTTCCGATTTCCAATCAAATGATCCCCTTCCGAAGTTTATGTGACGGACCCGTTCCATTTGAAGTGCCTCTGAAAAAATAAAATAAAATCTTGAGCCGTATGGCCTTTACTGTAGGTGACGCTATAGTGTTGCCTCTGATTAGCTGACCAATATTGCTTGCTAATTCCGTAATTAGCCCGTGCCTAACAACCTTAAGGCATGGCTGTTTCCGGGGGTGGGGGGTTGTTACCCGTTTAGGCTCGTCCCCGAAATTTGACTAGTACATTACAAATCCATATTCTTCTTTTTACCCCCCCCCCCCCCCCCCCACCTCCTCCCCAAAAAACGAAATCCTGGACTCGGCCCTGGTTGAAGTTCTTGTTTTTTTTAGTCAAAAGAAGTAGTCTTTCAACTTTTAATCATTGAAAAGTAAAGAGACTACTTGTAAAAGATCTTGTGACGCTTGTTCTTTTTACTGGCGTAAATTTTCACACAGAAGACCCCAATCAGATTGGAACATAAATTTCATTCTGATTACTTTTTTGAATTCACACGAGTGCTTTTGTCAAACCCATCAGGTCTTAAAAAGTTGAGGTTATTTGTCTCTCCAGAAATAATGTCTTACAAAAATAAACCGTACTATAAAACCAAAAAGAAATTGGCAAGATAAGAAATAAGATATTTATTTTTTAAATCACCATCACATGTCCCAAAGGGCTGGATTTGTATTTCAGGGTAAAAAAAAAACTGGTTTCAAGGCAAGAATATAATTTTGTACTTTAGTGAAAAAAAGTTAATGTTTTCACTTTAATAACTTTAATAAATAAAAATTATTACGAGGACTGACAATGCACACTCATTTGAATTTTTTCAGTAGAGTTTCAAATTATGTTCCGGGTTTGAGAAGTCATAGGGGTTGTGAGCCCTAATCATGTTAATCTCTGCTTGTTTTGAGTTTGACTCGGTTATTTATTGTAATTTCTGTTCGTTTTGGGTTTGATTTATTTATTGATGCTGATTTGTGGTAGTTTTACGCTGGTAGATTATTTGATTTTATTTTTGCTCATTTTTGATTTAATGAAGCTAATGAATAAAGTATCTTTTAAGTTTTGTTTTTTTATTGTTTTTCTGGTTCTTTTCACATGACTTTCCGCGTTTGTTTTTGTTGTTTTTTTTTTTTCTTCGGCACTTTCCTTCAAGAGCGGCATCCAGGATTTTTGTTCGGGGGGGGGGGGGGTTACTAATTTTCGACTCGGTTTTTGACTAATTTTACTAATTTTTACTAAGGTTTTACTAATTTTTTGACTAATTTTCGACTCGGTCAAAAATTTCGGGGGGGGGGGGGGGGTCAAACCGGGTGACCCCCCCCCCCCCCTCTGGATACGGCCTTGCTTTCCATTGAATACATTATTTCGTTCGTGGTGAAGAAGAGAGCCGGTTGTCCTCTCGAAATATTCGCTTTGTTTGTTTTTTCAGTATTCTCGTTTGGCCTTTAAAATAAAGTTTTCTTTTCTTATAGTATAGAAAATGGCTTAGAAAAGAAAGCAAAATAACTATTCATTACATTGACAAATAATATTATAATTCTATGATTTTTTGTTTGATTTAGTGATTTTCTTCAATAATCTAGTGATATATTTGCTGATTTGGATGATTTTTTTCAAGAATCTAGTGACTTTTGTTCACCTGGTGGAAACCCCGAAAGAGCCTTCTAGAAGACGGTTCTAGGTGTCCTCCCAACCCACTTGAAAATAGGATTTTTAAAATTGGAGAAAAAATTTCAGATATTTTTATTAACATAAGCCACAGCTCAATATATAAAAAAGTGAAACTAAAATAATGCTCGATAAAGCGACCAGTTGAATATCATTTCATGCCAATCCTTCGTACCAATTCAAATAAAAACGAGGATATTGCAAAAATAGTAATACAGAAGGAAAAAATAATCGCAAAGAAAAACAAATAAATAAAATATGTTCATATGCTCCAGAATCTGAGATCTGGCACCGGAATCTATAAATCAAAACCGAACTTAACTCGTCAGGTGTAATAAATACAAAGTATTGTTTTTTTAAACGTCAAAAGAAGATATTTTGTACAAATAAAAAGTATTCTTGAGTTGCAAATTAAGTCGCCTTGAAGAAATGCTTGAACAAATCCTTGAACAAAGTCAGCATAATAAGGCTTTACTTGTCACTTGGAAAGAAGTCAGAAAATGGAGAAAGTTTAGGGATTTTGGTATTGAAAATAGGGATTTTTAGGAATTTTCCACCAGCCTTTTAGTGATTTGAAAAAACTGGAAGTGGAAACACTGAGGTCAATTGAAACGATTCAACTGGTGAATATAGTAGATTTCTGAAGTGATATGCTTGCTATTTAGTTCGTAGTCTTTTTTCCGTAGTGTGTCTTTTTGTATTTTGCTGTGCTTCGTTTCCTTTTCTTTTTATGTTAGTTTGCCTTTATTGCGAATGTGAAATACCAGGTTTACAGCTCAGTCACAAATAAAGCATCTATCTTTGCCACTTCATCCTCTGGCTTGTTGAATTCGAAAATTGGCGCAAATCAACAAGTATCACGATGACGTGGCACATGTCCTGTTTAATTATCGCTTGTAATTCATATCGTAATAAATGTATAATATATTCATATATAGTAAAATCAACTTATTATTAAAACATTATTATTAAAATTTTTATTATTAGCTATTAATTCATAACGTAAAATCTGTATATCTGTAGCTAAGGATAGCTTAAACACAATTTCACTACGTAAATACGAGGGCTATTCAGAAACTAGGGGACGTTTCCTTCTGACGCCGCTAGGCGCGCGGCGATCACGTATGTTTTGGCGTGCGCGTGCTCGTAGGCGTCGTAGCTTCAGTCGGCATCCAGCCGCGAGAACGAGAAAACCTCAGCTCTGTACTTTATACCAATATTCTAATTTAAAATGTGCGCTGCAATTTCAAATCCCGCCAGTTGTGAAGTGCGGTTCGTAATACGGTTTTTGTTAGCAAAAACCTATAGAAATTCATCGGCAACTGTGTGAAGTGTATGGCAACGACGTAATGAGTGAAAGGTCAGCGCGAAAATGGTGTATCCAGTTTAAAAATGGCCGAACCAACGTGCATGATGAAGGGAGGAGTGGACGCCCGAGCATTGTGACAGACGATTTTCTCACCAAAGTTGATGAGAAGATTCGTGAAAACCGTCGCTTCACAATAACGGAGTTTTCGCTTTGCTTCCCACAAGTTTCACGGACTTTGTTGGTTGAAATTGTGACTCACAAGCTTGGGTACCATAAATTTTGTGCAAGATGGGTGCCAAAAATGCTTACAGACCTCCATAAAGGTCAGCGAATGGGAGCAGCCTTAACATTTCTTGATGCCTACCACACACATGGTGATTCTTTGTTGGATCGAATCGTAACGGGTGACGAGACGTGGGTGAAGCACGTCAATTGCGAGACAAAATTGCAGTCCATGAAGTGGGGGCACACAAGCCCCCCCCCCCCCCAAAAAAAAAAAAAATTGCAAACCTTGTCAGCGAGGAAGATTATGGACACTATTTTTTGGGGATAGGCAAGGTGTGCTGCTTATTGACTTTCTCGAGCATGGTGCAGCAATAAACTCTGATCGGTACTGCCAAACATTGCGCAAGCTTAGAAGAGCAGTGCAAAACAAGCGTCGAGGAAAATTATCATCAAAAAGTTTGTTTTTTCATGACAATGCCCGACCTCATACGGTAAATCGAACTGCAGAACTTCTTGACTCGTTCAAATGGGAGATTTTCCCACGTCCACCCTACAGTCTCGACCTAACACCGAGTGATTTTCACTTGTTCCTGAAGATGAAGAACTGGCTAGCGACACAGCGTTTTGATGACGACGACGAGCTCCGGACATGCGTCACTGAGTGGCTGAGATCGCAGGAGGCGGATTTCTATGACGAAGGAATTTCGAAGATTGTCCACCGCTACGATAAGAGTGCCCTAATTTGTTTGGTGACATGTAGAAAGGAGCATTTTAGTCACTCTTTCAGATGTACGTATATAATGAAATATTTTTCCTGTACCTAGTTTTTCTTTTATTACAAAACGTTCCCTAGTTTGTCTTGAAGATTGCTCTTTGTTAGGAGGTGGGGACTTGTGCATAATAGATTTAGCTTTAAGCTTCGGACTGCAAAGTAATCCCGCTTTTGTAGCCTCTTTTAGTTTCTTCCTCTTGACTTTTATCTTATTTTTTTTTCTTGGTTGATTTCTTTTTTTGTCTTCAAATCTTTGTGTTACTTTACTTGGCTCTCGATTTATTTATGTAATAAGGTGACACATTGAGCCCAGTACTTCTGTGCTTTCGCTCCTCAAAGGGGTAGATCAAGGGGAGGGCGGGGGGACCCTGCCCCCTTCAAGATTTTTCTGGTGCCCTCATCCCGTTTTTTTTCTTTTTTTTACTCTTAGTTTAAAACAAACTTGTCAATTGGTCAGATATTCGGGCCCTTGTCACGTTGCCCCCCCTCCAATATTGCGCTCTAGATCCATCTTTGACCCCTTCTCAGAAGGAAACACTATATAATCCTAAAAACGCTTTAAAAGAATCCTTAAGTACTTACTTATCGCACCCTAAAAGCGCTTCATGCTGCTTTACACCCCCCCCCCCTCTCCGCTTGTAATGTGCAAATATATAACCCAAATTACATATTCTCCATGTTTCTCCGTTTCTTGATCTTGCCAACGTTGCAAAGTTTTGGATGGTCTGTGTGTATTGCAGCTGTTGTAATAAAATAGGAATTTTTTTCTAATTTCAAAGGGCAAAAAAAGAACAGTAAACACCCGGAAGCACTAAAACATTAGAGATATGATACCAAGAACATATAATAAACCGAAAAAAAAAATTGTTGAAAATATTCAAAAGAAGCCTAGTTGGTGCAGCCTATAGGAAGAGTGTGCTCTGCTATGTTGACCTGAACTGACTTAGTACTGTAGCGAGTTTTAAGTAGTAGTAGTAATAGGGGGAGGGGAACAGTCCATATAACACAAAAGGTATATTCGTAAGTACTAAAAAATATACATAAATCCCCAAGTGGTACCGGGCTATTTCAGGTTGTTATTAATAAATTTTTTTTTTGTATTTTGTAATTTTTGTTTAGTTTGTTCTGGAGGACCTGAAAGGATCATCGCCTTCGACTGTAGCTACAGTGACTCCACTCCGTCCACCGAGAGGCCTTTCATCCCCCACTATTGTACCTACTGTTGATTTAGAGCCACAGCTACCACCCAACGTACCTATTGAAGCCATTGCAAAGAGAATAAAAACCGTTGAAGGTATTTATTTTTAATTTAAGTGTGCTTGAATGTCTTAGTATATAATGTTTAGGTTCGGTACTTATGTGTTAACGCCATCTCAGCAGAGGCTGCGTAACTGCGCCTGCGTCTATAAAGAGTAATCTTGTTGCTCAAACGCTTATGCAGTTATCTTTTGGATTTCTTGTTGCCTCGTTGTTAGCTGACTTTTTATGTTATTTTTTTTAATACTAAGAAAATGTGTATTTAGAATTCGCCAAAAACAAAAACAGATGCAGTTTTGTCTTTTTTAAAGAGTGAAATATTTTACCAAAAAACGAAAAAGTACTTGTATGATATACTCCCTACCTAATATTCTTCTAATATGTTACTCTGACCCTCAATCCTAATGACATATACCAAAGTAAGATACCAATAGAATACTTTAGAAATAAATTTGGGCTATATATTTGCACATTGGGGGGGTGGGGGGTAAAGTATAGTGAGTCTGCATGCCTAATGTGTTAGGTACAATTACTTATTCTGCATATTATGTAGTTCTCAGAAAACAATTGTTTTCTAACTTCATACTGTCCAGTACTTCCCCCCCCCCTAATGTGCATATATTGCCTAAATTTAATATTTTCCGTCTATTCTATCACTTCTCTTTGTCTTGCCTCACGCTAAGCTGAAAGAAACTAAAAAAAAAAAAAAAAAACGGTTCTATAATGCATCAATAATAAAAAAATTGAGCTGTAGGGGTTTATCATACAAGTACCATCGAAAATTTTCGCATTCCCATGACATCAAAGTTTACTTTGGAACTGTCACAATTCAATAGGAATAGAAGGATTCCTAGTTGCTAAATTTAATCATAAATAAGTTTTTGTGCCCAAATTCTTTATCTCTCCGTGATTCTTCAGGGAAATTCAGAAAGGAGGTATGGAGAGGAGGTTGGGTAGAAATTATTTTCCTAATCCCCCATCATTCCCGGGAACATTTGGAGGGTAGGCCTACTCATATTAACGATTAAAGCTACCGGAGCACAAGTTGTGTTTATGCACCTGCGCTAGTAAAGAACAATCTTGCTGCTCGTACGCCCACGTAGTTATCTTTTGGATTCCTCGTTGTCTTGTTGTTTGCTGATTTTTGACGCCATTTTTTAGTGTTATGAAAATGCGTATTTGGGATTTGTCAAAAACAAAACAAGATTTAATTTTTTTTTTTCAGGAGCGAAATATTTTTAGCAAACAAACGGAAATATACAAAATTCCCGTGATATGAAACTTTATTTTGGTAAATGTAAGTTATGGAAGCATAACTTAAGACAATATGATCTGCAATTGGGATTTTTATACCTAAAATTAAATTTTTTACGCCTAAAATTTTGCTGACTAATCATTTTTGATTAAAACACTTTATTTAAAGTCAAAACACTTCCAACATTCAAAACACTTGATCTAATCTCTATCTCGGTCCATTTTCCAACTTAATCTGATTTGTGTTTTGTTTTATGATTTGGCGCCAAAATTCTAGGTGTAGATTGGCGCCACTTGTATTTGTATACAAGTGGCGTTTGCCACGTAATGTAATGCCATATGTATTTCCAGTTTGTGTTTATGCAGTGGAGGGTTTACCAGTTTGTGTTTACGTAATTGGGAAAATTACGGGTGCTATAAAAAATATTATTGCATTTTTGACATTTTAAACCATTATGGATAAGTCTCACGGGCTTGACAGTTGCCCCCTCCCTGGAATACAAAAATTATCACGGGGATTTACTTCACGGGGATAATTTTCTCCTTGGAGGAAAGTTTCCAGGGGAAATTACCAGGAAAAAATTTACCAAGAGGGAAGGGGATTCCTAGCCTGATCTCCAAAAACACATCCTCCACGACCTAATAAACTATAACAACTTAAATGGGTAGGATACCCAACGCATGGAAAATGCCCGTATCCCAAAGATCGTCTTCGATGGCCAACTACACGGTTCTTGCCATAGATATTACCCGCCGAAGAGATAGAAAGACAACTTGTCATCAATCAGCAAGCCACATCTTCAACATCTGCAGAAGATAGAAGTTTTTTATAGGAACTACATCCACTGTCTTGGGAAAGACGGATGGGAGTTCAGTCAGTAGGTCAGTGAAGAAGGACATACGCTAGATTTTATTTTGAGGGGGAGAGTTTAGGCTATTTATCAACCATATCATAGATATATTATCATTATCAACAGTATATTGTCATTTATATTGATATAAATATTGATATATAATATTTATCATATGATAAAGGATATATACAGTAAGATAACGACATCATACGATATACTATCGTCATTAACGTTATACGATCATTGAAATCGGTATGTATTTATCCCATACTGCATTTATAACAGATACTTATGCGATATATTAATCAACGATAACATTTGTTTAGTCCGGATACTTCGGACTAAGCAAGGACATCATAAAATTAATATATTTTTGACAGCCGATTCAATGTTCTTATTTTAGAAAATTTTTGTTTCTATGATTTATATTAGTATTTTATTTTATGATTATATTAGTATTTGTCATTATTTATATTATTATATATTGTTATTTATATTATTATATTACTCCAGTTTGATCAGTAATTTGTATATTGATTATTTTTGTAAGTATTTTTCTCCATTAACTCCATTTCGATCAAGCGTATAAAAATTTCTTGCTAAATACAGCCTTCAAAACATCAGTTGGCAATTAGTTCCTGTCCGTTTCAAGTTTAACTAATTGTATTGTTTTATTTTGTGTTTTAGTAGTTCTCTTTATGAATTTGAAATATTGTCTTTTCAATTTAATAACGCACAGCGCCAAATTGTCGGGTCTGGAGTGTTTTTTTTATCCTTTTCATTTGACTTGAACTACAATAGGACTACCTTCAAACGGAATATAATATTACGATTTTTTTTTTTTCATTCTTTATAGAGAGTATTTTCCACAGAATTCTGTGTTAAAATTTTATAGCTGGCCAATAATAGGGTATTGTTAAACTTTTTCTTCCTTTTTCTTATGCGCCAAGAATCAATCTTCCTTAGATGAATTTTAGGTACGGACCAATCTAACAGTTACAAATCTATTCGTTCTACAGCAGTTGTTTCTGCAGGTTAGGATATATTGGGCAATTCTGTGGATGAGAATGATATTGCTGCAGTTTTAGTTGTAAATTGAGGTTAGTAGTTGCTTAGGCGTGGAATTAGGAATTAGATAGGGTAGTCTCTTGCCCCATTTCTATGGATTGCTCTGAGAGAAGTTGCCTAAGGATAGCTTTAAGAAGAGGGTAGGAAGAAGGAGGAAGACACATCTTCCTTTAGGAATAAGGAAGCTTCGAAATATTGAGGTCTAAATGCTACATGTTTTCCAAGGGAATTGCCGAAAGATAGCTTTAGGAAGAAGGAAGGAGGAAGCGACATCTTCCTTTAGGAAGAAGGAAGCTTCGAAAGATTGAGGTTTACATGCTGCTTGTTTTCCAGAGGAATTGCCAAAGGATAGCTTTAGGAAGAGGGAAGGATGAAAGAGGAAGCCACATCTTCTTACTTTAGGAAGAAAGAAGTTTCGAAATGATGCAGAAGCCTCATCTTCCTATAGGAAGAAGGAAGCTTCGAAAGATTGAGGAATATATGCTACATGTTTTCCAGAGGAATTGCCAAAGGATAGCTTTAAGAAGAGGGAAGGAAGAAGGAAGAATCCACATCTTCTGCATTTAAAAAGAAGGAAGCTTCGAAATATTGAGGAACATATGGTAGATGCTTTCCAGAGGAATTGTCTAAGAATAGCTTTAGGAAGATGGAAGAAAGAAGCCACATCTTCCTTTAGGAAGAAGGAAGCTTCGAAAAGATTGAAGAATATATAATATATGTTTTCCAGAGGAGTTGTTTGAGGGTAGCTTTAAGAAGAGGGAAGGGAGAAGGAAGAATTCACGTCTTCTACATAAAAGAAGAAGGAAGCTTTGAAAGATTGAGGAATACATGCTAGATGTGTTCCAGAAGAATTACTTAGGATGACTCTATGAAGAGGGAAGGGAGGAGGAAGAAAAAGTGAGTATGTATTTTCTAGAGGAGTTGTCTAAGGATAGCTTTATGAAGAGGGAAGGAAGGAGCAAGAAGGAAGAGCTCACATCTTCTGCCGTTAAGAAGAATGAAGCTTCGAAAGATGGAGGAATATATGCTAGATGCTTTCCCAAGGCATTGTCTAAGAATAGCTCTAGGAAGAGGGAAGAAAGAAGCCACATCTTCCTTTAGGAAAAAGGAAGCTTCGAAAAGATTGAGGAATATATGCTAGATGTTTTCTAGAGGAATCACTTAGGGTGGCTTCAGGAAGAGGGAAGGAAAAAGGAAGAATCCACATATTCGTCCTTTAAGCAGAAGGAAGCTTGGACAGATTGAGAAATATGTGCTAGATGTTTTCCAGAGGAATTGCCTAAGAATAGCTTTAGGAAGAGGGGAGGAAAAAAGAAGAAGCAACATCTTCCTTTAGGAATAAGGAAGCTTCGGAAGATTGAGAAATGTATGCTAGATGTTTTTCAGAGGAATTGTCTAATGATAGCTCTAGGAAGAGGGAAGAAATGGGGGAGACGGAAGAAGCTACATCTTCTTCCTTTAGGAAGAAGGAAATTTCAAAATATTGAGGAACATATGCTAGATGTTTTCCAGAGGAATTGTCTAAGGATAGCTTTAGGAAGAGGGAAGGAAAGAGGTAGATGGAAGAAGCTACATCTTCATTTTTTAGGTAGAAGTTAGCTTCGAAATATTGAGGAATAAAAGTTAGATGTTTTCCGGAGGAATTACTTAAGGATGGCTTTAGGAAGAGGGAAGGAAAACGGAAGAATCCGCATCCTCTTCCTTCAAGAAGAAGGAAGCTTCGAAAGATCGAGGAATTTTATGCTAGATGTTTTCTAGGGGAATTGTCTTAAGGGTAGCTCTTGGAAGAGGGAAGAAAGGAGGAAGATGGAAGGAGCTAAATCTTCTTCCTTTAGGTAGAAGTAAGTTTCGAAAGATTGAGGAATATATCCTAGATGTTTTCTTTAGGAATTGTCTGAAGGATAGCTCTTGGAAGAGGGAAGAAAGGAGGAGGATGGAAGCAGCTAAATCTTCTTCCTTTAGGTAGAAGTAAGTTTCGAAAGATTGAGGGATATATGCTATATGTTTTCTTTAGGAATTGTCTTAAGGATAGTTCTTGGAAGAGGGAAGAAAGGAGGAAGATGGAAGGAGCTAAATCTTCTTCCTTTAGGTTGAAGTAAGTTTCGAAAGATTGAGGGATATATGCTATATGTTTTCTTTAGGAATTGTCTTAAGGATAGTTCTTGGAAGAGGGAAGAAAGGAGGAAGATGGAAGGAGCTAAATCTTCTTCCTTTAGGTTGAAGTAAGTTTCGAAAGATTGAGGAATATATCCTAGATGTTTTCTTTAGGAATTGTCTGAAGGATAGCTCTTGGAAGAGGGAAGAAAGGAGGAGGATGGAAGCAGCTAAATCTTCTTCCTTTAGGTAGAAGTAAGTTTCGAAAGATTGAGGGATATATGCTATATGTTTTCTTTAGGAATTGTCTTAAGGATAGTTCTTGGAAGAGGGAAGAAAGGAGGAAGATGGAAGGAGCTAAATCTTCTTCCTTTAGGTTGAAGTAAGTTTCGAAAGATTGAGGGATATATGCTATATGTTTTCTTTAGGAATTGTCTTAAGGATAGTTCTTGGAAGAGGGAAGAAAGGAGGAAGATGGAAGGAGCTAAATCTTCTTCCTTTAGGTTGAAGTAAGTTTCGAAAGATTGAGGAATATATCCTAGATGTTTTCTTTAGGAATTGTCTGAAGGATAGCTCTTGGAAGAGGGAAGAAAGGAGGAGGATGGAAGCAGCTAAATCTTCTTCCTTTAGGTAGAAGTAAGTTTCGAAAGATTGAGGGATATATGCTATATGTTTTCTTTAGGAATTGTCTTAAGGATAGTTCTTGGAAGAGGGAAGAAAGGAGGAAGATGGAAGGAGCTAAATCTTCTTCCTTTAGGTTGAAGTAAGTTTCGAAAGATTGAGGAATATATGCTATATGTTTTCTTTAGGAATTGTCTTAAGGATAGTTCTTGGAAGAGGGAAGAAAGGAGGAAGATGGAAGGAGCTAAATCTTCTTCCTTTAGGTAGAAGTAAGTTTCGAAAGATTGAGGAATATATCCTAGATGTTTTCTTTAGGAATTGTCTGAAGGATAGCTCTTGGAAGAGGGAAGAAAGGAGGAGGATGGAAGCAGCTAAATCTTCTTCCTTTAGGTAGAAGTAAGTTTCGAAAGATTGAGGAATATATGCTATATGTTTTCTTTAGGAATTGTCTTAAGGATAGTTCTTGGAAGAGGGAAGAAAGGAGGAAGATGGAAGGAGCTAAATCTTCTTCCTTTAGGTTGAAGTAAGTTTCGAAAGATTGAGGAATATATGCTAGATGTTTTCCAGTGGAATTGTCGAAGGATACCTCTAGGAAGAAGGAAGTTTTGAAATATTGAGGAATATATGCTAGATGTTTTCCAGAGGAATTGTCTAAGGATA
The DNA here is from genome assembly GCA_027921565.1 of Artemia sinica. Taxonomy (NCBI): domain Eukaryota; kingdom Metazoa; phylum Arthropoda; class Branchiopoda; order Anostraca; family Artemiidae; genus Artemia; species Artemia sinica. Next base: position 39,562,696 of record CM051276.1, read on the forward strand.
GCTTTAGGAAGAGGGAAGGAAGGTTCTAGATGGAAGAAGCTACATCTTCTTCCTTTAGGTAGAAGTTAGCTTCGAAATATTAAGGAATATATGTTAGATGTTTTCCAGAGGAATTATTTAAGGATGGCTTTAGGAAGAGGGAAGGAAAACGGAAGGATCCACATTCTCTTCCTTCAAGAAGAAGGAAGCTTCGAAAGATCGAAGAATTTACGAGGTCCTCTAGAAGCTATGCTTCTTGGGACCTCTAGCGCTTAAGTGTATTTATTTATTTATTATAGTAATTAATAAATTGAAATTGAATACATTGAACGTTTCCTAGAATTGTCTTAAAGATAGCTCTTGGAAGAAGGAAGAAAGGAGGAAGATGGAAGCAGCTAAATCTTCTTCCTTTAGGTAGAAGTAAGCTTCGAAATATTAAGGAATATATGCTAGATGTTTTCCAGAGGAATTGTCCAAGGATACCTCTAGGAAGAGGGAAGAAAGAGGGGAGACGGAAGAAGCTACATCTTCTTCCTTTAGGTAGAAGTTAGCTTCGAAATATTAAGGAATATATGTTAGATGTTTTCCAGAGGAATTATTTAAGGATGGCTTTAGGAAGAGGGAAGGAAAACGGAAGGATCCACATTTTCTTCCTTCAAGAAGAAGGAAGCTTCGAAAGATCGAAGAATTTACGAGGTCCTCTAGAAGCTATGCTTCTTGGGACCTCTAGCGCTTAAGTGTATTTATGTATTTATTGTAGTAATTAATAAATTGAAATTGAATACATTGAACGTTTCCTAGAATTGTCTTAAAGATAGCTCTTGGAAGAAGGAAGAAAGGAGGAAGATGGAAGCAGCTAAATCTTCTTCCTTTAGGTAGAAGTAAGTTTCGAAAGATTGAGGAATATATGCTAGATATTTTCTTTAGGAATTGTCTTAAGGATAGCTCTTGGAAGAGGGAAGGAAGGTTCTAGATGGAAGAAGCTACATCTTCTTCCTTTAGGTAGAAGTTAGCTTCGAAATATTAAGGAATATATGTTAGATGTTTTCCAGAGGAATTATTTAAGGATGGCTTTAGGAAGAGGGAAGGAAAACGGAAGGATCCACATTTTCTTCCTTCAAGAAGAAGGAAGCTTCGAAAGATCGAAGAATTTACGAGGTCCTCTAGAAGCTATGCTTCTTGGGACCTCTAGCGCTTAAGTGTATTTATTTATTTATTATAGTAATTAATAAATTGAAATTGAATACATTGAACGTTTTCCTAGAATTGTCTTAAAGATAGCTCTTGGAAGAAGGAAGAAAGGAGGAAGATGGAAGGAGCTAAATCTTCTTCCTTTAGGTAGAAGTAAGTTTCGAAAGATTGAGGAATATATGCTAGATGTTTTCCAGAGGAATTGTCCAAGGATACCTCTAGGAAGAGGGAAGAAAGAGGGGAGACGGAAGAAGCTACATCTTCTTCCTTTAGGTAGAAGTTAGCTTCGAAATATTAAGGAATATATGTTAGATGTTTTCCAGAGGAATTATTTAAGGATGGCTTTAGGAAGAGGGAAGGAAAACGGAAGGATCCACATTCTCTTCCTTCAAGAAGAAGGAAGCTTCGAAAGATCGAAGAATTTACGAGGTCCTCTAGAAGCTATGCTTCTTGGGACCTCTAGCGCTTAAGTGTATTTATGTATTTATTGTAGTAATTAATAAATTGAAATTGAATACATTGATCGTTTCCTAGAATTGTCTTAAGGATAGCTCTTGGAAGAAGGAAGATGGAAGGAGCTAAATCTTCTTCCTTTAGGTAGAAGTAAGTTTCGAAAGATTGAGGAATATATGCTAGATATTTTATTTAGGAATTGTCTTAAGGATAGCTCTTGGAAGAGGGAAGAAAGGAGGAAGATGGAAGGAGCTAAATCTTCTTCCTTTAGGTAGAAGTAAGTTTCGAAAGATTGAGGAATATATGCTAGATATTTTATTTAGGAATTGTCTTAAGGATAGCTCTTGGAAGAGGGAAGAAAGGAGGAAGATGGAAGGAGCTAAATCTTCTTCCTTTAGGTAGAAGTAAGTTTCGAAAGATTGAGGAATATATGCTAGATATTTTATTTAGGAATTGTCTTAAGGATAGCTCTTGGAAGAGGGAAGAAAGGAGGAAGATGGAAGGAGCTAAATCTTCTTCCTTTAGGTAGAAGTAAGTTTCGAAAGATTGAGGAATATATGCTAGATATTTTATTTAGGAATTGTCTTAAGGATAGCTCTTGGAAGAGGGAAGAAAGGAGGAAGATGGAAGGAGCTAAATCTTCTTCCTTTAGGTTGAAGTAAGTTTCGAAAGATTGAGGAATATATGCTAGATATTTTATTTAGGAATTGTCTTAAGGATAGCTCTTGGAAGAGGGAAGAAAGGAGGAAGATGGAAGGAGCTAAATCTTCTTCCTTTAGGTAGAAGTAAGTTTCGAAAGATTGAGGAATATATGCTAGATATTTTATTTAGGAATTGTCTTAAGGATAGCTCTTGGAAGAGGGAAGAAAGGAGGAAGATGGAAGGAGCTAAATCTTCTTCCTTTAGGTTGAAGTAAGTTTCGAAAGATTGAGGAATATATGCTAGATATTTTATTTAGGAATTGTCTTAAGGATAGCTCTTGGAAGAGGGAAGAAAGGAGGAAGATGGAAGGAGCTAAATCTTCTTCCTTTAGGTAGAAGTAAGTTTCGAAAGATTGAGGGATATATGCTATATGTTTTCTTTAGGAATTGTCTTAAGGATAGCTCTTGGAAGAGGGAAGAAAGGAGGAAGATGGAAGGAGCTAAATCTTCTTCCTTTAGGTTGAAGTAAGTTTCGAAAGATTGAGGAATATATGCTAGATATTTATTTAGGAATTGTCTTAAGGATAGCTCTTGGAAGAGGGAAGAAAGGAGGAAGATGGAAGGAGCTAAATCTTCTTCCTTTAGGTTGAAGTAAGTTTCGAAAGATTGAGGAATATATGCTAGATATTTTATTTAGGAATTGTCTTAAGGATAGCTCTTGGAAGAGGGAAGAAAGGAGGAAGATGGAAGGAGCTAAATCTTCTTCCTTTAGGTAGAAGTAAGTTTCGAAAGATTGAGGGATATATGCTATATGTTTTCTTTAGGAATTGTCTTAAGGATAGCTCTTGGAAGAGGGAAGAAAGGAGGAAGATGGAAGGAGCTAAATCTTCTTCCTTTAGGTTGAAGTAAGTTTCGAAAGATTGAGGAATATATGCTAGATATTTTATTTAGGAATTGTCTTAAGGATAGCTCTTGGAAGAGGGAAGAAAGGAGGAAGATGGAAGGAGCTAAATCTTCTTCCTTTAGGTTGAAGTAAGTTTCGAAAGATTGAGGAATATATGCTAGATATTTTATTTAGGAATTGTCTTAAGGATAGCTCTTGGAAGAGGGAAGAAAGGAGGAAGATGGAAGGAGCTAAATCTTCTTCCTTTAGGTAGAAGTAAGTTTCGAAAGATTGAGGGATATATGCTATATGTTTTTCTTTAGGAATTGTCTTAAGGATAGCTCTTGGAAGAGGGAAGAAAGGAGGAAGATGGAAGGAGCTAAATCTTCTTCCTTTAGGTAGAAGTAAGTTTCGAAAGATTGAGGAATATATGCTAGATATTTTATTTAGGAATTGTCTTAAGGATAGCTCTTGGAAGAGGGAAGAAAGGAGGAAGATGGAAGGAGCTAAATCTTCTTCCTTTAGGTAGAAGTAAGTTTCGAAAGATTGAGGAATATATGCTAGATATTTTATTTAGGAATTGTCTTAAGGATAGCTCTTGGAAGAGGGAAGAAAGGAGGAAGATGGAAGGAGCTAAATCTTCTTCCTTTAGGTAGAAGTAAGTTTCGAAAGATTGAGGAATATATGCTAGATATTTTATTTAGGAATTGTCTTAAGGATAGCTCTTGGAAGAGGGAAGAAAGGAGGAAGATGGAAGGAGCTAAATCTTCTTCCTTTAGGTAGAAGTAAGTTTCGAAAGATTGAGGAATATATGCTAGATATTTTATTTAGGAATTGTCTTAAGGATAGCTCTTGGAAGAGGGAAGAAAGGAGGAAGATGGAAGGAGCTAAATCTTCTTCCTTTAGGTAGAAGTAAGTTTCGAAAGATTGAGGGATATATGCTATATGTTTTCTTTAGGAATTGTCTTAAGGATAGCTCTTGGAAGAGGGAAGAAAGGAGGAAGATGGAAGGAGCTAAATCTTCTTCCTTTAGGTAGAAGTAAGTTTCGAAAGATTGAGGAATATATGCTAGATATTTTATTTAGGAATTGTCTTAAGGATAGCTCTTGGAAGAGGGAAGAAAGGAGGAAGATGGAAGGAGCTAAATCTTCTTCCTTTAGGTAGAAGTAAGTTTCGAAAGATTGAGGAATATATGCTAGATATTTTTTTTAGGAATTGTCTTAAGGATAGCTCTTGGAAGAGGGAAGAAAGGAGGAAGATGGAAGGAGCTAAATCTTCTTCCTTTAGGTAGAAGTAAGTTTCGAAAGATTGAGGAATATATGCTAGATATTTTATTTAGGAATTGTCTTAAGGATAGCTCTTGGAAGAGGGAAGAAAGGAGGAAGATGGAAGGAGCTAAATCTTCTTCCTTTAGGTAGAAGTAAGTTTCGAAAGATTGAGGAATATATGCTAGATATTTTATTAGGAATTGTCTTAAGGATAGCTCTTGGAAGAGGGAAGAAAGGAGGAAGATGGAAGGAGCTAAATCTTCTTCCTTTAGGTAGAAGTAAGTTTCGAAAGATTGAGGGATATATGCTATATGTTTTCTTTAGGAATTGTCTTAAGGATAGCTCTTGGAAGAGGGAAGAAAGGAGGAAGATGGAAGGAGCTAAATCTTCTTCCTTTAGGTAGAAGTAAGTTTCGAAAGATTGAGGAATATATGCTAGATATTTTATTTAGGAATTGTCTTAAGGATAGCTCTTGGAAGAGGGAAGAAAGGAGGAAGATGGAAGGAGCTAAATCTTCTTCCTTTAGGTAGAAGTAAGTTTCGAAAGATTGAGGAATATATGCTAGATATTTTATTTAGGAATTGTCTTAAGGATAGCTCTTGGAAGAGGGAAGAAAGGAGGAAGATGGAAGGAGCTAAATCTTCTTCCTTTAGGTAGAAGTAAGTTTCGAAAGATTGAGGGATATATGCTAGATAGTTTATTTAGGAATTGTCTTAAGGATAGCTCTTGGAAGAGGGAAGAAAGGAGGAAGATGGAAGGAGCTAAATCTTCTTCCTTTAGGTAGAAGTAAGTTTCGAAAGATTGAGGAATATATGCTAGATATTTTATTTAGGAATTGTCTTAAGGATAGCTCTTGGAAGAGGGAAGAAAGGAGGAAGATGGAAGGAGCTAAATCTTCTTCCTTTAGGTAGAAGTAAGTTTCGAAATATTGAGGAATATATGCTAGATGTTTTCCAGAGGAATTGTCTAATGATAGCTTTAGGAAGAGGGAAGGAAGGAGCTAGATGGAAGAAGCATCTTCTTCCTTTAGGTAGAAGTTAGCTTCGAAATATTGAGGAATATATGTTAGATGTTTTCCAGGGGAATTATTTAAGGATGGCTTTAGGAAGAGGGAAGGAAAACGGAAGGATCCACATTCTCTTCCTTCAAGAAGAAGGAAGCTTCGAAAGATCGAGGAATTTACGAGGTCCTCTACTAGCTATGCTTCTTGGGACCTTTAGCGCTTAAGTGTATTTATGTATTTATTGTAGTAATTAATAAATTGAAGTTGAATAAATTGAATGTTTTCTAGGAGAATTGTCTTAAGGATAGCTCTTGGAAGAGGGAAGAAAGGAGGAAGATGGAAGGAGCTAAATCTTCTTCCTTTAGATAGAAGTAAGTTTCGAAAGATTGAGGAATATATGCTAGAGGTTTTCTTTAGGAATTGTCTAAGGATAGCTCTAGGAAGAGGGAAGAAAGTGAGAGATGGAAGAAGCTACATATTCTTCTTTAAGAAGAAGGAAGCTTCGAAAGATTGAGGAATGTATGGTAGATGTTTTCTTGAGGAATTCTCTAAGGACCTCTCTAGGAAGAAGAAGAAAAGAGTAAGATGGAAGAAGCTACATCTTCTTCCTTTTGGTAGAAGTGACCTTCGAAAGATTGAAGATTTGTTTGCTAAATGTCTTTTAGAGGGATTATCCTAAGGATAGTTTTAAGTACTCGTTTGACTGACCATATATAAAACAGAAGGCTGTACAAAATATGTGGTTCAATCCCATTTTCTAGGCCTATAATGAAATAAAGGCTAAGATGGCCATGTCACGCCTGCGGATAAAGCATGATAGACTATCTAACTGGCCTTTTTGGCCACCAATATTGGACCAAACGAAACACTGATATTGCTTTTATTAATAAATATAATTTTATCTCATTACAATTTTCATTTACTGCACTAATGGAAAGAACTACGTTTTTGTTGGCGTACTGTAGAATAAATTAAACTTGTTTAAAACAGCAACAAACAAAATTAAAAAAAAAAGAAGAAAAAGAAGAAGAAGAAGGGTGTCATTGAGGTTGGAAGAGGTCACAAGAAGGGATTTGAAGAAAATTGCATGTTCAAAGGAGGGATTGTTCTACTGGCTTTATGCAACTTTCACGAATATATCTACTACCTAGAATGGGGGCAGGAGTTTTTCTTTCGGACCCCTTCGCTCTACCCCTTCCCTTCTTATTCAAACCACTTGTTATTCAAACCTTCTTATCTTATTCAAACCTTCTTATTCAAACCACTTTATATGAACTGTGAAAATATTTTTGTTTGGTGAAGAATATTTTTTATAAATATATTTGTATCTCAGATTTGGGTCTGGGAAGAATTTTCGAGATCCTACATCGGTTCCTTGTTTACTTAAAAGGCTTAAATAATTCTAAAAGGCTTAAATAATTCTAAAAGGCTTAAATAATTCTTAAGGCTTAAAGGCTTAAATAATTCTATGAAATTAAAAAATCCTGCTCATATCCTAGGAACTGCTCTGCCAAGGCCAAGTGAGTAAGTCAGCGACTAAGTCAAACTTTTTTCAAATAGATATAAAACAGGAATTAACAATATATCAGAGCGTAAAGAATTGGAGATAGGGCTTAAAAATGGCCTAAGTTCTAATTTGAAGGAAAAGCCCCACATATAAAAAAAAGCCACTTAGTTTCACATTAGCGTTTTAATCAAATAAATTTATGAAGTGCTATCCTTTTTTCTATTCACCAACTTGATTATTTTGCCTTTTTTGAAGATGTGAACAAAGATTCTGACTCTAAGAATGGAGCAGGATCCCAATTAGCCATTCAGCGACGAAGGCGACCAAAAAGAAGGTCAACTGGTGTCGTTCAAGTCGGCTTAGAGGTAAGTCTTATATTTTACTAACCTACTTCATTTATAGCGTTATATGTAAACATTATTATAAACGTTTAATGTCATTATAAACGTCAATGGGACAGGATTCCAATTGTGGTTTTTAACCTGCTTCATTAATAATGTCACATAAACGTCATTATAAACATATAACTTTAATATAAACGTTAATGAAACATTATCCCAATTATGTTTCATAACCTACTTCATTAATAATCCTATCTATATAAACGTCTTTTTTACTTATAACGTCATTATAAACGTATAATAAACGTCATCATAATCGTCTGTGGAATAAGATTAAGTTATATTTCATAAATTAATTCATTAATAACGGAAAATATAAGCGTTAACCTTTATTATAAAGGTATAAGAATGTCATTATAAACGTCAGTACGACATGAGCCCAATTAGAAATTCAGCGATGAAGGTGAAGAAAAAAGAAGGTCAACCGTTGTCGTTCAAGTTGGCTTAGAGGTAAGCTTTATATTTTATAACATACTTCGTTAATAGCGTTATATATAAACGTCTTTATGAAAGTATAACGTCATCATAAACGTATAATGATATCGTTATTACCGCCGATGGGACAAAATTCCAGATTTACTTTATAAGCTACTTTATTAATAACCTCATATATAAACGTCATTATAAACGTATAACGTCATTATAAACATCAGCACGGTTAGATCCCAATTAGCAATTCAGGGACGAAGGTAACCAAAAAGAAGATCAACCAGTGTCGTTCAAGTCGGCTTAGAGATAAGCTTTTATTTTATGACCTTCTTCATTAATATTTAATTTATTTTGTAGTCTATTTTATTTAATTTTAACATAAAATTAGGTAATATTTTTTAAATTCCAAAAGTAATTTTCTATGTATATAAATTAATAAATAAATATAGATCATCCATGTTTTACAATTATCATTTAATTTTACATTATTCATCTATATAGGATTTCATCTATTTAATTAATTTATCAACAATAACAATATAAAACACAAAAACAAATATGTTTAACGTGAAAAACAAAAATGTTAAGCGTGAAAAAACGGGTATTGAACCCCCCCCCCCCCCAAAAAAAAAGAAACTATTGACCTTTTGTTTAAGTTGAAAAAAGTCATTATGTATCATTTTTTCGACCAGCTTTTAAATTTATATGAACTCTTCCTCAATGGCCAATCAGTACGTTCTATGGGAAATACCATTCTTGTTTCACATATCCCATCATTTTAGTATCATTAGAACTTATATTCGATTTTTTTATTGTCATTTTATTTCTGATAGTATTTATAACTCCTCTACAGTAACACTATATCAAAAATATATTTTATAACATACAAAAATAAGCATCTAATATAATCTTTATGTAATTTCTTAGATCACACTACCTATCCTTTTTGTTTTGTGCTTAATTTTGCTTAATTCATTTTTTTTTTTTCGTTTTTGTTCGTTTCTCACGGTCGTAGAGTCGACATTTTCGAATTTTATCATTTGAAGATTTGTTTTTCTTTTTTTTTTGCCTACTGTTTGTTTAAACATTATAGCCTTTTTTCCTCTATATTTCGTTTATCAAATTTATCAATATAACCTTTATATGGGCTATTTGGATTGTCTTATATCATTTGATCTGTGTTGATCACATCTTGGCTAATGTTTGTTGATCAATTATTGATATACAACGTTTTTGAATGCCATGTTTGAACTATCTCTTTGCTAATTTAGTTATTGTCCTAGATTTCAAGGTTTTTTGTTTTGCCCTATGAAGCGACTTCAGTTTTCATATAACTTTCGATAGACTTTTGGAGATTAACATTATAACTGACAAAACGGTCCCTCAACCTGAGAAAGGTTGAGAGAAAACAAAAATTTTCTCTAGGTCAAAAGCTAATTAGACCTTAGCATTTATGTCTTATGAGGGATTTTTCTTCTCATTAACTGTCGATCACGGCGTGAGGTGTCCCATGCACTCTTTTCTATTTCCCTTTTCCTTGTCCTTTTCTAATTAAGAAAATGTGTTTATTAAACAAAAAGAAAGTTGTTCACACCGTTTTATTTTTTCACGCCGCTCATGTCCTACGTTAAATTGAACTTATATTCTGGTTTAGTAGCATAATGTTTCACGTTACACAGTTCAGTGCTAGTGGCGACTAAACGTTTGTCTTTCAGTTGGAGTGCCGGCCTCAAACGCCTTTTTATAGAATTTTGGGGAGGACGGTGATCCTCAGAATTTTACAAAAAAATCCCTCAGTTCTACATTTGCATTTGGCAAATATGTATGCTTATAATCCACCAGCTTATTTTCTCCCTTTTTGAGTTTTTGAATTTCTGGTTCAGCTCCTGATTCATTGCTGCACAGAGAAGCAGAGATTGGGGTGGATCCTTGTCTTCCTAAGGTCGGCTTAGTGGACTCCCTGCTCTCACGAAAATATGAAAATAGTATCCGAAAGACATTTTATATCATTTTAATCACCGGAAAAATCCTTTGATACATCTCATGTCTCTGCCTTCTCACTTAAAGTTATGGATGTATACTCTTTACTCAGTGGCTTGAACCTACTTTTACAAGTAAATTTGACTATCAAGAGCATAAACTTAGAACGAGTTATTTATGCTAACAGTTCGTAAGCCTCACATTTGGAGAATAATTCCTTTGTCCCCTTCTCCGGGCTATAAGTTTATTAAAACTTTAATATACACATCTGCTTAGGATTTTCTTTCCTTATTTTGTGTAATTTGCAAAGGGAGGCAAGTCTCTCTTCGTAGTTCCCTGTCTCATTAAGAGAAGTTGTTTATGAAGCAAGAAGAAACTGCTTTTATGGAAGTCTTCATTCTTTATTTTCCGTTTCTTTTCTCGTTTTGCCGCAAAGAGTTTGGTCTCGGGGAAAATGGACTGGAAGTCGTTTTTCTTCCACTCTGCTAACTTAGTTGATTTGCTGACCTTAACGCTTAGTTCTTATGGATGTCTCTACTGCAATTGTTCTTATTTTCTTTGTTTTTTTTTTTTTTTTTTTTTTTTTTTTTTTTTTTTTTTTTTTTTTTTTGTTTTTTTTTTTTTTTTTTTTTTTTTTTTTTTTTTTTTTTTTTTTTTTTTTTTTATCATCATCCAAGCATCATAAGCGCGTCTAGGAAGTTCTCCTCTCATCCTAAATTTGTGTTGTTTAATATTCTGGAAAGAAAGCTAAGAATTAAAGCAGGGTGGTTCTGAGCCTCCTCGTGAACCCCCCCCCCCACCCCCCAGACTGGATTTCTCGTCGCGTATATGATAAATAAGCCATGAATACAAATAAAAATAATGACCAAAACATAAAAAAATTTCCATCTACACCAGAATTTTTTTTTTTTTGGGGGGGGGTGTATTTATTTTTCAAACAGAAAACACGGTGTAGGCTACTATTAGAAATTGTCTCAAATTAGGAAATCATAGTTAGATATCGAGGGAAGGAAGGGATATCTAGGACTCGTCCTTGTCTGTGATACTAATCAGAGGCAACGCTATAGCGTTGTCTATAGTAAAGGCCATACGGCTCCAATGTTTTATTATTATTTATTTAGTTTTTTTCAGAGGCACTTCATATGAAAGGAGTGGTCGTATAAACTTCAAAGAGGAATCATTCGATTGGAAATCGGAAGTTCTAGTGCCCTTTTTAAGAGTCAAAAGTGATCGGAGGACAACCACCCCCCTTTTTTTTCCCAAATACATCTGAATAAAATTTTGAGATAGCCATTTTTTAAAAATAGTTCAAAGATTATATAGCAAAAACTCCGGAGTCGACCCCCCCACCCAGGGCCTGGGGGCAGGTGTTGTAAGCTGTGCCCTGGGGGCATGTATGGTGCTCATATAAACTTCAGAAAGGGCTCATTTGATTGTAAATTGAAAATTCTAGTTCACTTTTTAAGAGTCAAACGAGTTCAGAAAGGAACTAGCCTCCCCCCCCCCATGCGCTTTTTCGCCAAACATCCGATAAAAATTTTAGATAGCCATTTTGTTAAAAATAGTTCCACAGCAGCTAATAAAACTCCGGGGTCGACACAAACCCCAGAGCCCGGGGGCAAGCGTTAAGTTATGCCCCGAGGGCATATAGGGTTTTTATGCAAGGGATGGTTGTATAAACTTCAGAGGTGACTGGAAATTCAATGTTACAGTTACTTTTTTTTGTCAAAAGGGGTCGAAGGGCATCTCCCCCCCCCCACACCCTCTTTTCCCCAAATGCATCCGATCAAAATTTTGAGACTGCTTGTTTGCTAGTTGTAATGACCTGGGGCACACGGGTGCCCATATGGGGGGGGGGGGCAGGGGGGCTCCCCCCCGGCTGAATGATGCTGCCTTATTTTTATATTTTTGTTCTGAGATTTCTATTATATAGCATTAAAAGTGCCAATTAGATGAGGTTTGCCCCCCCCCTGGAATTCAGCTTATGGGCGCTCATGCTGGGGCATATAAGGTGTTGATGGAAGAGGTGGTCGTATAAACCTCTGAGGGGACTTAAATGACTAGAAATTCAAAGTTCTAGTTCCCTTTTTAAGAGTCAAAAGTGATCCGATGGAAACTAGCCCCCCTCCCCCATCAACCCTATTTTTCTCAAATGCATCTGATCGAATTTCTTATATAGCCATTTTGTTCAAAATAGACCAAAAATCTTATAATAGAAACTCCAGTGATAACACAGCCCCCCCTCCCCCCCCCCCCCCCGAACCCGGAGGCAAGTGTTGTGAATTATGCCCCCAGGGCATACAATGTTTTATGGAAAGGATGGTATTTTAAAGTTTGGAGGGGGCTCATCCGTTTGTAAATCAGAATTTCAAGTGCTCTTTTTAACAATCAAAAGTGATCGGGGGGACTACTACCCCCCCCCCCCCAAGGCCCATTTTTACCCAAATGCATCCGATCAAAATTTTGAGATAGTGATTTTGTTCAAAATAGTTTAAAGATAAAATAACAAAAACTCTAGAGTTGATTCAAGCCCCAGAGCCCGGGGAAGGGTTGTAACTTATGCCCGGGGGTATCTAAGGTTTTTTGTATGGACAAGGTAAACACCGGAGGGGATTCAAATGGCTAAAAATTTAAAGTTCTAGTTCCCTTTTTGAGAGTCAAAGGTAATCTGATGGCCACTTAAAGGGGATCATTCTATTGGAAATTGAAAGTTCTAGTTCTCTTTTTAAGTGAAAATGACTAAAAGGCAACTAGCCCTCCCCTGCTCTCTTTACCCCTAACCCATCCAATCGAATTTTTTAGATAGCCAGTTTTGTTAAAATAAGTCAAAATATCAGATAACAAAAACTCTAGGGTCAACATAACCCCACAGAGCCCGTGGGCAAGTGTTGTATGTTATGTCCTTGGGGGATATGAGGTTCTTATGCGAGGGTTTTTAAAATTGTTCAATGATCAGATAAGCCCAACCGCCACCCCCACTAAAAAAATTTATGAACGATATTTTATTCCAAAACTTAAGGGAGCTGACCCCTGGCCTTCTTTGCATAGCCCGACCCTCCCCCTCCCCAAAAAAGAAAAAACTTGTTAACGATATTTTATTCCAAAAAGTATGGCAACTCATCCCTGGCCCTCCATGCCCTGACCCCTCCCCCTCCCCTCCAAAAAACAACTATTAAAAATATTATATTCCAAAACTTATGGGAGCTGACCCTTGGTCCTCAATGGCCCGATACTCCTCCCCCATTCCCGAAAAATTTATCAATGATAATGATCTTGAGCTAGTGAGCTTTCAGCAATTAATATCATTATATATCAAACATTCAGTTTAATTTATTAGTTCTCGTCAAGACTGTTAATTTGTTTTGGAATAAAAAATTATTTTGAAATAGAGAATTTTGAAAACCTTGAAAATTTGACATTCAAAAACGAACTGAAATTAAATAAAAAATTTCCGAAAAAGAAGTTCTCTAAAGAAAATTGAAGGTCGTATTAAGCTTCAGATCGGAAGAAGTAGAAATCTACAATAACTCAAACTCAAAACGACCAGAAAGTAATATTAAATAATAAATGAAATTCAAACGAACAGAAATTAAATAAACACACGTAGCAAAAAAAAAAAAAAAAAAATACAGCAGATACTAATATAAATAAATCTTAAAACAAGTAAAGCTTAAATTGAATATACAACTCAAGCTTAAAACGAACAAATATATATTAGTACTATATTAGTAAAACGAACAATATTTTTTTTAGTACTTTCATAAGAGTTATTTATTCTAATTTGTGAGAATAAATAACTTTGTGATTAAGGGGTCATTTTTAAAGAATTGGAACAAAATTCGAACTTTAGCTTAATGAGCAAGGTATTGACTAGGGGGTGAACCCCCTAATTTACGTATTAAAAATATATGAATACAGAAGTTCGTTACGTAAGTTACGTATATTTATAACTAATAAAGACGTTATTAAATAAAATTAAACAAGTTTCGAGAAAGCCATTTAACCAAATAAAAGTAAAATTAATATGAATATTTTGTTTTAATTATTCATGTACGGTCCAGAAATAGTATTTGTTGTTGTTGCTCTAGGCAATGCTATGAGTTTCCCGGAAACAGTTAGATCACGTGTTTCCTTCTCAGCCAATCAGCGAGTCGGATACATCCCCCTTCTCAGCCAATCAGAGACCTGCTTACATATGATTTTCCCCGTTACATAACAATTCGCCCTTGAGATTTCGTATATAACGGGCATGCAATGTGATTCAATTATCAGAAAGTAAAGTAACCTGACAATGGATAGAACAATTAACATAATTGATGAGCTTGAGGCCTTGGCAACTGCAATTTACCATGTAAGTACATTTTTTATTTTCAAACGAATTTTCCATGGACATCCTCCAGTATATTCAGCTAAAACGTAAATATATTCCTTTACCCCCAAACCCCCTCCCCCCCCACATACAAACATCATTATACTCACTAGGAAAACATAAAATATATTCTTTTACCCTCAAAACCTAACCCCATCCCCCATTGTTTTACAACCAAAATTCTAGCAAAAAGAAATAATTTTCTTTCGAAAAATTATAGCCTTTCTCTATTGTGATTTAAAGTGTCTACTGACTTCCGTCACTGTTGTTATTAGCTCGCTCTGGTTTTGACACAAGACTCCAATGTGAGGCCTATAATTAGCTGTCACCCTTTTTCCGGTTTTGTTTACAAACGCGGTTAAGTCAAAGGAACTATTCTTCCGTCAAATTAAAACAGTTTTAAGCAAAAAGAGATTGCTGTATATTAAGCTTGTAGTTTCGTAACCTTGTATTTGTCAGAGAGCCGGTGAAAGAGATTATTTTCAAATTAAGTTTAACAATATATTTAGAACATTATGTGAAAGGGAGGAGGGGGCAATACATAGCTTCTAACAGCTTCGTTGTAGGTAAATTATGTAAAGAGGGGTGGCAATGCCTTCAATTCTACCGCCATCAGTGTAAAATAAAACAAACAGTGCAGGGCTAGAAAAGTCTTTGGGAGTTGCATGAAGCTAATATTATGTATAATTGAATAGCATTTTAACCTATGTTTGCAAAATATAGGCCTACAGGTCGATGGGTTAACGATCTAATTTAAAGCCTATAGACCGGAAAATTTAATATTTTTCTAAATGGTAAAAATAGAAACAATGATTCCTATCCTATGGCTATAGACTACTGATTGTCTAATAAAAACGTTTGATTTCTAAGTCTAATATATTTCTCGCGAAATTTTTACTTTTTGCTTTACTGAAAAGAGATAAAATGCTTTTCTAAACAAAATTATATGGATGAGGGTACTAACTTTCTTTCTGTAAAAAAAAGGGGCAAATTATTTGATACTAATTTTTTCTCTTCTTTTTAAGGCAAATTATGAAGAATGCGTGCCCCCTCCATCCAAGAAAGCCAGAGATGACGAGGCAGCCACCATACAGTCCGGTCAAAAACCGAAAAGAGAATGGGCGGCTTCTTATAATATGGTGAACCCTGCCGGCTCATCTATGCAAGATCGTGAAATAGCCGGCCCAGTCGCGCAAGAACATAGCGACGCCGCCCCGTTCACCCTCCAACACGCACTGCCTGGTCCTTCGGGTGCCCAAGCCCAGAGGGATTATGCAAATGTAAGCATTTTTTCCTACCTTTCTATTTCTTCCAATTTTTAGTCCTTTTCAATCCCAATATAAACTTATCTCTGTGAGATATTAACCCCATATTACATATCTAAATGTAATTTTTTTTTTGCAAAGAAACCACTCTTTTCTAATCTTTGCTATCGCTTCGATATTTCATAAGTGAATATTTTTAGGTAATTTCTATTAATAATCACTGCCTTTGAAACTCAAAATGCTATTTTTTCTAATCTTTGCTATTTTCTATGCATTCCCCCTATCTCTTCGCCGCTATCTCATAAGCGAATATTTTTCATGGGTAATTTCTAGTCAATTAATGCTCACCATTTGAAACTCAAAATCCCCTATTTTTCACAATTGATTATCACAAAGTTTTAAGAGAAGGAACTGAGAGAGATTATTCACATTTATCTATTTGTCACATATGGACCCCGTAATTTGCGCAAGGATATTTTTAAAATAGCCTTCAATCTTACAAACCCTTGCCAATATTTTAGTGATGGGGAAACATTGTTGACAATATACTGAGTTAACGGTTTACAGCATTTAATTGTACTGTTTTCTCGTCTGAAGTTCGGTCTTGGAAATCGGAACACTCGCGCGGCGGCTTACAATAATTGTGTGCTAATGAAGAGTTCACCGAACCTGTAGAACGGAATTAGAGAGAAACTTGGACTTATGCAGTCTAAGCGAATATTTCAACTTTTTTGGGACATTATGTAAATGGCCGGGAGCCGCGGAGCCCGGAATGCGCCGATGGGTCCGGGAAGCGCTGTGGGGCAAGGTTAGGGAAGCGCCGGGGGAAGCGCTGCGGGCCCGAGAAGCGCCACAGGGAAGCGTTGCGGGGCCCGAAAAGCGCCGAAAAAAAAATAAAATAAAATTAGTAGGGGTGATTTGAACACTTTGAAAATAAGCTATTTTTTTTTTTTGAACAAAATCAAATTGCAGCCTTCCATGTAAAGCGACATTTTAGATTGTATTTATCTTATATTAAGTTGGATTTTCTTTCAGTTGAATTAACCAAATGCTACTATGCTCATACTGCTACTACTACTACTACTACTAAGCGCTGACTTTAAATAATAATTCAAATTTTAACAGTAGGGATGATTTGAACACTTTGAAAATAAGCTATTTTTTCATTTATAGATTGGATTGGTCCCCTACTCTCCGTCCAGTGAAGAAGAGGAAGAACCAATTCTAACACCGCCAGTGGAGATTCAAGACAATGACTGGCACAGTATCATTGAAGTACCTGATAATATTGATGAGTTTTTTGCTGATTTTTTAAAAGTAGATAGTAGCACAGTTGAGCTGGTAGACTTGAGCCCGAATACTTTACAAATTTTAAATGATTTTACAGGGAACCCTCCTCCCACTGATTACCCACTTCAAACAACTGAAGTGGAACAGAGTCCGAATATTGTTGAACAACTGGGGGGAGGGGGTACATCTTTCCCCGATTTTCAATTATCCAACACATTATTAAATAATATAGTTGTTTTCACTGCAACGTTTGGGGATCCTTTTAATACACTTATGGGGGAAATTTTGTTTATGACCCTGTAGAGATTGTGCATGCCTATGTAGAAAAAATTCGTGCACTACTGGAGAACCAAATTCAATTGTGGGGGGGTAGGGATTCAATTAAGGTTTCCATTGTTTTAAAGGTTTTTTATTTGAATGAGGGGAAAAGTGAGGTTTACTATCATTTTATACATTCCGAGATGCGCGTAATTTATCCAAATTTAGAAAATTTTGAGGGAGTTTTTTGTGAGTGGGTAGGACAAATTATAGCGCATCTTGAGAACTATAACGAAAATGGGAGTGGCTCAGTAGTTTTATTTATTGAAAATTTAAGCGTAAATATTTGTAAATTTAAGAAAGATTTTATTTTCAGAGGGGGGGCTGGGTATGAAAGGGATACAGTTTTAAATTATAATCCAGATCTAGAGGGTTGTCGTGGGGTCCAGAAGATCTGTTTTGAAACAGATCAAAAGTGTTTCAAGTATGCTTTCCTCATATCAGCATACGAGCCTCTAGCTCGGGACGCTACCAAGACGAATTTAGATTACTGGGCTGTACATGGGAAGGACGGGTCCGATTTCCCCATTGTAGATTTTTCTTGTTTAGAAGGAAAATACCCAGTAACGCTAAGATCTATTGACATGTTTGAAAGGGCTAATGCCCATTTAAATATTGGCGTTACTGTGGTACAATACGAAACTGAATTTGAAGATGGGGTTCGTTCTAAAAAGAAGGGGTGGTCTTCCCCGTAAGGAGCCCGTCAGTTGATTTGGTTAAACACTGGGTTTGGTTGCTTTACACGCCACCCAGTCAACCGAACACAATCGGTCATTTTAACCCTATCACTGACATTAGTAGAGTTCTGGGGAGGGTAAGAATAGGGGGACTCGTTTCTACTGTCCAACATGCCTCTCTAGATTTTGGACTGAACTAAAGCTGCGAAATCATATGAGGCATTGTAGCCGCCACGGCTATCAGACAGTGGAAACGGTTTCAGGGGATAGGGCAATTCTACGATTCAAAAATTTCCAAAACACCCTTCTCCAGTGCAACAAAATATCTTTAGACTGTGAAGCTAAGCTGGTGGAGGTGAACGACCCACAATTTCCAAACCGAGTCAAAGAACATCAGGCTATTGCAGTGTCCTACGCCCACGCGCAAAGAGACAATTTTAACACCATGCAGTTGTTAGAAATAGTTGAAACATTGGATGAGGGCCCGAGTGCATGGTCAAGGCACTGACTAAACTGATTGGCACGGCTAATGGTGCTATTTCTCGTTTGAGAAATACCCATTATCCAATGGTGTTGTCTGCAGAGGATCGTCTCGCGATTAAAAATCAAAAAATATGTTGGGTATGTAAGGGAGAGTTTGCAGAGGAGGATAAGGGGACTAAAGGGAAAAGAGGGGGAGGGGAAAGTCAGAGATCACGACCATTTGTGGCAGGAAATATCCTCGGGGGGTAGTAATTTTAGGGGGGTTGCGCATCAATCGTGTAATTTAAATGTTAGCCAGCAGTTTTTTATCCCAGTTTTTATTCATAATTCCAATTATGATTTAAAATTTATTTTACCGGCACTGGCACGTATGCATAGGGAGGGAGGGGGAGTAGATAGTCCATGGGTAAATAGTTCATTTACCTATAACATAATTCCCAAATCGGCTGAGAAGTTGTTGCTTCTCGAACTGAAATGGCAGGCAGTGGATAATGGGCATACGTGTTGGAATAAAATCAGGTTTTTAGATTCCTTTAGTTTTTTCCCCAAGGCATTGAGTCAATTGATTCAAGTGCAGAAAAGCGACAATTTTGATAGCTTTCCCTTGCTTAAACAGCACTTTCCAGACAGTGAAATGTATGACCTGTTGACCTGCAAAGGTATATACGCATACGACTATTACTGTTCTGGCGCACGCTTAAGTGAGGAGAAACTACCTCCAATTGAAGCTTTTCACAATTCACTGACCAACAGTGAATGCACAGCCGAGGAGTATGAGTTTGCCAAGAAGGTGTGGTCCAAGGGGGATTGTAAAAATGGGTGGGATTATTGTAGACTGTACTTGGCCAGTGACGTTCTAACTCTGTTGGATATAGTCTGTAAGAACACAGACCAAATCTATTCAGAGTTCGGGTTAGATATAGGCTATTATTTTTCCACACCCCATTTAGTGATGGATTTAATTTTAAAAATTAGCAGGGAGGAAATAGGCCTAATCACCGATGTAGATCAACACCTTTTTGTAGAGCGTTCAATGAGGGGAGGGTATGTTTTTCATGGGGACCGCGTCTTATCAACCGATCCGAGCGGACAAAGCACCGGTGCAAAGTCAAATGCAGTGTTCTTGGACATGAACTCATTGTACCCCTCGGCAATGTCCCACTACTCTTTGCCGTGTGGGAACTATCAATGGCTTGAGAATCCTTGTGAGTTCCCCGACATTACCACCGTCGAGGACAATGGGCCACAAGGATGGTTCTTTGAAGTTGACGGTCACATTCCGCTGGCGCTTCACGACTCAGTCAAAGATTTTGTTTTTCCCTGTATCAATCGACCCGTGAGCAGGGACTCTCTGAGCCCCTACAATCGTTCATTGGTTGAGGATATGGGGATGCACTGGACTCCCTCTAAACAGAAACTGATTGCTGATTTGGACCCTAAAGAGAATATCGTTGTTCACCATGTGCTTTTGCACTGGATGGTGAGCAATGGTTTCAAGATCACCAAAATACACAGGGTCCTGCAGTTCAATCAGTTTCTGTTTAGAGGGAGTCCAGTGCATCCCCATATCCTCAACCAATGAACGATTGTAGGGGCTCAGAGAGTCCCTGCTCACGGGTCGATTGATACAGGGAAAGACAAAATCTTTGACTGAGTCGTGAAGCGCCAGCGGAATGTGACCGTCAACTTCAAAGAACCATCCTTGTGGCCCATTGTCCTCGACGGTGGTAATGTCGGGGAACTCACAAGGATTCTCAAGCCATTGATAGTTCCCACACGGCAAAGAGTAGTGGGACATTGCCGAGGGGTACAATGAGTTCATGTCCAAGAACACTGCATTTGACTTTGCACCGGTGCTTTGTCCGCTCGGATCGGTTGATAAGACGCGGTCCCCATGAAAAACATACCCTCCCCTCATTGAACGCTCTACAAAAAGGTGTTGATCTACATCGGTGATTAGGCCTATTTCCTCCCTGCTAATTTTTAAAATTAAATCCATCACTAAATGGGGTGTGGAAAAATAATAGCCTATATCTAACCCGAACTCTGAATAGATTTGGTCTGTGTTCTTACAGACTATATCCAACAGAGTTAGAACGTCACTGGCCAAGTACAGTCTACAATAATCCCACCCATTTTTACAATCCCCCTTGGACCACACCTTCTTGGCAAACTCATACTCCTCGGCTGTGCATTCACTGTTGGTCAGTGAATTGTGAAAAGCTTCAATTGGAGGTAGTTTCTCCTCACTTAAGCGTGCGCCAGAACAGTAATAGTCGTATGCGTATATACCTTTGCAGGTCAACAGGTCATACATTTCACTGTCTGGAAAGTGCTGTTTAAGCAAGGGAAAGCTATCAAAATTGTCGCTTTTCTGCACTTGAATCAATTGACTCAATGCCTTGGGGAAAAAACTAAAGGAATCTAAAAACCTGATTCTATTCCAACACGTATGCCCATTATCCACTGCCTGCCATTTCAGTTTGAGAAGCAACAACTTCTCAGCCGATTTGGGAATTATGTTATAGGTAAATGAACTATTTACCCATGGACTATCTACTCCCCCTCCCTCCCTATGCATACGTGCCAGTGCCGGTAAAATAAATTTTAAATCATAATTGGAATTATGAATAAAAACTGGGATAAAAAACTGCTGGCTAACATTTAAATTACACGATTGATGCGCAACCCCCCTAAAATTACTACCCCCCGAGGATATTTCCTGCCACAAATGGTCGTGATCTCTGACTTTCCCCCTCCCCCCTCTTTTCCCTTTAGTCCCCTTATCCTCCTCTGCAAACTCTCCCTTACATACCCAACATATTTTTTGATTTTTAATCGCGAGACGATCCTCTGCAGACAACACCATTGGATAATGGGTATTTCTCAAACGAGAAATAGCACCATTAGCCGTGCCAATCAGTTTAGTCAGTGCCTTGACCATGCACTCGGGCCCCTCATCCAATGTTTCAACTATTTCTAACAACTGCATGGTGTTAGAATTGTCTCTTTGCGCGTGGGCGTAGGACACTGCAATAGCCTGATGTTCTTTGACTCGGTTTGGAAATTGTGGGTCGTTCACCTCCACCAGCTTAGCTTCACAGTCTAAAGATATTTTGTTGCACTGGAGAAGGGTGTTTTGGAAATTTTTGAATCGTAGAATTGCCCTATCCCCTGAAACCGTTTCCACTGTCTGATAGCCGTGGCGGCTACAATGCCTCATATGATTTCGCAGCTTTAGTTCAGTCCAAAATCTAGAGAGGCATGTTGGACAGTAGAAACGAGTCCCCCTATTCTTACCCTCCCCCAGAACTCTACTAATGTCAGTGATAGGGTTAAAATGACCGATTGTGTTCGGTTGACTGGGTGGCGTGTAAAGCAACCAAACCCAGTGTTTAACCAAATCAACTGACGGGCTCATTACGGGGAAGACCACCCCCTTCTTTTTAGAACGAACCCCATCTTCAAATTCAGTTTCGTATTGTACCACAGTAACGCCAATATTTAAATGGGCATTAGCCCTTTCAAACATGTCAATAGATCTTAGCGTTACTGGGTATTTTCCTTCTAAACAAGAAAAATCTACAATGGGGAAATCGGACCCGTCCTTCCCATGTACAGCCCAGTAATCTAAATTCGTCTTGGTAGCGTCCCGAGCTAGAGGCTCGTATGCTGATATGAGGAAAGCATACTTGAAACACTTTTGATCTGTTTCAAAACAGATCTTCTGGACCCCACGACAACCCTCTAGATCTGGATTATAATTTAAAACTGTATCCCTTTCATACCCAGCCCCCCCTCTTAAAATAAAATCTTTCTGAAATTTACAAATATTTACGCTTAAATTTTCAATAAATAAAACTACTGAGCCACTCCCATTTTCGTTATAGTTCTCAAGATGCGCTATAATTTGTCCTACCCACTCACAAAAAACTCCCTCAAAATTTTCTAAATTTGGATAAATTACGCGCATCTCGGAATGTATAAAATGATAGTAAACCTCACTTTTCCCCTCATTCAAATAAAAAACCTTTAAAACAATGGAAACCTTAATTGAATCCCTACCCCCCCACAATTGAATTTGGTTCTCCAGTAGTGCACGAATTTTTTCTACATAGGCATGCACAATCTCTACAGGGTCATAAACAAAATTTCCCCCCATAAGTGTATTAAAAGGATCCCCAAACGTTGCAGTGAAAACAACTATATTATTTAATAATGTGTTGGATAATTGAAAATCGGGGAAAGATGTACCCCCTCCCCCCAGTTGTTCAACAATATTCGGACTCTGTTCCACTTCAGTTGTTTGAAGTGGGTAATCAGTGGGAGGAGGGTTCCCTGTAAAATCATTTAAAATTTGTAAAGTATTCGGGCTCAAGTCTACCAGCTCAACTGTGCTACTATCTACTTTTAAAAAATCAGCAAAAAACTCATCAATATTATCAGGTACTTCAATGATACTGTGCCAGTCATTGTCTTGAAACTCCACTGGCGGTGTTAGAATTGGTTCTTCCTCTTCTTCACTGGACGGAGAGTAGGGGACCAATCCAATCTATAAATGAAAAAATAGCTTATTTTCAAAGTGTTCAAATCATCCCTACTGTTAAAATTTGAATTATTATTTAAAGTCAGCGCTTAGTAGTAGTAGTAGTAGTAGCAGTATGAGCATAGTAGCATTTGGTTAATTCAACTGAAAGAAAATCCAACTTAATATAAGATAAATACAATCTAAAATGTCGCTTTACATGGAAGGCTGCAATTTGATTTTGTTCAAAAAAAAATAGCTTATTTTCAAAGTGTTCAAATCACCCCTACTAATTTTATTTTTTTTTTTCGGCGCTTTTCGGGCCCCGCAACGCTTCCCTGTGGCGCTTCTCGGGCCCGCAGCGCTTTCCCCGGCGCTTCCCTAACCTTGCCCCACAGCGCTTCCCGGACCTATCGGCGCATTCCGGGCTCCGCGGCTCCCGGCCATTTACATAATGTCCCAAAAAAGTTGAAATATTCGCTTAGACTGCATAAGTCCAAGTTTCTCTCTAATTCCGTTCTACAGGTTCGGTGAACTCTTCATTAGCACACAATTATTGTAAGCCGCCGCGCGAGTGTTCCGATTTCCAAGACCGAACTTCAGACGAGAAAACAGTACAATTAAATGCTGTAAACCGTTAACTCAGTATATTGTCAACAATGTTTCCCCATCACTAAAATATTGGCAAGGGTTTGTAAGATTGAAGGCTATTTTAAAAATATCCTTGCGCAAATTACGGGGTCCATATGTGACAAATAGATAAATGTGAATAATCTCTCTCAGTTCCTTCTCTTAAAACTTTGTGATAATCAATTGTGAAAAATAGGGGATTTTGAGTTTCAAATGGTGAGCATTAATTGACTAGAAATTACCCATGAAAAATATTCGCTTATGAGATAGCGGCGAAGAGATAGGGGGAATGCATAGAAAATAGCAAAGATTAGAAAAAATAGCATTTTGAGTTTCAAAGGCAGTGATTATTAATAGAAATTACCTAAAAATATTCACTTATGAAATATCGAAGCGATAGCAAAGATTAGAAAATAGTGGTTTCTTTGCAAAAAAAATTAAATTACATTTAGATATGTAATATGGGGTTAATATCTCACAGAGATAAGTTTATATTGGGATTGAAAAGGACTAAAAATTGGAAGAAATAGAAAGGTAGGAAAAAATGCTTACATTTGCATAATCCCTCTGGGCTTGGGCACCCGAAGGACCAGGTAGTGCGTGTTGGAGGGTGGACGGGGCGGCGTCGCTATGTTCTTGCGCGACTGGGCCGGCTATTTCACGATCTTGCATAGATGAGCCGGCAGGGTTCACCATATTATAAGAAGCCGCCCATTCTCTTTTCGGTTTTTGACCGGACTGTATGGTGGCTGCCTCGTCATCTCTGGCTTTCTTGGAAGGAGGGGGCACGCATTCTTCATAATTTGCCTTAAAAAGAAGAGAAAAAATTAGTATCAAAATAATTTGCCCCTTTTTTTTACAGAAAGAAAGTTAGTACCCTCATCCATATAATTTTGTTTAGAAAAGCATTTTATCTCTTTTCAGTAAAGCAAAAAGTAAAAATTTCGCGAGAAATATATTAGACTTAGAAATCAAACGTTTTTATTAGACAATCAGTAGTCTATAGCCATAGGATAGGAATCATTGTTTCTATTTTTACCATTTAGAAAAATATTAAATTTTCCGGTCTATAGGCTTTAAATTAGATCGTTAACCCATCGACCTGTAGGCCTATATTTTGCAAACATAGGTTAAAATGCTATTCAATTTATACATAATATTAGCTTCATGCAACTCCCAAAGACTTTTCTAGCCCTGCACTGTTTGTTTTCATTTTACACTGATGGCGGTAGAATTGAAGGCATTGCCACCCCTCTTTACATAATTTACCTACAACGAAGCTGTTAGAAGCAATGTATTGCCCCCTCCTCCCTTTCACATAATGTTCTAAATATATTGTTAAACTTAATTTGAAAATAATCTCTTTCACCGGCTCTCTGACAAATACAAGGTTACGAAACTACAAGCTTAATATACAGCAATCTCTTTTTGCTTAAAACTGTTTTAATTTGACGGAAGAATAGTTCCTTTGACTTGACCGCGTTTGTAAACAAAACCGGAAAAAGGATGACAGCTAATTATAGGCCTCACATTGGAGTCTTGTGTCAAAACCAGAGCGAGCTAATAACAACAGTGACGGAAGTCAGTAGACACTTTAAATCACAATAGAGAAAGGCTATAATTTTTCGAAAGAAAATTATTTCTTTTTGCTAGAATTTTGGTTGTAAAACAATGGGGGATGGGGTTAGGTTTTGAGGGTAAAAGAAATATATTTTATGTTTTCCTAGTGAGTATAATGATGTTTGTATGTGGGGGGGGGGAGGGGGTTTGGGGGTAAAGGAATATATTTACGTTTTAGCTGAATATACTGGAGGATGTCCATGGAAAATTCGTTTGAAAATAAAAAATGTACTTACATGGTAAATTGCAGTTGCCAAGGCCTCAAGCTCATCAATTATGTTAATTGTTCTATCCATTGTCAGGTTACTTTACTTTCTGATAATTGAATCACATTGCATGCCCGTTATATACGAAATCTCAAGGGCGAATTGTTATGTAACGGGGAAAATCATATGTAAGCAGGTCTCTGATTGGCTGAGAAGGGGGATGTATCCGACTCGCTGATTGGCTGAGAAGGAAACACGTGATCTAACTGTTTCCGGGAAACTCATAGCATTGCCTAGAGCAACAACAACAAATACTATTTCTGGACACCATGACATTCACGATCGATTATGCAATCAAGTTTTCGGAAATTCACTTCCCCCTCGAGTCCTAGATCAATAACATTGTTCCCGTTAGAATTCAATGCGCATGTGCAACCTTCGTTCCGGAGTTATTACACATAGAAACATCAAATAAATCGACCTTGGAAAAAGAGGTCATTGACCCCATTAACCACGTGTTCTCCCTAGGGAGGCTATGCCCTTATTTGGAGTGCAAAAAAGTTGTAGGTGGCAGCAGGGGTGAGCAATGGGGCCTTTAGGGTCACTTCTACTTACGGTGAGCCAAAATCAAAACCTGCAATAATTCAAAAACGTTCAAAAATTAAATAAAAAAAAAGTTTTTTTTTACCGAAAGTAAGGAACGACGTTAAAACATAAACGAACAGAAATTATTCCGTATGTGAAAGGGGCTGTCCCCTCCTCAACGCCTCGCTCTTTACGCTAAAGTTTGACTTTCTCACAACTCAATTTTTTTAAACAATAAAAACTTTAGCGTAAAGAGCGAGGCGTTGAGGAGGGGACAGCCCCTTTCATATACGGAATAATTTCTGTTCATTTTAAGTTTTAATTACTTTTAATAATTACTTTTATTTGGTTAAATGGCTTTCTCGAAACTTGTTTAATTTTATTTACGAACGTTTTTATTAGTAATAAATATATGTAACTTACGAATTAACTTACGTAAGGAACTTCTATATTCGTAAATTTTTAATGCGTGTTTTAGGGGGCTCGCCTACTAGTCAATACCTCGCTCTTTAAGCTCAAGTTCGAATTTTGTTCCAATTCTTTTAAAATGACCCGTTAATAACAAAGGCCGTTATTTAGAATAAATAGCTCTTATGAAAGTACTAAAAAATCTTTGGCTTAAAGAGCGAGGTACTGACTAGGGGGTGAACCCAATCATACACGTAATATTTTCTGTTCGTTGTAAGTTATGATGTTACTCCTTATTTTCAGTTGGAAAACTTGTTTTTTGTATATTTAATTTCTGATCTATTTTTTAAATAATGCTGGGAAATCCGACGCCCCCTTCATAGCAATGTCTCTTCCCCCATGAAAACTTCCTTCATGGAAAGATCCTCCCACATTACCCCCAACCCACCCACCCCCTACTACCAGAAAAAATTCCCCCTGAAAATGTCTGTATACTTCCTAATAACCAATACTATATGTTAACAGCTCATGAAATGAGTTTAGCTCACTTTTAGAAGAGCAATTGGATAAGTTACCAATTTCTACTAGACCTTGTTTTATTTGTGGTGATTTCAACTTGGATTTAAGAACTGTGAATAGTAACCTTAGAGCTAGGGAGTTTCTAAACACTATGCTAGGTTATGGACTACAGCCTTCTATTAATATATGTACAAGAGTGAGCCATGATTCTGCTACGTTGATTGATAACATTTACTTAAATACTGGATATAGTAGTGCGAGTGTTATTGTAAACGGCGTTTCGGATCATTTCGGTCTGTTGGTATCTATTCCTTCTCTTTTGAACCGGCCAAGATCAGAGCGTTCTGAAGTACCGAAAAATTGTTTTCCTGTTATTGTTTTTCCTGTTTTTTCCTGTGTTATTGTTTTCCTGTGTTTTCCGAAGTTAAAAAATGAGCTTGGAGGAAAAAATTGTGATTTTTTTATATAGTAATGATATGGATGTGAATGATAAATTTACACTTTGGTATTCGATGATTAAGGATACGGTAGTTGCTTGTAGTCAAGTTAGGAAGAAACGTAAGTATTTTGATTCGCCAAAGAAGCCTTGGGTTACGAAGAGTATTCTAGTTTCTCTAGCTAGGCGACAGCAATTGTATAAAAAGTCCGCATTAAGTAATAGTATTAGCGATGTAAATATTTATAAAGCGTATAGTAATAAGTTGAATAGTATACTTCGTAAAGCTAAGTTAGATTACCTGAGTGATAGATTTAAAAATGCGGAGGGTAACCCGAGAAAGACTTGGAATGTTATAAATTCTGTTATTAAACCGAATAAGCCTGAAATTGTTAGTAGTCTTGTTGATGGTGAAAATATTCGCCAAACTACTGAACGTATGTGTGAGCACTTTTCTAGTGTAGGGGGCCGGTTAGCGTCGTCTGTTGAGCAGCATGCAAGTGATGGTGATTTTACTCAGTTTTTGCCTGAAAGTAGTGACGTTTCTATGTACTTGCGACCGGTTACTGAAAAAGAATTTTGTGATGTGGTAAAAGGTGTGCGAAACAGTGCATCCGGGTCAGACTTTATTACAACAAAGGTTTTTAAGTCAATTTTTCCTGTGATATCGCAACAAATTTTGTACCTGGTTAATGCTAGTTTTAAATGTGGTATATATCCGGAGTGTCTTAAAAGTGCCAGAGTAATACCTTTATTTAAAGGGGGTGATAGGAAAAATGTGAATCATTATCGACCGATATCCCTCCTTTCTGTTATTTCTAGGCTAGTAGAAAAACTTATTAATTCTAGAGTATCTGAGTTTTTAGAGAATATTTCCTTTTTCCATTCTAATCAGTTCGGTTTTCGTAAGGGGATGTCTACCGAACAGGCAGTTTTATTTTTGACGACGTTTGTGCATGATGCTTTGGACCAAGGGTTTAAGGTGGCGTCTATTTTTTTAGATATTGTTAAAGCGTTCGATTCAGTTGACCATGAAATTTTAATTATGAAGCTAGAAAAATGTGGAATTAGAGGAAATGCGTTGAAGTTATTTGAAACTTTTTTGAGAGGTAGGACCCAGTGCGTTGAAATTTCTAATGTGAGGTCTGGTGAAAGAATGGTTGATTATGGTGTTCCACAGGGTTCTGTTTTAGGTCCGCTTTTATTCTTGGTTTATATCAATGACTTACGATTTTCTGTTTTGGATTTTTTAGATAGTGCACATTCTGATTGTAGGGTGATTATTCCTAGTTTTGCAGATGATACCCATTTTACTGCCGCAGCAAAGACTGAATCTGATTTAATTGAGATAATGAGAAGAGGTATGTTAGGTATAGATAAGTGGATGAGAGTGAATAAGCTTTTGTTAAACCATAGTAAATCAGGTTTTATTATATATGGTAGATCATCAAATTTTTACCCTTGGGTTCTGGATTTGCAAATGGAGAATTATGTAATTAAGCGTACAAATACTGTACGATACCTTGGTGTTATTGTGGATGAATGCCTTAGTTTTAAAATCATGTTTCTTTTATTAGTAGTAAGATTGCAAGAAATGTTGGAATGATGAGAAAGTTAAAAAATATTTTCCAGGATTCTGTTTTGAGATTGATTTATTTTTCGTTAGTTCACCCGTATTTAGTATATTGCGTGAGTATATGGTCTAGCACATTTTATGTACATTTGCACCAGTTACGTGTGATACAAAATATGGCACTGCGAGTGTTGTCCGGAGATAATAATCGGAGAACCTCGGTAAGATCCCAATATGTACAGTTAAATATTATCCCTGTGTCAGGTCTTGGAAATTTTTACCATGGGTTATTTATGTTTAAGTATTTTTCTAATTTGGTTCCCAAGTGTTTTTTAAATTTATTTATTTCTGGTGATGATGTACATAATTATCCTACTCGTCATGCTAGAGATATACGGATACCTTAAGTTACTAGTACTAGATCGCTAGTTTCAATACGTCATGTGGGGCCAGTTGTCTGGAATAATTTGCCTGTTTCTTTAAAAAGTTCAGCGAATCTTTGTGAATTCCGTCGGGACCTTAAAACCCTTTGTCTCCATAGGTATGAATTTGTTTAAAGGGTGGTATAGTTGAGTCACTCTCAGGTTTGCCCGGAACCCGTTTTTCCCGTTTTTCCTATATATTTTTATCTATCTTTTTTTTATTTATTTATTATTTATGGGATGGCGGCGGGAAGTTTTGGAGTATGTGAAGTATTGATTTTTGGTTATTGCGACCAGGAGCCGAGTGAGTGTAGGATTTTCATTTTTTCTTCTTTTTTTCTTTCTTTCTTCTTTTTCTCTTTTTTTTCTCTTCTTTCTCTTTATTATGTTATTATAAGTGTTAATTTTAAGAGGGTAAATACTTCCGAACAAGCGTTAGCTTATGGAAGGCCATTTGTTTTTTTGTGTTGTGTTGTTTTTGGAATAAACCCTTATCTCATCTTAAACATTGGGCAAAGTTCATAACTTTCAGCCCTCCCCCCCCCGGGGACTTCGGGGGATTAAATCATCCTAAAAGACATAGTTATCATATTTCAACCATGCTGAACAAAATGGCTATCTCAAAATTTTGATCAGGTGACTTTGGTAAAAAATGAGCGTGGGAGGGGGCCTAGTTGCCCTCCATTTTTGGTCACTTAAAAAGGGCACTAGAACTTTTAATTTCCGATCCAATGAGTCCTCCCACGATATTCTAGGACCACTGGGTCGATACGATCACCACTGGGAAAAAAACAACAAAACAACAAATAAACACGCATCCGTGATCTTTTTTCTTGCAAAAAATGCAAAATTCCACATTTTTGTAGATAGGAACTTGAATAAAAAAAAACAAGTTTTTTTTAACTGAAAGTAAGGAATGACGTTAAAACTTAAAACGAACAGAAATTATTCCGTATATGATAGGGGCTGTCCCCTCCTCAACGCCTCGCCCTTTACGCTAAAGTTTTTTATTGTTAAAAAAAAGAGTTGTGAGAAAGTCAAACTTTAGCGTAAAGAGCGAGGCGTTGAAGAGGGGACAGCCCGTTTCATATACGGAATAATTTCTGTTCGTTTTAAGTTTTAACGTCGTTCCTTACTTTCAGTTAAAAAAACTTGTTTTTTTTATTTTATTTTTGAACATTTTTGAATTGATGCAGGTTTTGATTTTGGCTCACCGTACATGAATAATTAAAACAAAATTTACATATTAATTTTACTTTTATTTGGTGAAATGGCTTTCTAGAAACTTGTTTAATTTTATTTACGAACGTTTTTATTAGTAATAGATATACGTAACTTACGAATTAACTTACGTAAGGAACTTCTATATTCATATATTTTTAATACGTGTATTAGGGGGTTCGCCTACTAGTCAATACCTTGGTCTTTAAGCTCAAGTTCGAATTTTGTTCCAATTCTTTAAAAATGACCTCTTAATCACAAAGGCAGTTATTTAGAATAAATAGCTCTTATGAACGTACTAAAAGATCTTTGGCTTAAAGAGCGAGGTACTGACCAGGGGGTGAACTTTTTAAATAATGCTGGGAAATCCGGCGCCCCCTTCATTGCAATGTCCCTTCCCCCATGAAAACTTCCTTCATGGAAAGATCCTCCCACATAACCCCCAACCCACCCACCCCCCTACTACGAGAAAAAATCCACCCTGAAAACGTCTGTATACTTCCTAATAACCAATACTATATGTTAACATTGGGTAAAGTTCATAACTTTCAGCCCTCCCCCCGGGGACTTTGGGGGATTAAGTCATCCTAAAGAACATAGTTATCATATTTTCAACCATGCTGAACAAAATGGCTATCTCAAAATTTTGATCAGGTGACTTTGGGAAAAAATGAGCGTGGGAGGGGGCCTAGTTGCCCTCCATTTTTTCGTTCACTTAAAAAGGGCACTAGAACTTTTAATTTCTGATCCAATGAGTCCTCCCACGATATTTTAGGACCACTGGGTTGATACGATCACCCCTGGAAAAAAAAAAACAAATAAACGCGCATCCGTGATCTTTCTTCTGGCAAAAATACAAAATTCAACATTTTTGTAGATAGGAGCTTGAAACCTCTACAGTAGGGTTCTCTGATACGCTGAATATGATGGTGTGATTTTCATCAAGGTTGTGTAACTTTTAGGGGGTCTTTCCACCTTTTTTCGAAAATCAGCCAAATTTTCTTAGGTGCGTAACTTTTGTTACGCGCCCGTTTTCTAGAGTTTCGGTTACCATTGAGCCGGGTCGCTCCTTACTTACAGTTCGTTACCACGAACTATTTGACTGTAACAGATATTGCGACTGAAACTTGTACGCCTTTTGTAATGGCACGACTGTTCAGATGCGGAATTATCCAGGTGGTCATACAAACTTTCTTTGTGTTTACACATTGCAGTATGAAAGGAACCTCTTCTAAATTTTAGACTGGGAGTATTAATTATGGAAGTATATTTTGGAAGTATATTAATTATGGAAGTATATTTAGACTGGGAGTATTAATTATGGAAGTATATTAATTATGGAAGTATATTTAGACTGGGAGTATTAATTATGGAAGTATATTTAGACTGGGAGTATTAATTATGGAAGTATATTTTGATGCCAGAAGACGTGGAACGGAAAATTTCGCGGAACATACCAAGTTAATTGATAAAAAATCATCTATGCGAGGTGTTTAACCAGCAGCTGCAATTAGCAAACAATTGCCCCCCCCCCCCAAGAAAACAAAGTTGTTTCTTTTTCTGAAACTGTAACAAATATACGTGGCGGGTTATTTTTGTGCGCCTTTATGATGGGGAAACTGTTCAGCCGCGAACTATTCAGGAGGCGACTCTAAAAAAACTTCATTTGTATTTACGAGTATAAAACATGATATAATATAAGGTATATTTCGTATACCTTATATTATATTAAGAATGGATTTATAATGTCTTGCAAGAAGACGTGGAACTTAGATCTGCGCCAAAAATACAAACTTAATTGGCAAAAAAAATCATCTGTGCGAGGTGATTAAACAGTAGATGTAATTAGCATTTACATGCGCACGCAATAAAAAAAACTTTTACTTCCATTTCCGAAATATTAACAAATATTCGTGACTGGTTTTTGCACGTCTTTTAAATTGCCGAAATTCATCTGCGAAATTGTTCTGAAAGTGATCAAAACTTCCTTTCTTTTTTGATATTTAGACAGAGAATTATTGCCAATGCAGTGGTTTTGTTGTAGCCAGAAAACACGGAATAAAACTGTGTGGTAAATAAAATGTTACTTTCAGTCTAAAAATCACCATTTTTTATTTTAGAAGCAGCTATTATAATCAGCAAATAGGTGTAAGGTGCACAGTAAAAGAAAAAAGAAGACACTGTTTTCTGTTCAGCCGCGAAATTTTTACGAGTCGGAAGCAATTTGATTTATCTATTATTATTTTTACTTCAGTTATTTATTTATTTCTATATATATTTTTTCATATATATAGGTTATAGCTTATCTATTTTTGGTTTATTTTTAATAGTTTTAATTAAATAGTTGAGGTTTATATAAATAGTTGAGTTAATATGTAAGTAGTTACGTGGACTTTCGCGCGATCGAAAACCTTCATAGGTTTTCTCCAGCATGAAAGTGTTGTTTAATTTATTTATTTGTTTGTGAATGAGGATTAATAAAACTTATGAACTTAAGTTTAGGTAAAGTTCTACGAAATCATATTATTGATTTAGGACTAAAGTGAATACACCATTCGATGCCTTTTTTATGCTGATTACGAATATAATAAACATTTCTATCGGAAATAAATTTCAGCCCCCCCCCCTCTATATATGCCAATTCAGGGTTAGGTTAGGTTAGGTATAGCCTATATAGGGGGGGGGGGCTGAAATTCATTTCCGATAGAAATGCTTATTATATTTGTAATCAGCATAAAAAAGGCATCGAATGGTGTATTCACTTTAGTCCTAACTCAATAATATGATTTCGTAGAACTTTACCCAAGTTTTTTTTAAGAAAAAAAATTGTAGAATAATCAGGCTCCTTTGCCCGTTTTTCTACCCAGCCCTCCTGAACCCCCAAGAAATCCGTCAAAATTTTGAGATGCCCATTTTATTCAAAACAATTAAAAGGACCAATAAATATGTATTCGGGGATGCCGCAACCCTTAGAGCCCCTTGGTCAAGGCCGTAGACGATGTAAGTTGCCGATTGTACACACATAGGTTTTACAATTGAATAAAGGTACTTGTTGGATATTAGGTGTCAAAAAGGACAATCTTTGGCAATCTTTCAAAATTTTATCCGTAGAACACACCCTAGTCGTCTCGACTTTCTCTCATTATAACCCTAGAAAACAAAATTGAACAGTACTTTTTTTTATACAGGCTACAGTTTGAAATATGGTCAGGTCAGTCAGTTACCCAAAATAAGAACTGCGCCAAAAACACAAAGTTAATTGGCAAAAAAGTCATCTGTGCGAGGTGTTTAAACAGTAGATGTAATTAGCTTATACATTTGCACGCAAAAAAAAGAAGAAAAAATACAAATAAAAATCTTTGTCTCCATTTTCGAAATAGTAACAAATATCCGTGGCTGTTTTTTTGCACGCCTTTTAAATTGCCGAAATTATTCTGCGAAATTGTTCTGAAAGTGATAAAAACTTCCTTTCTTTTTTCGTATTTCAGTATAAAAATGAGACTCCTTTGATATTTAGACAGGGAATTATTGGCATTAAAATGATTTCGGTGTAGCCAGTAAACACGGAATGAAAAACTCTGTCGAACAGTTTGTGGTAACGAACTGTAAGTAAGGAGCAACCCGGCTCAATAGTGACCGAAACTCTAAAAGACAGATTTTGATACCAATAGATATATCAAAAGGATCGGCTTTTTATGTGGATTTCAAATATATAATTTTTATCAAGTTTAGTCTTACCTATCAAAGGTTACGAGTCTGAGAAAATGTTTCTGATTTTCGAAAAAGGGGAAAAGAGCCCCCTAAACTCAAGTGATCTCATTTTTTTTTTGCCAGAAGAAAGGTCACAGATGCGTGTTTTTTTTCAGAGGTCAACGTATCGACCCAGTAGTCCTAGAATATCGAGAGAGAGCTCATTCGAAGGGAAATTAAAAAGTTCTAGTGCCCTTTTTAAGTGACCAAAATAATTAGAGGGCAACTAGGCCCCCTCCCCACCCCTTTTTTCTAAAATTGTCTAATCAAAATTTTGAGATAGCCATTTTGTTCATCATAGTTGAAAGGCCCAATAACTATGCCCTTAGGTATAACATGACTTCCCCCCCCCCCACTGCCCCAGGGGAAAGGTCTTTTAGTTACAAAAATTTGCACATTGTTTGCGCATAGTATTTGTTATTGGGATGTAGGCATACATTTTCTGGGGGTGGCTGATTTTCTGCTGGCAGTTTTTCCACGGGGAATTTACTATAGGGAAGGAAGTCTCCAGGGAGTGAACTTGCCAGGAGAAAAAATACACCGGGGGAATTTGCCAGAATTCTTATACAAAATTCTTTTTATGTGTCTTGCTTTCTCTTTTCCGTCTCAATTTTACGCGCAGTGGTTAAGAGCAATTGTCCGGGGTAAATTTTCACTGGGATTGAATTATCTAAAGGATATTTTTATGGGGAGGGTGTTTCTCC
Source organism: Artemia sinica (assembly GCA_027921565.1). Classification (NCBI taxonomy): domain Eukaryota; kingdom Metazoa; phylum Arthropoda; class Branchiopoda; order Anostraca; family Artemiidae; genus Artemia; species Artemia sinica. The sequence goes on from CM051276.1 coordinate 39,597,432, forward strand.
TTGGAGGTGGGGCCAGATTTCCCGGCATTATTTAAAAAAACGATCAGAAATTAAATAAAAACAAGTTTTTTCAACTGAAAGTAAGGAGCAACATTAAAACTTAAAACGAACGTAAATTATTACGAATCCAAAGGAGCTCTTCAACGCCTTGCCCTTTACGCTAAAGTTTGAATTTTGTCCAGATTCTTCAATAATGACTCCTGAAACACAAGGACCGTTTAATTAGAACAATAAGACGCTTTTCTAAAAGTACTAAAAAACTTTTGCGTAAAGAACGAGGTGTTGAAGAGGGGGCAACCCCCTTATATACTCAATAATATCTGTTCGTTTTAAGTTTTAATGTTGCTCCTTACTTTCAGTTGAAAAAACTTGTTTTTTAATTTAATTTCTTGTCGTTTTTTTAAATAATGCTAGGAAATCTGGCCCCACCTCCACGGAAATACTTGTTTTTTTTTATTTAATGTTTTTTTTAATTTATTAAAACTTGTTTTTTAATAAATTAAAACTTAAAACGAACGTAAAATATTACGAATCTAAAGGAGGTTGCCCCTCTTCAACACCTTGCCCTTTACGCTAAAGTTTAAATTTTGTCCAGATTCTTTAATAATGACTCCTGAAACACAAGGACCGTTTAATTAGAACAATAAGACGCTTTTTTAACGTACTAAAAAACTTTTGCGTAAAGAACGAGGTGTTGAAGAGGGGGCAACCCCCTTATTTACGTAATAATATCAGTTCGTTTTAAGTTTTAATGTTGCTCCTTACTTTCAGTTGAAAAAACTTGTTTTTTAATTTAATTTCTTGTCGTTTTTTTAAATAATGCCGGCAAATCTGGCCCCACCTCCACGGAGATACTTGTTTTTTTTTTATTTAATGTTTTTTTAAATTTATATTTAGTCGAAGATATAATGTTGTTTTCGGTCTAAAAATTACAATTTTGTATTTTAGAAGCAGCTATTATAATCAGCCAACAGGTGCGAAAGCATTAAGGTGCACAGTAAAAGAAAAAAAAGAAGACACTGTTTTCTGTTCAGCCGCGAAATTTTTCAGGCGATAAAAACTTCCTTTTGTGTTTACGTATTCCAGCATAAAATTCTGGGTATTTTTACGTTTAGCCAGAGAAATGTTAACTATGGTTTCTTTAATTTTTATCATTTGATTTGGAATAAAAAAAATGCTTTGAATATCGAAAATCTATATACAACCATTGTGGGGTTGTAATAGTGTAAAACTATTACAACCCCACAATGGTGTAAGGGTTTGTGGTCTATATTAGCTTTTTGTGTTTTATTAGTAATTCGTATCTTATCTGATACCCCAATGTCGGTATGGTATGTGAAAACCACCTGTTCGAATGTAAAAATCACACGCATGTGTGATTTTTTTGGGGGTAAGTTTTGCAATGTGGAGAATACAGGTGAAAAGCATTAACGATGGGATTCTTTATTTTTCGTCAGTTGATCTGGAATTAAAAATTCAATAAAATAAATAATTTTTTTCCAACTGAAAGTAAGGAGCAACATTAAAACTTAAAACGAACAGAAATTATTACGTATCGGAAAGGGGTCTCCCCCTCCTCAACACCTCGCTCTTTACGCTAATGTGTTTTAGCATTAAAAAAAACTTCTTATTGTTCTAATTAAACGACCCTTGAATTGGGACAAAATTTAAACATTAGTGTAAAGAGGGAGGTGTTTAGGAGGGTATCCCCTGGAAACTTCCCTCTCCATGGAAAATTCCCCTGTGGAAACCCCTCCAGCAGAAAATCCCCCCCCCCCATCCTAAAATGTATACATACTTCCAATAACAAATACTGTGCGTAAACAATGGGCAAATTTTATAACTTAAAGACCTTTCCCCTGGAGTGGTGAGGGTTCTATGTTCTGTTCAAAGGCTTACTTATTGGGCCTATCAACTATGATAAAAAAAAATGGCTATCTCAAAATTTTGATCGGACTATTTTGGGGAAGAAGGGGCGGGGAGGTGGCCTAGTTCACCTCCAATATTTTTGGTTTCTTAAAAAGGGCTGTAGAACTTTTTTCATTCGAATGAGTCCTCTCTCGATATTTTAGTACCACTGGGTCGATACGATCACCCCGAAAAAAAACACATTTTTGATCTTTCTTCCGGAAAAAACAATAAAAATAAAAAACACCACATTTTTGCAGATAGAAGGTTGAAAACTCTGAAATAAGGTTTTCTGATACGCTGAATTTGATGGTTTGACTTTCATTAAAATTCTTTTACTTTTAGAAGGTATTTCCCCCTTTTTTGGAAAACTAGGCAAATTTTCTCAGGCTCGTTACCTTTGATATATAACACTAAACTTAACGAAACTTATATTTGGAATCAGCATAAGCCAATTCTTTTGATATATCTATCGGTATCACTATTCCGTTTTTTAGAGTTTCGGTTACTATTAACCGCGTCGCTCCTTACTTACTGTTTAATTGCGTCAGATATAAAAATCATCTCCGACGGAAATTTCAGTACAAATCGTGCTGGCAACAGTTTTGCAATTGTAGAATCGCTAGACAACGCTGGTTGAAACACGATAAGTTTAATATTATTTTTAAATCAGATAAAATTATATAGTTGGTGTCACAGGTGACGTGAACGCAACATCAAAGAGAGGGGGGGGGGGCAGTTCTTGGGCAATAAAGCTTACGCAAGTGCTCATGGACAACAAATTGCTGCTAGCAAGCTGATACAAGTAATAAAGAGATAAAAAAAATAAGAAGGAAGAGGACAAAACGAAAAAAGAGAAAAAACATAATTACCGAAAGAAAAAGAAAAAAAGAAACCAAAGTAATACTGTAAGCCGTGGAGAATGTATTTTATCAGTTTCAACTCTGAGTCAAAGAGTAACCCTCCTGCTCCACATCATTTTAATTTAGCAGACTTTTTTGTGGGGGGGGGAGAGGTTACGGGCTCTAGATAAAAAATTGGCCAGGCTGGAGCTTGATGGTTAGTTCCCAACAGTTATGATACTGTTTTCAGTTTGGGTAAACCCGTTTATAAATGTGCATAAGCAGAAACAAGAGGTCCCATCTCTGTCTTCTGTAAACCCAAAATCTGAAAATTCGATCTTAAAATATCAGAGAAAAAAAATTGGGCTCCCTGAACCCTTCTTAGATCTATTCATTCCTTTAAAAACGTGGTTTTCTATGGTTGGTTCTTTGTTTGTTTCAAAATCATTATTGATGCTTTTTGGACAGGATTTTATTTTCGTCAATTTTGGCCCATTGAAACGTAAAAATTGATAAGCAGAACTAATTATCTCAGTTTGACAGCGTTTTTTATGAGTGAAAATTCTAACAGTATCAATCTGTTGATTCCCAAAGACAATGTAGTTTTTGCTCAAAGAAAAACTACCATTTCTTCAGCTGTTTTGGTGTCATATGTATTTAGCTTATTTTTTAGCTTATTTAGCTATTGTTTTAGCATATTTAGCTATTTTTTTTTAATCTTAGGGCGAATAATTTGTAGTATTAGTTCATCCTGATAATTAACCCAAATTTTATGAGTAGCTCGTTGATTTGTTGTTAATTCAGTCTATTAACTATTGAAGGATATTGATCCTGACAAGCAGAATGCCCAAGAATCTGGGGAGAATGAAGAACCTGATGATGATGAGGAGGTAAGCTATTTTAATTCAGTCAAATTTCAGCTTCATTCAAATAACACCCCTGTATGTGACTGGGCCAATCGTATTTCGTAAAAAATCGACAACAGGGTTGGGAGCGGCAACCGAAGACAAGCTGGGTAGACGGAGAAGGAAGTGGGTCAACTGTGAAATTAAGAAACAGAAGAAAAGAGAAAAGAGTTGCTAAAATAAAGTATAATTTGAAAATCAAGTCCGAAATGACAAACACTATTGGTAAATTCCTGTTTGATGATGACTTATTGATTCCTACTGGGAAACTAGGGAAATGTGGAAGGGACAAAGGGATGCAGGGTCTGTGTGATCAGGATATCCTGATCACATCACCTGATCACATAAAAAGCAGAATGGACAAGAATCCAGGGAGAATGAAGAACCCAATGATGAGGAGAAATAAGCTTTTTTTTAGTTTAGCTTAATTCAATTAACCCAACTCTATGTCTGACTGGGTCAATCTTACTTCATGCCTAACGCTGCTTTTTTGCCTAGGTGCTACGTAATGAGAAGGCTATGTTAGAGAAGGAGGTTAAAGAAAACCATTTTTTGTTAATTTTACAACCATATTTAACACTGGTCTTAGGTGATCGATCAATAGTTATGGTGAATTATTTAAGATACATTTCTTGGTGAATGAGATCTAATAACGGAAGAAATTCATTCAGGGGAAGTTTTTCGGGGCCCAACCCCTCCCAAAAATTCTAAAATTTCCCAAATTTCTAGGCACTCTTGATTCAAATTTTTTAATAAAATTTATTTTATTAAAATGTTGTCAAAATCAGTTAAGAATTGTTGGCTATGCCCAGGATATTGATTCAGGGTTTGGGTTTTGACCATGAGCAGTTTCTTGTAAATGTATAGCCGAAATTGCTTGTTTTACATTAATTTGTTTTGCATTAATTTGCAAGGAGGTTAAGAATTTCAAAGTCGATACAGGCCATGGAGAGCCTGTGTAAGGGTTAGTGTCACATATTTAAATAGCGACGAAGACCACACTGTCTTTCCATCATAAACAACAAGTAAAACAATAGGGAAATTTTTATATAAATTTTTTTTATATATATCTGTTACAGATAGACCTTCTAGGCTGGCTACCAAAAAGGCAAAATTAGCTTTAAGAGCTTGTTTGTAAATGTTTTTTATTTCATTTGAATGAATTGTCTTTTTCATTTCGCTTTGATGTAAAGTCCTGTTTGAACTTCCTTGAAGTAATTATGCTAGGAAGGTTTTAAAAAATATTTTAGTTTTAAAGATTGTATTTTAATGTGAGTTTTTTTTATATACGTTTTTCTTCATTTGTTTTGCTAAGGACGGCCCTTGGATATAGTGTCGAAATATTCCATTTAAAGTTGCGTTCCACTGTCTTATATAAAAATTTTCCGTATTGTTCTACTTGCTATTTGTCACATATTTACTTAATGTTTAAAACCACCGCTGGCTCCACTATTGGAATAAATATTACAAACCGCCATTAGGCTCTAGTGATGAAACATGCAATACCGTATGATATTATTATTATTATTCTATTTATACCCCGCTAATAACAAAAAATGTAAATAGCGGAGTAAAACATATATATATATATATATATATATATATATATATATATATATATATATATATATATATATATATATATATATATATATATATAAAAGAAAAGCACTAACTATGAAAAATATATACCTTCAAGACAATGTAACGGAGGAAGTTTATTTTTTTTAGTATCCGAAAGCCGACTGCTTACCACGGCAGCCTTGCTAAAAACATTGATCATCTCGAATTTTGAATTCGAATTTGGAGGGAGAAAAATGAAGAAATCTACAATACCAGAAATACTGAATACGCAAAGAGGAAATATCTTTCTTATTTAACAGAGGATAAAACCCGGAAAGTTATAGAACCGAATGATCAAAAAACGTAATAATTTGCACAAAGCCTTACGATTATATTTACATCTGGTTAAACAATTCTCGAATAATCTTTTCCGTCTAATGTCTTTTAATGTTGGACATTAAAATGTCTGTTAGTGCCCGGGATAGATGACAGAAGTTGAGGAAAACGCCATTTTCAAAAAAAGGAATAGATATGAGGGGAAAAACCAAGCGGAAAAAAAATCTTCTCAAACAAAGGAAGCTTCAGGAAAGTCTTTCTCAAAGGACATTTCCTAACCGCAAGAGCGATTTTTCCAAGAGGAAAACAACTATTGTGTTAGCTATACTGCTATTTCGCTCTTTTATTTTACATTCTTGCAGGATATCTTGGTACAACTGGAATTATTTTGCTAAATTTTTTTAGGGGCACTCCGAAACATGATTCAGTGAGTTTGTTTTTCCTCTTTGTTTTCTTCATTTATACTGAGGATGAAGAATAAGCAATATCCAGAAAGTTACATAAATAAATGAAAACCTCTAATAGAAAAAATAAACTTGCATAGAATAAGTATTAGAACAGACAATTTTCCCTAAACTTCGGTTTTCAAAGTGGATGCGAGGAGAAAAAGAAAGATTAAGTCCCGTGGTTAACTGGCTTTGATTTTACTGGTTATGTTTGCTTCGTGTTTTTGTAAGCCAGTCGTAATTTCCTTAATGAAGTGCAATTTCTGGGATAACAAATCTACCCGCCTTTTGAAATCTAATCGGTCCCTGTGTGAAATTTCAGGCCAGTTAACAGAACCAAACTTGTGAATTGCAATAAATTTTAAAAGTAAGCTTTCTGATTCTATGTGATGGGGTTGTAGCCTTATTTGGGTTCTCAAAGGCACAGCTCTCGGAATTAAAGATTTTTCAATATTTTTTTGCCCGGTGGTAGAGATGCTACGTAATTTTCAATATCCTCTTGGGCATAGATTTCTCGTATTATCTCCCATTCTGTCTAATCGACAAGACACACGAAGGCACCCAGTTTGCCAGGTTGGCACGCCAAGAACTGAGTACTTGAAGAACGTCTTTCGACGTTGCATTTCGATTTGGAACGATCTTGCTGCCGACGCTTTGCCTAAATCATCCCTATTGACTCGTTCAAAAGAAGGAACATTTACATCCTCGTAATGGAACGACGTAAGAGAATAGCAATATATCAGATACTTAAAAGTACCTGGTGTCGTGAATTTAGGAACAAAAAAAAAATGACTAGTCATTTTTACCCTAGGTCTAGACAGTAAAACCACCGAACTTGTTCATTGTCAATGGAGTAAATAAAAGTCGGTGATCTAAACGGTGTGATGGGTATTATTTCCTTTAAGGCTGATTTAATATCCCGACAGGAATTAACCCTGTTTCAGTTTGATATTAACTGACCATGTTGTAATAAATTGTTATTCCTTTTGGTAAGTCTCATGAACCTAAAAAAAAAAAAAACTTCTGCAGTATTCCTTGGTGTATCTTCAAATAAGTTTCTGCAGGAATTATTGCTGTGGCGCGTTTTCTACAGTGAAATGTGCGTTTTTTACCATATTGGCATGTTTTCTAGTCTAGTTTATGGATAAACGACAAATAAATTTCTGCAGGAATTATTGCTGTGGCGCGTTTTCTACAGTGAAATGTGCGTTTTTTACCATATTGGCATGTTTTCTAGTCTAGTTTATGGATAAACGACACTTCTAGGCCGAAAATATCCTTGCATCCTCCAGTACCTGGGGTCTAACCATAATCCTGGTATTTCCGTACAGAGAGCTAACCACTCTGCCACCACAGGCGTAAAAGAAATGCCTTTGCAACAGCGTTGCCGCAGAGTCACTTGATCTCACTTGAAGGACAACCGCTTAACCACTGTACCGCGGTAACTCGCGGCAGCTTTGATTGAACTTCGGCCCTGTATTGCCAAGCAGATATTAAACCACCGTGCCATCCATTAGATATCACAAATCTTCTGTTTCTTCTTGTTCTTGTTTAATTATTTGGAGACACTAAACTTAATTTCTAGTGAACGCCAGGGTTTCCTAAGCTCCTATACAGGTTTTTTGCTTCGAAAATTAACGAAATTTTGCTTTGAATGGGTCAGCGTTAGCTCAAACTCATTGTGAATGCAGCTTAATTCAGATTGTCTCATGCTTTTGTATGTGTTCTGGGCAATTTGCACTACGCCTACGCCGTAGAACTTTGAAATATAACCTAAAAGTCCACATTTTCTAGTGACATGTGTAGCCTATGCTTCAGCTCCCAGTTAATTCAATTAAGTGCTACTAGTTTATGGATATCGTTCCCTCCTTTTTCTAATTGAAATTTATCAATTCGCTCTAACAAGGGGTTTACATCGTTCTTCTAAATGGAAAATCTCCAATTCAACCTTTTCTGCACTGAAATTACTCTTTGATTCACAATGTTTATTTACGGCCGCCACTCCTTTTTACACTTTCAAATATGTTTCCTTCAATTTGTTTTCCCATTGCAGCTATCCTGCTCATTCCAAATGCTACGTTCTTGTTGTATTCTTAGAGTTACTGGAACTGCAGCATGAAAGGGATTGTAGTTTCTTGTATGGTTTATAAACATTAGCATTGTGTTACGATGCTTTCACTAACTGACATGTGTTTTGGTGCTTTCACGCTACCATGTAGGACCTTTCACACTAACATACCTTAAGAATTAACGTTTCATTGCGTGCTCTTACGGAACAAAGTATTTCCGTAGCGTTGTCAGTGCAACTCTAAGCTATACTTAGAATTTTACCTTATATATTATGTTATGGACAAGTTAATATAGCAGCAAAGAATGAAATTCTCGGATGAGCAATTGATAAATTCTGAAAATTACTTTTTCTCAGAATCCCTTTCACACTTGATCTAAGCTTGAATTTTCATTCTATATCTTTGAGTTTTGAAGAGTTTGATTGTAATGACAATGAAGTGGTGGTTTCGTGATTTTTATGCTATCTAGTCGGAAAGTCCATATTTACTTGTAAAAGTTTATGCTTAACGTAATGTAACTCAACCAATTTGCATAGAAAACTGTGGACTTGGTATGAAAGCCGCTTTATTCCAAGCCTCAAACAGAAAAAATCTTGTAACTATAAGAAGAAGCAGCTGTCCTCTATTGTCCAAAAGTTATTGCTATCTTGACAGTCTAAAGACATTCAGGGGTCCCTATGCGTGATTACATTTTCCAAAGAGAAGAAAGCATTCAATATTGATTCCTCCTAGGGACCATTCCATCTTTTCTCGAACAAGGGTCGAAGAAAAGGATTGACACAGAACCTTGATTAATGCAGGTGTATTGTCTTGATTTTTTCTTGCTAGAGGTATATATATATATATATATATATATATATATATATATATATATATATATATATATATATATATATATATATTATATATATATATATATATATATATATATATATATATATATTTGTATATATAAATATATATATATATATATATATATATATATATATATATATATATATATATATATATATATAAATATATATATATATATATATATATATATATATATATATATATATATATATATATATATATAACAATGTTTTTTAGTTTAAAATAAATAAATAAAAAGGTACCTTGGTACTTTGATTAATGTAGCTCCAGTGCCCTGATTTTTTTTCTGGCTAAAGGTGAATATATATATAAAAAGGTGAAGTTTTTTTTCAAGTTTAAAATAAATAAAAGAAAATTAAGGCCGAAAAGTTTCTCCCATTTTTATTAAGAAAAATGAAACTTGAATATATATTATTTAAAAAAAAACTAATTGAAGAATATTAAAAAAATAATAGAGATATACACTTTGTGATCTCCGTGCCTTTTAGAGGTCGAAAGGCGTAGGTCACTAAGCTTTGTGTGCCGTTTTTTTGCTCGAAGATCTCATATTTTTCTGCAAAGATTTCTGTTCTTTTGTTCATCTTGGTTCTAAGATCTTGAAGCTCACTGATGTTAGCAAAAAGTGTGAAGGACGCCATTTTTCTGCCACACAGAACAATGATGAGAGAACTTTGATGATATGCTCATCATTGTTCTTAGACCGCTGATCAGACCAGAATGATGAAAGACGTTTACAAAAGAACGCCATAAGATGTAAGATCTTAGTGCTAAGATTTCACTTTTAACCGTTCTTTGTCAAAAGATGTAAGATCTTAGCACAAAGATGAGTAAAAAAAAACAGGCCTTTTGTGGGCCAGTGATAGATTATAAAAATTACAAATGTTGGCAAAAATCGGGCCTCTTTAATTTAATATTTAATTTAAATTATGGGTATAATTCGTTTATTCTTAATTTATTTAATCTAAATTATGAGTGTTTTACGAGTGATACCCCATTTAAAAGGATAAGCTGATAGAAAAAAAAAAAAAAAACAGTTTCGAGTTATTGTTGCCATAAACTGAGGGTGAGTGTAACCCAGTCTGCTATAAAGGGTTAATATTTCTAACAGAGCTAACTTGCTTACTGTCTACCACTGGCAACAAGGTGAAGGGATTTCAGATTTCCGAATAGACTAACCTGTCTAGCTTACTATTCGATATTATGGGGGTCTATTTTCTTTTAAGGTACAATGATTTGGTGAGTCTAAGGGGAGACTTTTATAGCAGTGGAAATAATGGAACTACGGGGGATTCTTAAATAGTATCAAAGATCCCTCCGTAGAGGCTGATTTAGAGGATCCCTCTGGGGATTCTTTACTAGATACATAGTATCAACTGATGATTTTATTTTGAAAGACGTAAATGTCCGTGAATAGGTAGCTTTTCCTTAATTTTTTGTCTTTTCAACCGTGAATCGTTGTATTCTTCGTATCTTTAGATTGGATTCATTATAATTCATAATTTATTATTAATTATAATGATTATAATTAATTATAATTTATATTTAAATAAAATTAAGCCTCTCCTCTACCAACGGCCGGAATGTAGAGTCCATTCAGAATGATTTGTTTCAGTTTCTTGTTTGTTTGTTTTTTTTTTATGTTTGATGACGTTATCGTTTTTTTAGGGTATAGGCAACAGCGAAAAAAAAAATTGTGGAATCATAGGGAAAATGTGAGTATACCAAATTATTGAAAGGTCTAATATCTGCGGCTTTTGTGTGGGCGGCAACTTGTTCCAAACTGTTTCGCTTGGAAAGGAGTGGAGGGGGGGGGGGGGTAATAGTACTTACTTAAGAATTTATTTGTAAATTCCTCATAACCGCAATAAATCGCGCAGAAATAGTAGATATTTATGGGAAAAGCTACTTGTTGAATTGAATACTTTCGAAGGATTATTAGTATACATTTGTTCTAGTTAGGAAAGACATTTTCTTATCCTTAGGTTTTGTTTCTGAATATGCACCGTCGGATAAATTGTTGAAATCCTTTTCACAGCAATATTTGTTGCGTAATCAATTTGAAAATAATGTTTTTCTTGTTTTGAGGGGGTTACACCGAGGGGCTCCCTTTTTCAGAAATCATGTACACCAGCTGGTGCCTGCCATGAGTGGCGGAACAAGCGTGGCAGAACTTTGTGGCGCACTTAGCTTCTGAGATATACACCTAATGGCGGGAAGTGTGTGCCCCCTTGGTCCCAATTCTAAGAATAATTCTCCAGAGACAGCATTGCATCATAGGATAAGAAATGGTCAGTGACCTGTTGTTTATGGAAAGGCAGTGTGGTCTTTGTCGATATTTACCTATTTACTCTTAAAAAATGGTGTTGACCATCATAGGCTATTGCAACGCCTGATCGGTTGGCAGATATGATACAGTACCGGCAGTCTTAGTAAAGCTGCTTGTATAGTTTTATGATTTCTCGAAGGAGTCTTGATACTAATTTAGGGCGCAAATTTATGCAGGAAGTTTTTGTAATAAATAAATCGTTATAAAATCCTTCACTTCTCTTTTTTTTTGATTTGTAAAAACGAAGCAAAAACTCATACAAACAAAATTTTATGCATTTTTTAAAGTGCCCTCCCCCCACGAACAAAATCCTTGATGTGCCTTTGGGCTCCAGACGAAGGGTAGCTTTTAAATTAATCCATCCTGTATCGTCGCTGTCACATCTGAAAGACGTACCCGATATTTTTACGCTTATGTGATAATTTCCAAAAATCATTTGCTAAGCTGTTCTCAAAGAGAAGATTAGCACCGCAATATTTTTTCATTAAAACTTTGATCTTCCTGATTTACATTGCTCTGCTGATCCTTGGAAAACAGCTTTGCAAATGGTTTTCGGCACAAATAGCGTGACACAATGGTATTTATATTGTTTTTCTTTTCCATATATTCCTACGGATATATTCGGTTAAGACGTCAAACAGTCAAGTTAAATTTTGTCTTCTTTTATTTATGTAGGAATAAAATAATTGATAGAATCTCCTTGTGATTTCACAACAAATTTATTTTTGTAATAGTTTATAATTTATTATAATGATTTATTTTATTATATATTTATTTATAATGTTTTCAATTTGTAATATATTTATTCTATAATTTATGTTATATTTTCATGATAAATTACGACTAATGTTTAAAACAAAATTTTATTGTATTTCCACAACTAATTATTATTCACATTTTCCTTAGGTGTATTGGTGGAAAGAGAAGGGAGTGTTTTTTAATCAATCCATTCTTCTTTTGATATTCTAGTAAATTAAGGTTCACACTATATAATAAAATTCCAGTTTTTTCGTTTCCGTACCTCGGAATTCAGAGCGAAAGGTCCTGCAACTATATCAAGGCCATTGGGTACCTTAAAGATCATTGCGAGAGTTTTGAGCCTGCTGACCATCTCAGAGACAAGGGGTTCATTAATGAATATTTTTCCAGCACCACAAGGAACTCCCAAAACAATTTTTGTAAAAATTGATAGGGTATCTTAAATGTGTTAGCAGTTCAAAAAGCTAATGAGAGGCTAGTTAAAATAAAGAAAACGTGAAATTTCTTACTAATTGTTAAGAAAAATTTCGTGTATTCAATGTACTGGCTTTTGTGTTGGCAAGGTTTTCAATCAAGATGGCTAGCACTATCGGGAACTCCCAAAGGTGTCAAATTGCTCAAATGGTGCTTCCTTTGAGCTGATCATGTTTTCCAAGCAAGTGCGCTAAAATATTTGTAGGGTCTGCCCTTTTCTTCAACTTAACAAAAAAAAAAAAATTCTGCTCTGTTTAATCGAAAGAACAAATTCCACGCTTTCTAATGATGGAAAACATGAGTTTCCCATCAAACTTTTTTCCAACTCAAACTTTCTAATGAGTTTCGTCAAATCTGAATATCTCCATCTCCGGCACAAACGTGAGAAGTCAAATGTTTTTTATAAGATTTCAAGGAAAGTAGATCATGGCTTTTAGTTTTCTGTCGAGTAATGGCAAGACCACCCTATCAATTTTAAATATTTTTGCCACACTTTGCCATACAAATTAAAAACTTGTAACGGACGAGTTAGGACGATTGTTAAAGGTACCGAACCCTCTTAAGGAAGGGTCGATTTCGATGTTGTTTGAACTTTCGTCCGGCATGAAATAGTGCTACGCCTTGGCATGTTAGGTCACAATAACAACAAAAGCCTCGGTATCTCATGTCACAATAAGAGCATGACACTTTAAAAGGGTTAGTACTATAAACTGTGGTAGTGCCGTAAGTGCCAGGTTATTTCAACCCAAGGCAGACGAGGTGTTTTTATCGTTTCCTAGCTACATACGGCATAATGAATATAATTTCTTTTAAAGTTTGTTGTCAATTAAACCCTTGCATTAATAAACATTCATAAACAGTTGACAAGTGAACATCTCGCTTTATTCCGCTGTGCGCTGGCGTCATGCCAGTATTCTGGGATGGATTGCTGAACTATATTTCGCGATGCATTGACAGTGATATTGAAATTAATAAGAAAGATATGTGCGTTGTGGCTTGCGATTTTCACAAAAAAGGATCGATTTTGAACTCGAGAAAATGTTTAGCTAAAGCTGGTGGTCAGATAAATGCCCATAAGGACAGTACAAAGGAAGAACTAATTAGTGATCTATACGACTGCTATGTCATTTTTCGAGAAAAGGATATTAGAGACGAGACGGTGTTCTGCATGTATGATCCTTCGGAGGTCCCCGAAGCCAGTTTTAAGGCACGTGCAGATTTGTCGCGCCGGTTGCTAAAAATCGAACGCAAGTTGGAAGAAGCGCTGAACATAAAATTCGAAACGCCAACGAACTCACCCGTAAAAGGTGCTGTAGGTGCGAAGGAGATAGCGAACGTTTCTGAGAAAAGACTTCTCCGTTGTTGTGGCTAATCCACCCGAAGTATCGAATCTCACGGAAAAAAGACAGTTGATTGAGAAGTGTGGCATTAGCAATACTGATGTTTGTATCAAGTCATCAAAAAGTCATTGGCTGATCAAAGTTTCCGACCGGGTTTCGGCTGAAAACGTTGCAAAAAACCTGAAAAGCGACACTGTGACAACGAAAGTGACCGAGCCCGTCTTCATCGGCGTTGTGGAAGGGATACCTAGTTGTGTAGCAGAAAACGACTTAAAAACTGCCTCACCAGAATGCACAAGAGCTATCCGTATCGGAAGCTCGTCAACTTCAAAAGTATTTTCCGACAGAAAGTGCCCTTTCCTCTGCAATCCGACATGGTGTTCGGATCGAATATGATTGCTTTCGGATAGAGAAATTCCTGTTTATTCCGAAACGCTGCTACAATTGCCAACATTATGGACATGTAGCTTCCGAATGTAAAAATGCGGCAAAGAGTGCTAGATGTTCTGGAGGACATACCTCCAGTCGGGAGCAACCGTGTTCTGCCCCTATGAAATGTGCAAATTGTGGAAGTAAGAGACATCCCTCATATAGCATCAAGTGTAAAAAACTAAACGAAGTTTCGAAATTTCCCGGCTGACTCACCAACTCATCCGTTGCTACCCTTGCTCAAAGTTTTCTTATGCATAGTCTACGAAGAACAGTCTTCCTGATATCAAACTGATTTGATTATTTATGTTGAAAATAAGTTTTTAGTATTCATGTTCTTTTTTTCTTTTTATATAGTACTCCGTCATTCCCCTTTTGTAGACGGGTAAGAAATACATTATTATTATTATTATAATATATCAGTCATTATACTGGTTTCTGACCCAGTAAATCTTGACGAGGTAGAACCCGTGAAGATAACTGATTGATTGTTGTTTGTGAGTGGGTATTGTTCCATTCTACCGTTTTCATTGGACTAAGTTGTTATTCCTACTTCTGCAAATTATTTCAACTCCAGTGTGTATAGGTTAATATTTATTGTTATGTATAGCAGATTGCGCCTGGGAGCAAAGAGAATGTGAACTTATAAGAGTAAAACTGGATGTAGGGTCGTAAAGAAAAATCGCCAGCGCCATATAGAGTGCGGCGACGTTGTTTGGCCCAGAAATCCTACAAAATTAACTTTACAGGAACTTTAAAATTAAGGAAAGGATACAGAAGCAGAATTCTATTCCCAATAGGCCTACGGTCTTAAAATAAGCTAACCTGTTTATACTATCCTGGCTTACTTTGAGCAGAGTGCATTTGACTTTTAAAATCCTTGAAATAAAAAATGCTGATCAGTTATCCTTCTAAAGAAAAATTTCAGCTTTAATTCAATCCTTTGCCTTACTCTTTTCATCTAAACGCATTTGAACCTTCTTAACCCTCATTTAACCCTCTTCTTGTCCAAATTGAGAATTTCTGTGTGAAATTTGTCTCAACCCTTCTCCTTCATCCCATTTAAAAGAACTTCCTCCCGCCTCCCTTTTCTCTCTTTCATCCCGACTCCCGATAAAAGCAGGAACCGATACCGGTTTACCCAATCTCACAGCGTTATCCACGAAGTTTCGTACTGAGTTGTGTTCGTGCTTTAATAATTCGTTGCCTGTGGCTTTCGATAACTTTTATGCTCGTTGATAAATTGTTCTTTTTTTGACTGTTTTTTAATATTATAATAGTTGTTTAATTTCTAACTTCAACATACGAAGTTTGGGCCATCCCTATGAAAGTTTATCTTGTTTTAATTAGTGATTTGATTCTATTGTATTGCAGATTAATCTTATCAAAAATCTAAGTTTCTTTGAAATTTTCTACTCTTTTACTGAAGTCACTAGGCGCTGGATTATAGTTGTCGCTAGAATTTTTAATGTCTATTTTCCCACGTTAAGTCACCAAAGATCCAATTCATGTAAGGTTCACATTCTCTTTTCCTGGCATTCTAGAATTCGCTGGATCGTGATGCGGAAATGCACTCTAAAATAATGCCATCTGTTTACATTGAGTACTTGTTGATATTACAACTGCTGCTACTACTACTAACAACTCCTCCTTGACGTCTCTCCTCCCCAACCGGGGACGAACTGCTTGTCGTTTTGTCCTAGATGGTTGGCCGAAAAGGACGATACTCCCTTCTCATAAATGGTTGATTGGGCACAGCAAAAAGTATAAAACAAACACTATTATATAAGAGTTAATAGCGCCGCTGTAAGAACACTCGCCTGTGGCTGAGGTAACTTAAGCTCAAATCTTATATAAGATAACCTATGTGTTATAGAAAAAGACGAAGAACTTTTTATTAGATAAAAAGTATAAATTATTTTTTTTAAGTTTATAAGTGGAACCAAGGGGTGCAATAGGGTTGAGCTTTATAGCTTGAACTTGTTTTCCTCAACTCACTGACTTTTTTCATTTATGCATTTATAACTAAGAAGAAGTTGATATTTATGTTTTGTAAAACCCAATCAGTTTTTGAGCCCCTCGTTTTCACTTAAATTCATTTTTCTCGAACAAAAAAAAAAAATAAAAAAAATATGATTTTCGACTTTTTAGTCCTTTTCGAAAACGAATTTAAAAATATATACCCATTTATTATTCATTGTCACATCTCCTGAATTAAATCTAATGTCCTTGAACTTGATTGTATCGGTATATTCCTCTAGTCTTTTTAGCACTCCCTAAAGAGAGCGAGTTTAATATCGATCCTTAATCGAGTCCTAAAGAAAGGTTTCCAGAGTTCGACAGTCTTATTCGAGACCTTGTGAGGTGAGCAACGGAAAAGGAACCTCTGATTTTTGTGTTATTTGTCTCAGAATACTAGGCTATCAGTAATTTCTGTCTTTAAGATACTGCTATTAATAGAAAAGTTGACTATTTTGTGGCCCCGGAGTATCACCAGAAAAGAAGATTCTGTTATTAAAGGAAAGTTTCAAAACGTACTCACTTATTCTGTGATAATAAACTAAGATGAGAGGCTTTCTTAACGAATTAGAGGATCGACTTTAAAAAAAATCGCTCACGTGATAGGTCGACAAAACCTGTTTGGGTTTCTCAAAGTTGACTGTGATTGGTTCAAAGCCGACAGAGGTTAATTCCTCTGTCGAATCCTTTCAATATTCCAAAATTTTCGTTTTTTTCCCGCAGCGGAGGCAGTAATGCTTCCGTTGCAATGAGGGAAACGCAGCCTCAGCCTCGTGTAGGCTTAGTAGATATTAACGGCGATCATACCATCATAATGACCAACGGTCACGCTAATGGTGAGGCCAATGGGGAGGCTGGACAATCAACCAAACCTGTATCCAA
This sequence comes from Artemia sinica, assembly GCA_027921565.1. NCBI lineage: Eukaryota > Metazoa > Arthropoda > Branchiopoda > Anostraca > Artemiidae > Artemia > Artemia sinica. The sequence continues at coordinate 39,614,606 of CM051276.1, forward strand.
GTGGCGTATTCATTGGCAAAGATTTGTTCATTGCGTGACTTGGACAGTTGAGTGCTGTGTTAAATGTATTGGGCCTGTGTAAGAAATCAGACATATCGACATGTGATGTAAGTGTACTATGCATGCATGTTTTTGAACTTTGGAGCAAGTTACAATTCGTACTTGATTATATGTTCGTCACCTGGCAAGCGATGAAAATGGCATCTCAACCGGTGGTTGTGTCAATGTATTATTTTACAAGTTAGTATCCGAAAATAAATGTATATTTAAAACATGAAACGAAATAGTTTTTCCGCTAGGAGAAGATGTCAGCTTTTTTATTTCGCTCTCGCATGCGTGTTCACGATTACTAAATAACTCTTTTTGTAAATTTGCATCTAGCTGTCTTAGTTGACAATTAGTTAATGTTTTGTTTTTGTCCTTATATTTCGAAATATAAACAGAAAACCAAAGGGGGTCTTGAACCCTCTAACATCCCCATCCCCCCAACCTGCCATTAATTTTTTAGCAGAAAAGTAGGTATGTTGCACATTGTTTGAACTGGAATCATATAAGGACTTCGAATCCTTTAATTGGAGGACCTAAGTCATCATTTGAAAAATTATTGTGCGTCGTCCAATAATGTGATTTTGATCTTTGATTCGGTAAATATTGTCAAAGGGTTTTAGATTTAATGATATTAACTACTTTTCTTACCACACAGTATATGTATGAGCAGGTATGCTGGATGGACTAGTGGGGTACTTTAGTGGTAAAATGTAATGGCCTGTTTCAGTTATATTTTCTATTTGAGTTTCTTTATTATTCTTCTTTCTGTGTTATCTTTTTATTATATCATCATTTTCAAATATATTTTGTATTCTGCCAATTATTTAATATTTTTAATATTATTTTTGGTTGACATTTTTCCATTGATGCCTTTATTTATATTTTTATTTTCAAAAAATTAATTTCAGTTATAAAATATTTTCAAAGAATTTTAATCTGACTATATTGAAATATTGTTAGTACTATTTAGTTGAGTAGATGTGTTGGACTGACTAATGGCTGACTTCGGTCCTAAAATGTAAAAGCATGCTTCAATTGTATTTTTTGTTTGTTTATTATTCCCTTTTTATTTTATCTATGTTTATATTTAATAATATAAAATTATATTATTATTATTTTTCAGTATTTTTATGTTTATTATTTTCAAAACTTAATCGCATACTTGGTTTAATTTTTAGTTGAAGAAATATTTTCATATGGTTTTTAATTTATTAATATTCCGATATTTTTCATACCATGTAGTATATGGATGAAAATATGTTTTTGTGGAATCAGTGAAAGACTTCGGATCGGAAATGTATTGACATGCTTGAGTTGCATTTGTAGAGGCGTAGGCTATGCACTTCACAAACTTTACTAAATAACAGCCACGATTGGAATAAAAATGTTTTATTCAATGGTATACTCAATGGGGTATACAGATTTGAAACACTCTTCCCTGGATTGCGAAACTCTTTTTTTTGCTCTCTTATAACATAATGAAAAATGAGTTATGCCATTTGGTTTTTGGCACCGAAATATTTAAAACATATAGCCTTGTTTTGAAAATCTATAGACGGCATAACGATTCCTGTCACTGCCAAGTCTCAAGTATGTCATACGTTCCATACCCAAATATCATGGTTGTAAATTATAATTTTATAACTTCATGCAAACTCATTTCTATACCTCCACAAATACCCAGAAGAGATACGATACTTAAAGGGTTTACCCTATCTCTTCCATCATAAACTTTTTTTTTAGTTTGTTTAGCCAAATTATTTAGATTTGATTGGGCAGTTTTGTCGTAACTTCTAGAGCTAGGATAATAGATCCGAACAAATAATAGAAAACTAAAACCCGATGCCTACTTTCCCGACAATCTTAGAAAACCATTTTACTTCTTTCGTTTTGAGCCAGGAATAGAGATATTCAGATTTGATGGAACTTACATCATTAGAAAGTGTAACTTCTGTTTAATCGATTGAACATAGCAGAATTTTCTTTTCAAGTTCAAGAAAGGGCAGTCCCTAATAATATTTCAGCATATCTGGTTAGAAAAGGCTCAAGATCAGCCCAAGGTAAGTATTATTCGAGTAATTCGACAGCTTTGGGAATTCCTTGTTGTGCTACCCGCCTTTATGGAAAACTTTGTCGACACAGAATGCACATCATCTTTGTTGTATGGGCATTAATTAAAAAAAAAATTCCACAACATAAGTTTTTCAAAAAAAGTGAAGAATTCCATTAATCCAAAAATGAACAAAAACAGTACCAAATAATCTACCGAGCATACAACTACCACAAATCAGTATCAATAAATAAATGAAATACATGCAATCAAAATTTTGAGATAGACATTTTGTTCAACGTAGTTGAAAGGTCCAGAAATTATGTCTGAAGTTTTTACGACAACACTTTCTATGAAAACCTCACATGCCCCCAGGGCATAACTTACAACCGTTGCCCTGAGGGTTGTGGGGGGGGGGTTGTCATCCTCAAAGACCTAATTTCCAGAACTCTAAACTACGTTGAACAAAATGGCTATCTCAAAATTTTTTATGGGATGTGTTTGGGGAAATGGTGGGTGAGAGAGGGGGGCTAGCTGCCCTCCAATCACTTTTGACTATTAAATTGGGCACTAGCCCTTTCAATTTCCAATCGAATGAGCCCTTTTTGAAGTTTCTAAAACATCACTTTAAAAAAAAAATCTGTATATGCCCCCAGGACATAACCTCCAACCCTTGCTTTGAGGGCTGTGGGGGGGGGGGGTTGTCATCCTCAAAGACATAATTTCCAGAGCTTTCAACTGTTGAAATAAATTGCTATCTCAAAATTTTTATTATATTTGTTTGGGGAAATAGCGGACGTGAGATTTGCCCTCCAATCACTTTTGACTATTAAAAAGGGTACTAGCCCTTTCAATTTCCAATTGAATGAGCCCTTATTGAAGTTTCTACGACAATGTTAGCTATAAAAAAAAACCTTATATGCCCCCTGGGCATAACTTAAAACCCTTTCCCTGAGGGATGTGGGTTTTTTTTATCCTCAAAACATAATTTCCAGAACTTTCAGCTACATTGAACGAAATGGTTATCTCAAAATTTTGATTGGATGTGTTTGGGGAATTGGTGAGCCTGAGAGGGGGGGCTAGTTGCTCTTCAATCACTTTCGACTATTAAAAAGGGCACTAGCCCTTTCAATTTCCAATCAAATGAGCCCTTTTAGAAGTTTCTATGACAACGGTTTCCATAAAAACCTTATATGCCCCTCAGAGCCCTGAGGGCTCTGAGGGGATTATCATCCTCAAAGACCCAATTTCCAGAACTTTCAACTATGTTGAACAAACTGGATATCTAAAAATTTTGATTGCATTTGTTTGGGGAAATGAAGGACAAGAGAGGGGGGGTTAGTTGCCCTCCAATCACTTTCAACTATTAAAAACGGCACTAGCCCTTTCAATTTCCAATTGAATAAGCCCTTTTTGAAGCATTTACGACAAAGCTTTCTATAAAATCCTTATATGCCCCCAGGGCATAACTTACAACCCTTGCCCTTAGGGTTGTGGGGGGTTGTCATTCTTAAAAACCTAATTGCCAGAACTTTTAACTACGTTGAACAAAATGTCAAAATTTTGATTATATGTGTTTTGGGAAATGGTGGGCGTGTGAAGGGGGCTAGTTGCACTCCAATCACTTTCAACTATTAAAAAGGGCACTGTCCGTTTCAATTTCCAATCGAATGAGCCCTTTCTGAAGTTTTTACGACAAAGCTTTTTATAAAAACCTTATATGCCCCAGGACATAACTTACAACCCTTACCCTGAGGGCTCTGGAGGGAGTGTCTTCCTCAAAGACATAATTTACAGATCTTTCAACTACGTTGAACAAAATCGCTATCTCAAAATTTTGATGGATGTGCTTGGGGAAATGGTGGGCGTGGAAGGGGTGTTAGTTGCCTTCCAATCACTTTCGGCTATTAAAAAGGGCACAAGCCCTCCCAATTTCCAATCGAATGAACCCTTTTCGAACTTTCTGCGACAACTCTTTCTATACGAAGTGCCCTGGTCTAAAAGAATAAAAAATAATACATTGTGCCAACATCGTTCTTTACCTAGCCAGTGCTATTGCGCTGCCTATGATTGAATCTACAGTGCTGTGTTTAACAATTAGTAAGATATTATACGTTTTCTTTATTTTACGCTAGTCTCTCGTGAGCATTTAGAACTGTTGACACATTTAAAACTCTTTATTAATGTTGACCAATATTGCTTTGGGAGTTCCCTGCGGTTCTAGGAAACTCTTTGATGGACTCTTTGTTTTTGAGACGGTCAGCCGAAGCTAAGACTCCCAAAATAATTTTAAGGCATTGAATCCCTTTAAAGATCCACATGTGTGATTTCCTAGGAATCAATTTCTATCCACCATTACTTTGGACCAATCAGAGCTGCTTAAAACGAGGAAACATTATAAATGGGAGATCACGATTATGCCTTTACATTGATTAAATAAAAAAAACAAGTTTTTTAAACTGAAAGTAAGGAGCGACGTTAAAACTTAAAACAAACAGAAATTATTTCGTATATGAAAGGGACTGTCCCCTCCTCAACGCCTCGCTCTTTACGCTAAAGTTTTTTATTGTTTTAAAAATAAAGTTGTGAGACAGAGTCAAACTTTAGCGTAAAGAGCGAGGCGTTGAGGAGGGGACAGCCCCTTTCATATACGGAATAATTTCTGTTCGCTTTAAGTTTTAATGTCGCTCCTTACTTTCAGTTTAAAAAACTTGTTTTTTTTTTATTAATTTCTGATCGTTTTTTAGTTAATGCAGCTTTTATTTTGGCTCGCCGTCATTGAATAAGTAAACAAAATTTGCATAAAAATTTTACTTTTCTTTTGCTAAATGGCTGTCTCTAAATTTGGTTCTGACGTAATTTACAAATTAACTTACGTAACGAACTTCTATATTCGTATATTTTTCTTCTGGAAAAAAAAATACAAAGTTGCAGATTTTTGCAGATATGAGCTTGAAACCTATGTTATAGGGTATTCTGATACGCTGAATCTGACAGTGATTTTCATTAAAATTCTTTCACTTTTAGGGGATGTCTCCCCCCTCTTTAAAAAATCAGGTAAGTTTTCTCAGGCTCGTAGCCTTTGATGAGTAATACTAAACTTATCAAAATTTGTATATTTAGAATCAGCATTATAAGCCCATTCTTTTGATACATTTATTGACATCAAAGTTCCGTTTTTAAAAGTTTCGCTTACTATTGAGCCGTATCGCTTGTTTTTTTTTATTGTTTTTTTTTATTACGTATATGTTATTACGTATATGATGGGGTTCTCCCCTTAGTCAATACCACGCTCTTTACGTTAAAAGTTTAAAAAAAATTTAATTCACACACCCCTGAATCACAAAGGCCGTTTAATTAGAATAGATAGCTCTTTTGAAAGCACTAAAAAAAAACTGTAGCGTAAAGAGCGAGGTATTGACTTGGGGGAGAACCCCCTCATATACGTAATAATTTCTGTTCATTTTAAATTCTAATGTTGCTTCTTACTTTCAGTTGAAAAAACTTGTTTTTTTAAATTTAATTTCTGATCGTTTTTTAAATAATGCTTGGAAATCCGGCGCCCCCTTCATAGAAATGTCCCTTACCCCAAAGAAACATCCTCCACGGAAAGATTCTCTCGAGTAACCCCCTCCTCCAGCCCCCCTCCCACCCACCAAAAAAAATTCTTCCTGAAAATTTCTGTATACTTCCCAATAACCAATACAATATGCAAGCAATGGGCAAAGTTCATAACTTGCAGCCCTTCCCCTGGGAACTGTGGGGGATTAAGTCATCGTAAAAGACATATTTATTAGATTTTCGACTATGCTAAACAAAATGGCTATCTCAAAATTTTAATTGGGTGACTTTGAGAACAAAATGAGCGTGGGAGGGGGCCTAGTTGTCCTCCATTTTTTTGATCACTTAAAAAGGGTACTAGAACTTTTAATTTCCGTTCCAATGAGCCCTCTTACGATATTCTAGGACCACTGGGTCAATACGATTACCCCTGAAAAAAAAAAAAAAAAAAAAAAAAAAAAACAAATAAACACGCACCCGTGATCTTTCTTCTGGCAAAAAATGCAAAATTCCACATTTTTGTAGATAGGAGCTTGAAACCTCTACAGTAGGGTTCTCTGATACGCTGAATATGATGGTGTGATTTTCATTAAGGTTCTATAACTTTTAGGGGGTCTTTCCCCCTTTTTTCGAAAATCAGCCAAATTTTCTCATGCGCGTAACTTTTGATGGGTAAGATTAAACTTGATTAAACTTATATATTTGAAATCAAAATTAAAATCTGATTCTTTTGATGTATCTATTGGTACCAAAATTCCGGCTTTTAGAGTTTCGGTTACCATTGAGCCGGGTCGCTCCTTACTTACAGTTCGTTACCACCACAGTAGACAGAATATACCCAGTAAGCTTATCGCAGATCATTTCTGGTCTTCGTGAACAAAAAGCTCCTCCCACTTATTTCTGTCTCAATGCACTCTTCACTCCTTCCCACTTGTACTCCTTCCCACTTGTTTCAATGCACTTTGATGGAAACAGACGGAAACAGACTAACCTGTATTCCCGCTAATCTGACTTCGCCTATGTTTATATCTGCCAAAACGTTCTCCGGAGCACTCGCACCCCGTTCCGGGTTTTTATAATGGGTGAGATAGAGAATGATCAAACTGCTAATTATATAAACTGTGGTTACCACGAACTGTTTGATATCTAGCTAAGCATGCATATGAATTTGAATTAATTCAACTACATCGCAGGAATCATTTTCCAATTCGGATTCAGATGAAGGCGTGGACACGTAGATTTTTTGCTTTGCGTTGTGTAAGTCTTAAAGACTGGAGCCCCTCCCCAGCATAGCTGCCTGATCACACAGTTTTCCAAGCAAACCAGTATAATTAAATTGAAAGAGTTTCCCAGTCTTTGCTATATGGTATACCCTGAGTGCTACCTTCTCATTACGCCAAACTAGGTTCTGCCAATCTGTGCTTAAAAAAAAAAAAAAAAAAAAAAAAAAAAAAAAAAAAAAAAACTCAAGAACCACAATAAAATCAAAGAAAAAATCCAACCTGCTTGTAAGGGAGCTTTCAAATGACGTGCTGATAGGATACAATATAACTCTAAAAGTACATTTTAGGTTGGAGGAGTGTTGACGTGCTGATAGGCTGCAATATAACTAAAAAAGTACATGTTAGGTTCGAAGAGCTGAATTTTTTCTTTTTATCTTTTAATCCACATTAAAAAAAGTTGTGTATTATTCAGGACCATTTTGTCTGCTGGATAAGTACCTAACATTTGTTTCTTTTTCGATTCAGAAGAAGACTCTTTAAAAAAGAAAATTGGTTCCAACTGCCACTCACGACCTTCCACTTTGACCCAGAACACACAAAACAGGAATAGGGATACCCGGTCCTATGTTCGACCATTTTTTTCAAACTCAATGTATTTAAATCTACTCACCCGGAGCTTCAAATTAGGAGCTACTCGAGAAAATTATCAAACAACAGGTGGATGTCCGGTTTGGACCGGAGACCTTCAAAAAATAGCGGGTTAAACCTCGGATTTGGATCCCTGGTTCTAAGACATGTACATAGCCTATACAATATTTATTTCTTGGGATGGGGAGAGGGGGGTGTCATCGAAACTTCAAAAGAGAGGCCTATTTTATGAAAAACTTAAGAAAAGAGCCGTTTCTAGGGGGGGGGGGGGTATACCGGTTTGAACGCACACACAAATGTTTATGCCAAGTTTTAACATTAGTTATTTATTCTTTGTCGTTTCCCAAATAACGGGCCATTGAGCCCTTTGGGATATTGTTTTTGTTATTGTGTTTTTATGGAAATAAATTGGATTTGAACTTGAGCCCCCCCCCCCCCCCTGAAATTTTTATCCGACTCCAAAAATCCTGACAAAAATGTCATCCTCAAAGACCTAATTTCCAGAACTCTAAACTATGTTGAACAAAATGGCTATCTCAAAATTGTTTATTGGATGTGTTTGAGGAAATTTGAACTTGTGTTTTATTGGATGTGTTTAAAATAAAATAAAAAATTATTGGATGTGTTTGGGGAAATTTGTTGTTGTGTTTTTATGGAAATAAATGGAATTTGAACTTGAACACCTCCCCCCCTCTCACCTGAAATTTATATCCGACTCCAAAAACCATGACAAAAATGTCATCACACATGTTTATGCCAAGTTTTAACATTAGGTATTTATTCTTTGTCGTTTCCCAAATAACGGGCCATTGAGCCCTTTGGGATATTGTTTTTGTTATTGTGTTTTTATGGAAATAAATGGAATTTGAACTTGAACACCTCCCCCCCCCCACCTGAAATTTTTATCCGACTCCAAAAACCATGATAAAAATGTCATCCTCAAAGACTAATTTCCAGAATTCTAAGCTACGTTGAACAAAATGGCTATCTCAAAATTTTTTTGTTTTAATTTTTATTTAAAATTTTTAAAATAGAAATAAGAATATTTTTGATGCGTTTGAAAAAATGTTTAAACCAAAATAAAGGGTCCGGATATGCCCTTGCCTAAGAACATTCTTCAGCATTCACATACCGGGGGGCACTCTGCCCTAAGCACTCCACCATTGCTTTAGAGCATATTCTGCAATCTGCCTTAATGCGTGTCCCCTTGGATGCAAATAAGTTACTTACAGACCCTTTTTGCCACTTATCCTTTGTCTAAATGTTTTGTGTTTTAAGAATTTTATATTTCCTGTTTTTTTGGTTTTTGGGGGCTTTAGACCCTCCCCCTACTCTCACACACACACATACACACCAAAAAAATATCTTCATACTTGCCTGATTAATCAGCTTTATAAATTTCCCAACCTTCCGAATTTTTACCCTCCAAAACCAAAGGGATTTTTTTGAAACGACTCCAATCAGCGTATTACTTTGGTTGAGATTACATCCAAAACACACCCTTCAAGTGCTTTTGAATTAGGGGCTTTATAAAACAGTTTTGATCAGCAAACGATGGTTGTTAGGTTTCAAGTGGTGGAGAGGGTCCATTTGTGGTTTCTCAAAAATATTAAATCCAAAGAACTGGATTTCATTCAAAAGTTCAGTTAAGTTGGCTGGAACGTACGCTGGAGAAGGGGGTTTGCCTCTTGAATTCCTAGAGTGTTATTCAAATTATCTATCTATTTTTTTATTATTATTTGGCCTTCTCCTAAAAAAAGAAATATTCTTGTCCCTCCCCCCCCCAAAGAAAAATTCCTGAGTACCTACCTGTTTCGGGGACTAGTTTTCATATCCTCTGGAGCCGTACGATTTTTAGTCGTATCTACCATCTATCACGCCCTCCCTCTTTCTCATTAAGCATAAGGTGTTCCAATATAAATTTCTAATCATAATCAGCTAGATATGCACTGTATGATCGCTCTTACTCCTGAAGGTTGTATCTGACGTTTTCACACCTTTAAAATAGTCAGGATTGCCCCTACAACCAAAAAAATCACCAACGCTTTACCTAAAAATCACCAACGTTTCATAAAACACACCAAAATTAATAAAATAAAAACGGTGGTCAATAATGAATGACGAAAAACTGAAATTTTGGTCTAAAATATTTTTCGGGACAAAAAAATGAACCCTTGTTTTATACCAACTATTTTACCTTTTACTTTGTATAATCAAAATTTAAATATCCTATAGCGAACTTCCTAAACATATTTTTGTAAAATGTACTATGTTTTGCCAAAATAACGCCATTCTTTTTTAATACAAAATAAAAAGACACAAAATGGGAAAGTCATCAACAATTCCACCACAGAAAAAAAGTAAATCCAATCATGCATGGAATGCCAACCAATTTTGTTGATAATCACCAAATTAAATACGAATTCACCAACAAAAATCACTAAATATGGTGATAAAATACCAACGGTAGCAATCCTGATATTAAATATTAAATCTGATTTGAAAATCTGAATAGCTAGTGGAAGTTCAAGAAAACCTGGGATTTTCAGGGGGGAGGGGCTCCTGCACCCTTTTGTGTACTTCTTTGACTGAGATACTTAAGAATTTGATCTGCTTAAACTCAACAGATAACCTATCTGTACCAACCCTTGGTTATCCAATTTTCGAGGAAATGGAACTATCTCATAACAGTTAAACTTCCACTAACCCCAAGGATCTCTCATGATTTTGAAATTTTGTTAAGGCTATTTTTGGACAATAAACATATTCCATAACTAGTGATTAGAAATATTGTTGTTGTTACGCCAAAGGGCCGTATCTGATATTGTTAAACTTCCAAAATAACTACCGAAAACCGTTTTCTGAGCTCCATTCAAAGGGAAAATCACCACTGCAATGTATGTTCAATCAAACCTGGATCCTCCTGATTCACATCGCTCTGGTGATTCTGATTTTGAGAACAGTTTAGCAGATAGTGTTTGGCAACTACTTATTGGGTTATTTTTAATACCATTTACCCCTCCCCCCCATTCACCCGAAAAGATTCTTGCGCATGTGCCTGATTTCGGTAATAATATTTTGTTTCGCATGTATCGGTGTTTAGCGTTAACGATAAATGTCGTTATCTCAGCACATTATAAATTATTACTATCTGAAAATATTATCAGTTTGACATTCCTTTGTTGTTAGAAATGACGTTATAAGTTCTCTTATGTCAGGAAAAATGTTCATCAAATACGCCGAAACTGGAAGGAAATCAAAACCGTATGTTTCCTTCCTTTGGACAGTAGCTTGTGGTTCTAAAAGAAAAAATCTTTCTCGGGTGTGTCAGAGCTGGAGAAAAAGCTGCCAAAAATGAAAACGGCGGTCTCGCCAAGTTTCACCTTTGTATACAAACTAACTTCGCAGTCTTGTGTCGAATAACGAACTGAAAGTGCAATGCATTCAAACGGCTATAATGAAAATGGATATTATCGCTCTGGGTCTGTGTCGCGCGAGTCTAGCTCGGCTCGCAAACCGGTTTCGACGATAGGTTTATCGCTACCGTCTTACAATACAAGTCGCTCACGGAGCTTAAACACTAATGGTATCAGCCGTTCTTCAAGGGGTACTACTCCTACCAGCAGTTACTCGAGCCTTGGTTCAACCGGGTACATGGGGTACCCGGCTCTTGGTCGTTCAGGATCCTTTGACTATGGATTAACGTCTTCTAATGCATATTCAAGGTCAAGTAGTGCCAGTAGGTCTGGATATACGGCCCCCTCAGCTTATTCTGCTAGCTTTTCTATTCCGTCAAGCTACAGTTCTAGCAGGTCCCTTTTACCTCCAACACCAAGAAGTTATAATGTGTCTCCGTCTACAAGTCCTCGCTTACCCAGTTCATCTTTAACTAATTTAAGATTAAGCAGCAGATATTCAGACTATGGATCAATGAACGTAAGTCAATTTATCCTTATTTTAGGACCGTAGCCAAATGGCTAACTTGTGTTTGACATTACTCAATGTCTTAGTTTAAATTTATTAGAGCCTTAATAAATTATTTTAATTAATCATTTTATTATATACAATCTTATTAATTATAGAAAATAATCAATTATATGTTATTTATTTAATTATTTTAGTAGAACCTTATAAAATTATATTAATACTTCCACCGTTGTCACGCCTGCAAGTCGCATCGGGTATTTTTTATGCTTCTGAGATAATTTTCATAAAAGTGTTTGCTACACTATTCTCAACAACTTAGTGGATTAGGAGGGTGATGTATATTCAGTCAAAATTTCATCCTACTCATCTGTATTGCCCATCTGATCCCCCGTTTGACAACATCTTTGTAAATCACCTTAGAAGTGTGACAATTTCAGATACGATCTTTATGCGAGACAGCGATGATATGTTGTAAAAATTTTTATTTCTGAAAAATATCTATCACAAACCCAAGTGGGCCGAATTTCAACTTTATTGTCAAAACTACAATAAAAGCGAAAACAAGTCCGGAATTTTTTTTTCAAATAGTCAAAAAGGCTGTAAAAAAACTGTTGCCAAAACAGTAAAAACTTCCAAAACAGTAATAAAAACTCGCATAATTAAAAAAAAGAATAAACTAAATTCAAACAAAAAAACATAAAACCTTGCAACTCAAAAACCTACAAAAGAAGATTGTCATTAGATAGAACTAATTATGCCTTGGGAAGGGGGTTTGCCAAATTACCAGCATATATTCCCAGAATCAAGTGGAATATTTTGCATTTTAATGGTAAAGATGTTTTCGGGAAGTTGGTTAAATGGCAAAAAAGAATGATTTTTCAATTATTATTTGTTTTGAAATTGAATTGGCAGTCCGAAGTTATGACTCTCCTCCCCATATCTCTCAGATAAGGGTAGAGATGTCTTCATTCGAAATAAATCCTGATTAATACGATTAGTAGGGGTGTAGCCAGAACTTTTTTTCCAAGTGGGGTTGAAAATGTAGCCATTGTGTTTTAAAAAGCATCATTCCTATGCAAATTTTTCCAGTCTTCAGAGGGAGTCGTACGACCCAACTCCTTTCCCTTTGGCAAGGCTAACGGTAGTTACGATAATCATTCTGAAAGTATTTCTTTATGAGAGCGTAATTGTTGTCGTTATTTCTGACTTGTGGTTTGTACGGTCTGAACATCCTATCTTTCCGGTTTCTGGATGGCGTCCTAGCACCCCCCCCCCCCTCCTACCTTTCCTTATCTCCTGCAACCCCACTTTTGAACACAATAGGTATTTTATTAATTTGTAACTGTTTAGTTTATATATTTAAACGAAATAAGTATAATAATATATATAAATAATTATATATTTATAAATATATTTTAATAGTTGTTTCGTCGAGGAAGCAGAATTTATGTCTTTCATATTTTAAACCTCCTAGTTCTTGTCAATTTACAAAAAATAACTAAAATATATTGTATTCAATAAAATAAAAAAAAATCAAATAAAAGAACAGTAGATAGCCCAGTAATAGAATCAAGATTCCCTCTAGATTTGGCGTTGAATATAACAAATGAAAAGAAGAATGGGAAATAGCAAAATAATTTGCAATTATATTATGAATGAATTTTGGGATTAAGAATAGTTATAAAATTATTATATTATATTATGTTATATTATATTATATTATATTATATTATATATATATTATTATATTATATTATATTATATTTAATATAATTATTATATTAAATTATTATATTATATAAAATTATATTATGGAAAAAACTTTGCATTGAATTCCTGTTAGACAGGTTGACCTTGATAGACAGGAACGATGTTGTTTATCAAGTTTTCTTTCTTGAAATTTGTGATGTCTTCTTTTACATAGAGGATAGCACTTGTATTTCTCCTTTTTTTCATCATTGATTAAAAAAAATAAAAAAAAGTTTTTTTTATAGAAAATTGAAAACATACATAAAACTCAAGACGAGCGCAAATAAAGTCATAACATTTTGCTAACTTAAGACAAACAAAAATCCCTATCAAGGACCCAAAACGAAAGAAATTACTTTGAATAATCGGGTCAAACTTAATACGAACAGAAATTATCGCAAACAGGAGAAGGTCTAACACCCACTAAGCTTTCTAGAAAACCTTTCTAACCTTTCTAAAGGAGCAAACATTTGCGCTTTACTGGAATTTTTTTTTAACAGAAAATAAATCACCATAATAACCACAATTACTGAAAAGAACTAATGACTATTAAATATATAACAATATTCATTCTTGGAAGTCTCAGCAATTTTAGATTTGTTAACCTTTAATAGAGAAAACATTTAAAATACATTTTGTTTCAGTAAAGTGCCAATGACGCTCCTTCAGAAGACTTACTTCAACTCCTGTTTGTGGTAGTATCTGTCCGTATTAGGTTTGACTTGCTTGTTCATTGTACTTTCTGTTCACTCTGCGTCTCATTTATTCTTTGGTAGTGACTTGTGTTCGTTTTAAGTTTGAATTCATTTCTGCTTTCTTTGCTTTAATGCAGCTCTTTACTTTTCTTTGAAAAACTTACTTTTAGAAAAAGTTTTTTTTTTATAATTAATTTATGTTCCTTTTTAACTCACGCTGTTCTATTTGCTGTTAATAAACATCTGTAAAGTTTTTTTGGGGGGATGGGGTCTTATGAATTATGATTTGACCTTGCTATTTATATTTTGGACAAAACTTTACAACGAGTTTGTACAAGTTTACTATGGAGCTTTAGATGGATGGAGAGGGATATTATCGAAATAAGTAGATTATAAATCTGTATAATTGTTGGCCTTCTATTGGATTGAAACCATCCTGGCCCCCATCATCTTATAACATAGAATATAGACAAGTAAAGATCGACTATTTCATTATAAGAACCTTATTGAGATATATCTTGCTTTAATTACTTTTTCATATTTAGAACCATTTTTTTTATATATATATATATATATATATATATATATATATATATATATATACATATATATATATATATATATATATATATATATATATATATATATATATATATATATAATATATATATATATATATTATATATATATATATATATATATATATATATATATATATATATATATATATATATATATATATATATATATATATATATATATATATATAGAAGTTCTATTATAGAACCTTTGATGGATAGGGAATTAGGAATCGTGGGCTTCTGTAGGTCTGAGGCCATCTCCCATGATGTTTCAACACACAGTATAGACAAATACAGACTAACTATTTAATTATAAGAACCATTTTAGCTAAAATTTGTTTTAGATACCTTTTTTGCGTAAATAAATGTATTTCGAGCTCATTTATTAAAGAAATTCCAATTTGCTTTTTAAAATATAAAAATAGGACGGCAAGAATTATTACAACATAATTTTTTTTTCAGTTGAAGTTCCCTTGGTTCTGAAGCTGTAATTGTTGTTTCTTTCGTGGCCTAAAATTTTAAGCAGATCAACGTATGAAACAAATATTTTGCTCCAAAAAGCAGTAAACTGCATTTTCCTTCAAACTCAAATTCTCCTTAATTAGCTCCACTTGGTCCCGCTAATCCAAAATTTCAAATTTACTTAATTCCTTGATTGAATTTTCCCTCAAGTTTACAGCCCCGTTAGTTGTTAATTCATACCATTATCTGTGCCTAAGATGTTGTACATACGCCCCTCTTGACAACCTGCATCTATATAGGGTCTTTGAGTTTAGTTCAACATTCCTTGAAAGTTTAAACTTAATACCTGTAGTCATTCCTGATATATTGCAGATATGCTATATTGACAACCAGGATGCATATACGGTATTTGAATTGAGTTCAACATCCCCCCACCCAACATTCCTTAAAAGTTTCTCTATTTCTCTGTCAAATAGATGCCTCTATTTGACAGCGGGAAAGGACACATTGTCTTTTGATTTAATTCAACATCCCCCTCTGCATTTTTGAAAGTTACAACTTAATACCCTTTGCCGTTTCTGAGATTCCTGATTTCAAAACCTGGATGTACATAGTGTCTCTTGAGCTAGTTCAACACACCCTGAAAGCTTCAACTTACTATCCTTAGATGTTTCTGAGATGTTACATATATACTCTTCTGGTGACCTGGATGGACATATTTTCTTTTGAATCAGGTCAACATCCCCCTTAACATGCCTTGAAAGTTTCAACGTAATGATCTTACCCGTTCCTGAAATACTACTGACACGCCCTCTTAGCTGTCTGGATGCGCATGGGACGTTTCATAGTTCAGCGCTCCTCTCAATGTGTCCTTAAATTTTTAACTTAATATCCTCAGCCTTTGCCTGAGACATTAAACTTACGCCCTTTTGACTACCTGCATGAATATAGTGTTTTTTATTTCATTTCTAATCCCCCATCAAAATTCCTTGAAAGGTAATTTGCTATTGCTGCATTTTCTTATATTTGTTCATGGCCGACATATCGAGCCCTGCTCTCCGTCGACCAGTTTAGTAATTTATTTGTCATGTTTTTGTCAATAAAAGATCTTGTCTTGTCTTGTTCACCTTAATACCCTTAGCATTCTTGGACATACAGGACCAAGTATACACTACCCCCCCCCCTCTCCCAATCATAAAATCTATATGAATGCAACCCTTGCCCAAGAGGCTGTGGTGGGTCATCACCGTCGGAGGCATTGTTATTTCATCATTTGACTATTTTGAACAAAATGGTTCTCTAATAGAAAAGGTTGAAAACTAAGTGGAAAACGAAAAGTATAAGACGGAATATGTTCAAAGTAAGACGAAAATATTAGGCAAAAAACAACTCTGGAAATCTGAAAATTAAACGTGAATAAAACCAATCAGGAATTCTTAGTTTAAAAGACAAGACTAAAAGAAATATATAAAAGTTGAACTGAGAAAAGAAGAATAACAGAACCGAAAAATCTATACAAGAGGGTATAAGCCAGGCGTCGCTTACTTTTACTTTTACACACGTGGGAGTCCCACGTGTGTTGCACACTTCTGCCACGTTTGGCACAGTCCCTAAAACGCCCGGCACAATTCCGTCACGCTTGGCACAACTTCACCACGCTTAGCCCGCACCACATAGTGTACGTGATTTATGAAAGTTGCCCCGCCCCCTCCCCGGGTGTAATACTGGCAGAATGTGCTAACCAGCTCAAGAGTAGATTGAAATAGTTATTTAGTAGAAATTAATTATGATTCAGCTTTGTTCTGTCAACAACTAAATTTCTGAATATATCACGTATTGTAAGGATAAAATAACTATCATCAACAACCTAACGAGCATCCCTAATGGTTGAAAATAGATTTATTTCATCTCACGAATCAGTCTCTTGTGTAAATGGTAAAATGTGCCTTGTCGGAAGTCCTTGCCGAAATAACTGCATTTTCATCCAAAATTGTCCTCTTTTCATCCTGTTTTCCCTACTCGTGTCTCGCCACTGTGACCTCAGAAGCCAAGGTTATTAAACTTTCTGTCAAAATTCTGAAAAATGCACAAAATGCACAAAACTTTCTGTCAAAATGCACAGAAGGTCCTTAAATAGCTTAATCTTTCTTTTCATTTTAGTTCAATTGGTATCTTAATTGATTTTTAGAAGTTCTTTTAATCTCTTCATCGAGTTTATTTAAATTTGCAAATGTCATTTTTTGGCTGGGGACACAAGTCCCTTTGTGTTTGATTACAGCCATGGCTTTTGGTTCGATGAGTGGATCTACAGTATTGGGAATTCCAGCATAATAAACTATTCATGGAATTTAGGGCAATTTTAGAATTTAGAATTTAGTGCAATTTTTAGTGTTGCAATTCGATTTTGAGGCTGACTGGACACAATTGCCATATGTACTAAAATTTGTGGAAATTGTCGCTGCAATTTTCACCGAAGAATTTTTTTTAGCAAGTTGTTTTGACGAAATTTTGGTCAAAAACTCAGTGTGAAACTTTACTAGTCTATACCAAACTGTTCTGAAATTTCGGCTGACATCATCACTGTAGGAATTTTGGTTCCGTATTTTGCTGATAAAATTTTGACTGTAGCAGAAATTTCCGCTGCAAATATTTATTAAGTGAATTTTATTCAAGATATTTCAGAGGAGCCTTTGCAGTAGGAATATTTGGGAAAACTTAGTTCTCGTGTTCGCCGCTAGGTCGGCACAGAGATATTAACTATTAAAAGTTGTACCATAAAATCGCGTATGATAATAGGCCGGGTCTCTTTTTAAGAACTATCATACTGGTGTTCTACCAACCACTGGAAAACAAGGTGCGTCTTTTTGTGGGGAGGGTATTTATATTATTTTTTCGCAAGTTCCGACCAACTCTGGTAGTTTTGGCTTTTGTTTAGGGCCACTTATGACTTCTGCCTATGGACTGTCAAAAATTACATGGCAACGTAGTTTATATGGAAGCGGAAAATTTTCAAAATCGGTAGTGCGCGGACTGGGCGATGGTATATATTTCTAACATTTTCACTCAAAGATGCTCTTACAAGCGTGCCTTAAGCACTCTTAACCGTTTAGTGTTCATACACCTTTATTGAGAATTACAAATAATGATAATTATAATTTCACTAACAAGGTAGTTTAACAAGTTTTCGAGACTGACGGAATTCTTTCTCCATTGGTCCTCTAGCAGAACAACTTCCAAGTACTTCCTCAAGTGTTTCTTTTTCAGCTATTATACTCAGTCAACTAGAGAAATAGAGTCGGTCAAAGAAGTAGTAGCTGTTATTCTATCAAAAAGTTTATAAAGGTTAAACAGTTTTTTTCTAACACTAAACTGTATATCAAGTCAGACATAATGAAAGTCCTAAGCTGCTTGAAATGTGACAAGTTATTTGCTTTGAGGGAATCATTGCAGAAGAAATGAAATTTGAAAGTGGGGACCAGAACTAGGTTAGGAATTCTATCCCCATTGATCTTGACAGTTAGGTTGCCCAATATCAAAATATCTTAAATACGAAAAACAAGTTTGAGTTTATTGCTTTTTGAAGCTACTGCGTCGTTTAGAAAAGTACTATAATACTTGTTATTTGAAGTTGGGTGAAATGGTGATACAAAGTGAACTCTCAGATTTCATCATTTGATTCAGGAAATTTGATTACCATTTAAAGTGCATCCACGGGGCACCAGCTTTCAGAAATCATTTACACCAGGTGGTGCGTGCCAAGCGTGGCGGGAGTTTATCAAGTGAGGCGGAAGCTTTGCCAAGAGTGGCAGACAGTGGGCACTCCTCCGGTGTATCTGGCCCAAAATTGTGAAAAATAGAATTTTATTGTGTTCTAGTGTGCTTAGAGGGAGTGTTATCCTCCAATCGCTCTTCTAGGTCGTAACTCTAGAAGTTTTTTTCGTGGTGTTCATGGCTAAAGATCGTATCCACATTTTCACACTTCTGAAACCGTTGCCAAAAACTGTTTGCTGAGCTGTTTTCTAAGGGAGAATCAGCAGGGCAATGTATGTTATATCACGCTTTGATAATCCAGATCTACATTATCCTGCTGATTCTTCCTTTGAGGACAGCTTAGCAAACATTTTTTGGAAATTAGCTAAGAAGTTTGAAAATTCACATACGACTTTAAGGTATGATAGCGCCAATATAGCTTAATGGACACTTTCATGTACTTGTTTCTTCTTACATCCGAGAAGAATTTTACGTTAATCTCTGCCACCGAGTTTCAGGTAATTTTAGAGTTTTAAAATTGTAGTTTTTTTTTTACAAATTTTAAGTATTTTTAGACCAGTCTGCTATATATTAATTGTCTAACGCAAAGGCAGCTTCTAATTTTGGTCATTCGCACTTCTATTCTAATACCAAGCACGTTCGTGGCGATTGTAGATGCTTCAAGTCCTTGCTTCCTTGCCACCCTCCTCAAAGAAAAACTTCTTTTGTTATTATTATTGTTTCTTATATTGCTTACTTATTTCGCGTAATTTTGGCTTTTATCCTCTCCCCCTTAAACATAAATCCCATAGAAGATCAAAGCTTGAAGGATATGTTATCGCATGATTCATATTTATAAGTTCATAAATTTATTAATCCACGTTCACAAACAAATAAATTAATTAAACAACACTTTCACACTGGAGAAAACCTATGAAGGTTTGCGGTCGCGCGAAAGTCCACATAACTACTTACGTATTAACTCGACCTCGATCACTCTTCAATACTCAACTTCCCCTCCCCCACCCTGCCCTCCCAACTCCACCTTAGCCCCTGCCCTCCCAACCTCACCTTAGCCCCTGTCCCCCCTTACCTTCCCAGCCCACCCTTACCTCTCCAGCTCATTTTCCTCCCCTACCCAACCTACCAGCTATAATAAAATTCAACAAATTCCCCCCAAAGAATAATCTTTTAAATTCTTTTTAAACTGAGGTACGTGTTCCGCCGCCCTAATGCTCAATGGTAGCTCATTCCATAGAGATGGACCCAGGTGTGTTTCATTGAAAATGAAGACCTGGTACCACAACGCAAATCAACAACTATATTATCACTTTGGCTAGTTCCATAATTATGCAGGTCAACTATTAATTTGGTAAAAACTCTTAAAAAACATCAGGGGTTAAACCATTCTTACACTGAAACACAAATACTGCAGCTTTCTAATATCTTATCTGACCGACATTAAGGAGCTTCAGGGACCTAAAACAAGCACAGGTGTCATGTACATCCTGGACATACCTACTAAATGTTCTAACAGATTTATTTTGTAGAACTTGCATTCTTCTATAGTTGCATAAGAAGTTACTGCTCCATAAGAGGCAACCATAGGTGATATATGGATAAACCAATAAATTATATATTGTTAGAAGTATTCTTTGAGAAAGTGTGCTCGAGAACCTCAATGTTGATAATATATAATGTTGGACAATAAAACACTTTGAAAAACAATCTAAAAGAAAAACTTGAAATTTGAAAATAAAGAATGAATATTGTCGGTTGAATATAAAGATTATGGGTAACTTATTAGAGCGCAAACTGGCCCTAGTGTCAGCAAAAAAATAACAATCAACGCCATCTAGTATCTGGCGACTCATGGCATTTTCAAGCTTTGTAATCGTTTTTCTGTCAGGAACAGAGATCAAACACTTATTACTGCCCTAATTTTACCGATTATGCTACTTAAATTAATTATTTTTATTGTTACACTGAAAAAAGGCCAAGCATCGCCAAGTGCTAGATGGCGTTGAAAGTTTTTTCTTCGACACTAGCGTCATTTTCCGCTCTTATAAGTTACCCATACTTTTTTGGTTGGATAGTTATGTCGTCGCTGTTTCCAAAGGTTACATCTAACATTTTAAAACTTCTGAAATGATTGGGCAAAACCATTTCTTCAAGTTTAGGCGATGCATGTTCAAACATACTTCGATTCTACTGATTGACGTTGCTTTGCTGATCCTCTCCTTGAGAACTGCTTGGCAAATGGTCTTTGGAAATTACCTCACAAGTGCGAAAATATCATATACGACTTTTGATTGTAAGAGCAGTTTCGTAAAATAATTACATTCTAGTAGACTACTGGCTTTTGCATACATCTGACAATTTCAAAATCGATTTCTGCCACTATTGTCAATTGAGCCAATAAGATTTTAATTTCGCTACTAATTATTTAGTATAACTATAAAAATAGGACAATTTGGATATGTAGGCTTTTGAATATTTTGATTGCTAAATTGGAATTTCGATAGATAAATCGGCAATTAACATAGCCCAATCTTCTACCAGTGTCTGTCTAAACATACAGAATGTTCAGGAACCATTCCAAGCTTTACTATCTGCTACCCCCCGAGTGACTGTCCAGCTCATAGGAGAATATCAACAAATTCCTGCTCCACGGTACAAATTCCTCGGTACAGCTCATCGAATGATATCACCAAATTCCTACTCCACGCTGCAACTCATATGAGGATATCAGCAAATTCATACTCCACGGTACAAATTCCTCGGTGCAACTCGTTGGAAGATATTAGCAAATTCCTACTTCACGGTGCAACTCATAGGAGGATATCAACAAATTCCTACTCCACGGTGCAACTCATTGAAAGATATCAGCAAATTCCCACTCCACGGTACAAGTTTCTTGGTGCAACTGATAGGAGGATATCAGCAAATTCCTCTTCCAAGGTACAACTCCTCGGTGCAACTCATCGGAAGATATCAGCAAATTCCTACCCCATGGTGCAACTCATAGGAGGATATCAGCAAATTCCTACCCCACGGTACAAATTCCTCAGTGTAACTCATCGGAAGATATCAGCAAATTCCTACTCCATGGTACAAACTTCTCGGTGCAACTCATCGGAAGATATCAGCAAATCCCCACGGAGCAATTCATAATTCATAGGAGGATATCAGCAAATTCCTACTCCACGGTAATCCACGGTGCAACTCATAGGAGGATATCAGCAAATTCCTCCTCCACGGTACAGCTCATCGGAAGATATCAGCAAATTCCTGCTCCATGGGGCAACTCATAGGAGGATATCAGCAAATCCCTACTCCACGGTACAACTCATCGGAGGATATCAGGAAACTCCTACTTCACGGTACAAATTCCTCGGTGCAACTCATCGGAACATATCAGCAAATTCCTACTCCACAGTGCAATTTATAGGAGGATATCAGCGAATTCCTGCTCCACGATGCAACTCATCAGAATATATCAGTAAATTCGTACAACACGGTGCAACTCATCGGAAGATATCAGCAAATCCCTACTCTACGGTACCAATTCCTTGGTGCAACTCATCGGAAGATATCAGCAAATTCCTACTCCACGGTGCAACTCATCGGAAGATATCAGCAAATTCCTACTCCATACTCCAGTTTTTTTTTTGTTTTTTTTTACATTTTTCACCGTTCTGTTCGGCAATTTCGGAAAAAAAGAAAAAAATATGTCAGAGGTTCTATAAATACCAGTCTTGACTTTGGAAGAAGAAGAAGAAGAAGAAACGTTTTGAATTAGGAGATGATTCTCTTGGACTCTAGGAATTGGTAAGGCAGTCCGTAGGATTGGAGCTGAATTATAGGAGTTTTATATATAGATCTAAATAACACCAGTCTTGACTTTGGAAGAAGAAGAAGAAAAGTTTTGAATTAGGATATGATTCTTCTGGACTGTAGGAATTGATAAGGCAGTTCCTAGGACTTGAGCCGAATTATAGGACATTTATATACAGGACTAAATATCACCAGTCTTGAATTTGGAAGAAGAAGAGCCTTTTTTTTAAAGAAATTGAAGACCTATTCTTCTTTGAGAAAAAGACATAGTTCGGACTTTAAACATTACCATACTTTGAAAAAAGCCCTTCAAAACAAAACGTTGGAGATAAAGTAAAAAAATGCGATGTTCAGTTTCCGCTAACGTCCTCTTATTTGACAGGTAATCTTATAATGTTAAATTAGGTTTCACCCTCCCCGAAACAATCTTTCTGCTAGAAAATGGGAAAATTCACGCTCGATAGAATAGAATATCAGAAACTAGGTGAGCATTCTAAGTGGATAATTTGGCTGAAAGAGACTTTCATACCGAAAAACTAGACAGAATGAATTAAATCGTTCTGTTATTCGTTTATTCTATACGGAAGAACAGAAAAAATTTATTTTTTTTACAGGTTTGGCTAAATATATATTCGTTGCAATTGTTTTTTTTTTAATCCTTAGAATAAAAAAAAAATAATAAATTCTACCAGATATTAACCTCATTGTGGATGCACCTTTACCAATTTCCATTAAAAAAACATTTTATAGACATGCAATTGATATTAAAAAAAAGTAGATGTGCTCTGATCAACAGCGCATCTAAGAAGGGGTAAGGGATTTGACCCCCCCCCCCCTACTCCCCCCCAAAAATAAAATAAATTGTATGACTCGTAAAAAGGTAATAAACATGCATAAAGACACATTTTTTATGCGTTTTTATAACTTTTTTGGTCCCCCTCCCCCGAACAAAAATCCTCGATGCGGCCTTGGCTCTGATATTAATGACCTGTTCTGTGGGTGTTGATCGATAATTAAGTAATTATCTTATTAAATTTGTTCTTTGCAAAAAAAATGCGATATTCATTTGTATTGTTAACTTGCACAGAAGAGAGCTAGAGCGAGCAGGAAGAGCCGTCTCGGTATCAGCTGGCCTGTAGGCCTTGAATTGCTGGTAACAGGTGGCTCGAGTACTTGCAATTCCCACAAGCCAATCAAACTGCATTTTGTTATTTCTTATTGCTGTTAAAAAAAATCTATTGAAAAAAAAAATGTATAAAAAAGAAGGAATAGCAGCTATGTCACGAGGTGTTTTAAGATTATTTTGTTTGACACCGAAAGGAGCCCGTTTAGGATTCCGGGTGCACTTTTAGGAACAAGAAGGAACAAATAAATAAAAACAGGTTTTTTATTATTTTACCAATATAAACAAAACACATTTTTTTTTTTTTTTTTTTTTTTTTTTTTTTTTTTTTTTTTTTTTTTTTTTTTTTTGCTAAAAATAGAGGTTTGATTTCAACAAATTTTGTTTTCTTTTACGTACTTAGACTTAAAAGGCATGCAGACAGAAAAATGGGAACTTCAATGAAAACAAACGGTATTGATTTTGTATCGATGATTTACCGAAGTTAAAAAAGGTTTTAAACATCTAAATCCTCGAACAAAAGTGTGCCTTCGAGACTCAATGATGAATCCAATTAATCTCAACTTCTCCAGTAATATTTCAACAAAAAAACCTAACCACAGAGGTTCAAAATGGGTTCGGTAACAAGGAATGACAAGGCAGCCTATTTGTTTTCGATATAAACTATCTTGTAGAGCAATTGTCACTCAAAATGTATGTCGTAGTAATAAGTTTAACCAACAGTCTTAAAGTAGTTCTTCTTAAATGTTTAATTTCTGCCATTTTATTACAAAGAGCTTATCCCATTCTAGGGATGAGCACTAGAATTGCTTATCCCACCCCTACCAATACTGTGCCTGGCAAGCCAAGAATTGGTTACCACGCGACCATGTCTAGGCAAAACGCACTATCTCGAAAATTGTAGTTTAGAGAAACATCACTTTATAAATGAATGTTCTGTCTTATCTAAAATTGGTCTTTTCACCTTGAACTTAATTCTTTTCGTCAGCCTCCAAATTCACTGTAAAATGCCTTATCTTAACCAGGGAGGCAAACAGAGAATAATTCGCTGAATATAGTGACTGACCAAAGTGGAGATAGGGCGATGGAGTAGCAATACTGCTTTGACTTTCAATCAAGTGCTGTAGACTTTCCTATAGTTGTTGCAGAAAAACACAAATTTGTAATGCTCGGATCCAGACCCCAAGTGCTATCGTTCCTAGAGGATTGCTTTAAATGATCTTGGTTTTCAATTAATCTAATTTCATCTTGCCAGTCTGGCCAAAAAGAACGAATTTCGCCTCATTTCATCTGACTAGTTCATGTTGTAAAACTGCATTAAAAGGACTCTTCGCTCTTTGACAATAATCTGCATGTACTGATCTGTTTCTAATCGTAGGAATATTGTCTGTTAAGCCATAGAAGGAATTCTATTTTTCTTGGGGGGGGAGTAGGTCTCTCAATTTTGATTGACACTTATTAGGAAAGAGAGAACAAAAGCTATGTTCTCCCTTCACAACAATCTACATGTGCAGGTCTACTTCCGACTGACGCAATATCACTCTCATAACCCTTGGAGATATAACCATTTTTTGGAGAGAGGGGGTATATCCTTCTCAATTTTCTGTAATCTTTCTCTGTGAAGAGGGGACAGAAGAAATGTTTTCTCTTCACAAAAATTTTCATAGTCTTGTCTGCTTCGGACAAAGCAAAATCGCCCTCTTTACCATCAAAAGTTTATTTATTGTTCGGAGGGGGGGGGGGTAAGCCCCTCTAAATCCTGATGAATCGACTCCTTTTTGGAGAAGCCAAATATTGTTTAGGAATGATGTAGAATTACTCAGCAAAACAAGATGTACGATGAAATGAACGTGGTTGATACAGCTTCACTAGACTTATATTAACCCAGATCCTCTGGCACAATTTCAAGTTTGTTGGAGTCTATAGAGATTTGATTGAAGTAGAAAATAAAGTAAGGGTATGTAAAGTTTTTCAAAAAATACATGAACTGCAAATTTTATGCATTTTTAATGAAAATTGGCAACTTCATAATAATATTCGTAAAAGAGTTTTTTAAAAGAAGAATGTTTCTTAAAAACGATCCGGTGTGATAGATAACGATTTGGGAGATTTCGTTTTCCCCTTTCAAGGTCCTTAATATATTTTTCTTAAATTCTCTGCTGACTGAAATTGGAGACCCGATCACCGAAAGCAACTGTCAACCTGAAGGTTGACAGTTGGACAAAGGGGAGTAAACGGCAATGACGTCCTGTTCTTAACGTTTAGAACTGTGTTAATGAAATGTATGCTGCGCTGACGACACTTTTTGAACACAGTTGTAAATTCAGTAGGATAGTGTTTATTTTCCGCTGTGATAAAACAGATCTAGATTGGTCACGACTTTGGAAAAATCCGTTTAGAGCCTTTGGAAGAACATTTTTCGTATGAATGACGTTACATTCATGTGCGTTTCTTATTATTCTGTTTCCTTTATTAGTATTACAAGCCTGAGTATCGCAGTGTCTAGCGTGGTAAATTTCAAATCTGAATGTTGTGGGTTTGACCCTAATTATTCTCGATTTTTTATTGGATTTTTTTTTCCTTAGTCGAATTTTTCCAACATCTTTCGTATAAATGACGTCCCAAATAGCTGGCATAATTTTTTGGCAGAAGATCAGTGTCTTTGCTAAATATTTTAAAAAATACATTACGATTTGATTGTAGGTGGAATAGGATGTGTCAGAGTAAATGTGCAAAAACGTTCCCTGAGTATAATAAAATAAAATTAAATTGTAAAAAAAACTGACTTTCTTTTTACCGAACGAAGCTAGGTTCCCCAATCCCGGTACTATCTTATTCAACCGCTAAATGCAGTTGTGGGACAATTCTCATTCGAATGTCAAACAGCTAGGTCGCGTTGTGGCTGTGAAGGAATAAAAAATTGTAGCTTGCTATGTAGTTGTGGAGGTGCATGTGTGTTGGATTCTGATGATGATAACTAATTTTGATTTTATTATCTATTAATATATTTTCATTTTATGATCTATATCCAATAAGGATTATAAACGATTTCTCAATAAACTAATTATGACAGTTTATTCATTTTTTTTTTTTTTTTTTTTTTTTTTTTTTTTTTTTTTTTTTTTTTTTTTTTTTATCACTAACTTGCTTACATTTTTGCTCAGTTACGTTAAGTTGCAGCTAAAAGGACCGAGACGTATTGGGCTGCAAGTGAAATTCACTAGATAGTACTATTTAATATCTCAGGTCATTTTTAAGGGTCAAGCACCCCTCGGAGGTACCTATTCCCGGGTATAATCGTAATCAGCGGGTTTGATATGACTAGAAACTGCTGTCAGATTGCGTGAAACAGATGTGTCATGGAGGTGTCACATTTTTAGGTCTTGGCCCTGGACTAAGCCCAAAATACTCAGAAAACAAAGCAACCAATAATACAACCCTGTCTTTGATACAAGACAACTGTGTCTTTTATAAATTGGACCTGAATGGAGCGAACCCATTATTTCAGTTATTACTATGTATATCTTTTAAAGTAGCAAAGACAACGAAAATAAAATCTTATTTTTTTTGAATTGGTTAATGGAAACTTGCACAACCATATATTTCTTAAAAAAAGAAGCTGAATTGGGAATTCAGTTTTTAGCGAAAAAGACCTCCTAATGCAGTTATGCGATTTTCGGTATTAGCAGATGGTAAATGCAACGGTTTTACCAACTCGTGCAGTGATTTTACGCATTGTATTCGAAACGGACATTATGCTAAAAAAATTTTACAAAAACAGTCGGAAAAATGACCAGCCAGTCGGTCGGTAAAACCTCTTACCCCCCCCCCCCTCCTCCCCTAAAAAAAAAATGGGCTAGTAACGAGCCTGGCCAAAGCTGCACAGCCATGGTGGAAAGGTGTTCTTAAATGGGTCTATTACTCTATTATATCTCCAGAGTCAGTCTCTTGCATTATTGGCAAAATATGGCTCGTGGGAAGTCCTTGCCGAAATACCTGCATTTTTATCATTTTCCAAAGTTATCCTCTTTTCATCTTTTTTTTATGTTTTTCCTTATTTTTGTCTTGCCACTATGACCTCAGAACTCAAGGGTATCATAATTTCTGTCAATTTTTTTTGTTCAGATGCACCGAAAGTGCTTGAATAACTTGATCTTTTTTTGCATAAATAACAGTTCAATTTTTTTTGGTATCCTAATGGATTTTTAGCAGTTCTTTTCATCTCTTTATCGAATATATTTCATTTTTCGACTGGGAAGGGCTATTGGGAAACTCCGAATCAACAAGTTCTTTTGTGCTTGATTACACTCATGTCTTTTGATTCCACGCTTGCATATACAGTATTAGGAACTCCAGCATAATAATTCATTCATTGAATTTAGTGCAATTTTGGAATTTATTGCACATTTTTAGTTTTGAATTTAGTGCAAATATTTAGAATTTAGTGCAAAATTAAAAATTTAGAAGTTAGTGCGATTTTTGGTGTTGCATTTCGATGTTGAGGCTGACCGAACACCATTACAATCTGCACTAAGCTTCGTGGAAATTGTGGCTGCAATTTTCACTGAAGAAATGTTTGTAGCAAGTTTTTCTGACGAAATTTTGGCTAAACCTAGTGGTGAAACTTCACTAATCTGTACCAAAACCAAGGCCGTATACAGGGGGGGGGGTGTAGGGGGTTTTGACCTTCCCGAAATGTTTGTCCGACTCGTAAAAAATGTAACAAAAAGGAATATAAACAGATTTTGGATGTATTTTTTGAGTTTTTTAATACCTCCCCCGCCTGAAAAATTCTTTGTAACCCTTCCCCTCCCCCCCCCGAAAAAAATCCTGGATACGTCCCTAACCAAAACTGTTCTGAAATTTCGGCTGACATCGTCATTGTAGGAATTCTGGTTCCGTATTTCGCTGGTGAAATTTTGACTGCAGCAGAAATTTCCTCTGCAGATATTTTTTGAGTGAATTTTACTCAAGATATTTTGCAGTAGGAATGTTTGGGAAAAGTTAGTTCTCGTGTTCACCGCTAGGTCGGCACAGAGATATTAACTATCAAAAGTTGTACCATAAAATCGCGTATGATAATAGGCCGGGTCTGTTTTTAAGAATTATCATTCCGGTGTTCTATCAACCAAAGGAAAACTAGGTGCCTTTTTTGTGGGGAGGGTATTTAAATTTTTTTTTTTGTTTTTTTTTTTTTTTGCTAGTTTCGATTCACTCTGGTAGTTTGGGTTTTGTTTTTAGGACCACTAATGACTTTTGCTTACGGACTGTTAAAAATTATATGACAATGTAATTTATATGGAAGCGGAAAATTTTCAAAGTCGGCAGTGCGAGGACTGTGCGATGGTATATATTTCGGCCCTTGTATGATATACCCCCTACCACTCAAGAAGTGAAGCTAGGTTAACCCTAATAAAATATACCTAATGATAAAAATACAATACTTTAGGAGCAAATTTGGGCTATATATTTGCATGTTAGGAGGGGGTGGGGATTAAGTACAGCTGTCTGCATGCAAAACGTGTTAGCTACAATTATTCTGATGTTATGAAGTAAGAATTTGTTTTTGACTTCACACTGTCCAAATACTTTACCGCTTCCTCCCCCTAATATGCAAATATATAGCCCAAATTATATATTTCCCATCTATCCTGTCACTTCTCTTTGTCTTTTCTCACGCTAAGTTGAAAGAATCTAGCGAAAGAAACTGGTTGGCAGTGCGTCAATGAATGAACAACTTGAGCGGTTGGGCGTTTATCATACAAGCACCGAAAGATGTTCTTACGAACGTGCCTGAAGCCAATACACCTTTTAGTGTTCATACTCCTTTATTGAAAATAACAAACTAATAATGATGGTGATAATTTTTCTAATAAGGTAGTTTAACTAGTTTCCGATACTGTCAGAATTCTTTCTCCCTTGGTCCTCTAGCAGAACAACTTCCAAGTACTTCCTCAAGTGTTTCTTTTTTGAAGATTATGCTCAGTCAACTAGAGAAATAGAGTCAGTCAAAGAAGTAGTAGCTGTTATTCTATCAAAAAGTTTATAAAGGTTAAACAGCTTTTTTCTAACACGAAACTATATGTCAAGTCAGATATATTGGAAAGCCCTAAGCCTAAGCTGCTTAAAATGTCACAAATTATTTGCTTTGAGGGAATCATTGCAGAGGAAATGAAATTTGAAAGTGGGACCAGAACTTGGTTAGGAATTCTATCCCCATTGATCTTGACAGTTAGGTTGTCCAATATCAAAATATCTTAAATAAGAAAAACAAGCTTTAATTTATTGCTTTTTGAAGCTGGTGCGTTATTCAGAAAAGTACTGTATTTGTTTTATTTTGAAGATGGGTGTAACGATGACATGGAGTGGATTCTCAGATGTCAATATTTAATTCAGCAAATCTGATTACCATTTAAGGTGCATCCGAGGGGGCACCCGTTTTCAGAAAACACGTGCAACGGGTGGTGCGTGCCAAGCGCGGTGGGAGTGTAGCAAGTGTGACGGAAGCTTAACCAAGTGTGGCAGAAAGTGAACACTCCTCGGGCTTATCTGACCCAAAATTGTGAAAAAAAGGAATTTTATTATGTTCGAGTGTGTTTAGAGGAAATTTTATCTTCCAACTCATCTTCTACGTAGTAATTCTACAAGTTATGTCGTCGTGTTCATAGCTAAAGATCGTATCGATTTTTGCACTTCTCAAAAAGGTGCCCCCCTCCCTAAGAAAAATCCTTCTCGATATTATTATTGTTTCTAACATTTTAATCGTACTTTGCCTAATTTTCGCTTTATCCTCTCCTCCATAAACATAAATCCTATAGAAGATTGTCCCGAGTGACTGTCGAGCTCATTGGATGATAACATCAAATTCCTACTCCACGGTAAAAATTCTTCGGTGCAACTCATCGGAAGAATGTCAGCAACCTCCTACTCCACGGTGCAACTCATTAGAGGATATCAGCAAATTCCTACTCCACGGTTTAACTCATGGGAGGATATCAGCAAATTCCTACTCTACGGTGCAACTCATAGGAGAATATCAGCAAATTTCTGCTCCACGGTGCAACTCATAGGAGGATGTCAGCGAATGCCTACTCCAGGGTGCAACTGAAAGGAGGATATCAGCAAGGTCTTACTCTACGGTTCAACTCATAGGAGGATGTCAGCAAATTCCTACTTCACGTTGCAACTCATAGGAGGATATCAGCAAATTCCTACTCCGCTATTCCTCTCAATGCTGTTAAATATATACTACAGTGTAGCAAAAAATTGCACTGCTGCAAATGCAGTACTGAAAACGAGCAGTAAAATACCCTTTTGAGAAATAGTGGAGCTAATATAAAAATATTATTCGTATCAGACACCCTTCTTACGTTCGTAGCATTATGCTCAAACACATGTATCTTTCTTATTTTATTTACTTTCCGCTATCCTTGGATACACTTTTCAATTACTTCTTCTTCTTGTTTTTTGGATTGTTATAGAGGCTCTTTTGCATAATTGCATCATCGGAATCAAATTCCGAGCCCTGCAGTGTTGCTGCAGCTGTATTCGAGTCCTGTGCCCCGTCTCACCAACCTGAAATAATTCCCACTGCGCCACTACAGGGCCTTCCAATTATTTTATGCATTATATGAAATATTCTATGCGGACAAGCAAATCCGATGAACTACCTAAAATAAAACTGCAGGTTTTTCTCTACTGGTTATTGCAGCTCCTTGCCAAAGAAGCTGGATTAGCTGGAACTGGATTTTTTTGCTCTTAATTCCCTAGTTTATCTTAGACTTTCATAGACGTTTGACAATTGGGTGGCGAATTTTTTTTTTTTTTTTTTTTTTTTTTTTTTTTTTTTGATTTTTTTTGGAAAGATTTATCTTTCTCTAGAATAATCTTGCTTTATCAAGTCAGGTGAACTGAAGAGTTCCAAATCTACTAGAAAAGGTTGAAAAAATTCTTTCAGACATGAATAAGATCTTTGTTAAGGACACAATAGAAAGCTATGATTATAACTAGATTTGGAACTTTTCAGATATTTCTGCATGGTTTGATAGTTCTTCATCCCAATATTATATTATTTTAAGACAGTGGACACTTTTGTAGAAATGCCTTTATGTGACATGACAAAGAGCCGAGTGAAAACTAGTGCTAGTGTCGAAGAAAAAATCGCCACCACCATCTGGCGTTTTTGTTCTGGCATTATTTTTTATACTTCACAATTGTTTTTTTTTTTTTTTTTTATAACTAAGATGCCTTTTTATTACACTTAAAAATGGTTGATGGTGTTGTTGATTTTTTTTTTTTTGACACTGGCGTTGGTTTTCACTCTTATGACTTACCCATATTCTTTTCGACGCAGGGTGCTTCTACAATTACACTGTAGATATGAACTATTATGTGCTTTGTGTTGGGTCTCTTAGGATTAGCGGTTTTTTTTTTTAATAAGGTAATTAAAAAACGTCAAAAATGAGAGTTCGTAGCAAGATAATATATGGAGCAAGTGGTTCAAAAGGTGCAAAAACAGGCAAATTAGATGAAAAATAAAGATAACCTTGAAAGAATCGTAAAAATGTAGATAATTAGGGGGAGGTTTCATTGCGTTAACCGAAGAGTTACTTTGGGCATTCTGTCTCTGCAGGCATCTTACCAGTCACAAACTGACAACATTTTGGACTTGAAAGAGTAGACAAAGAAAAAAGAGGGATTTTGCTTGAAATAGAGTCGGTTATTTTGTGGTAAAAAGTGTGCCTTATTTTTATTGGTTTACGTCTGTGACGTACTTTTGTAAGGCAATCACATTATTGGTGTAAAGTGTGCCAGAAAGAGAAGCCAATAACCCCGTCTTTTAAAACATGATTAGTTCCTGTGTGAAATTTTAAACCAGTAAAAAGGATGAAAAGTTTTTCGTCACAAGATTTTTTAAAGTAAACTCTATTTCTCTTTTGCGTAGACATAAAAAATTGTAAATTTGGGCTCATTGTACGCATCATGTAATCGCATGCGGGAAAGTGAAGTAAGGTCGCAAAATAAATGCTTATTGTCAATTGACAATCCCCAAAATCACAGAGGTTGGAAAAAAAGTTGTTCTGGGTTGTATATCAGGATTCAACCTGAAATATACGGTTGTCTAGACACCCAAAGATACTTTGTTAGATGAGAATTAAAGAAAAGAATAGAAGCCGGCATGAAGACTCGGGCCAAAAGTAACAAAATTGTCTTGTCAAACGTGTCAAACACTTCCTGAAAAAGATACGTTTTTAGACTTGTAAACGTTAAAAAATGTTGGTCCTGTGCAACCGTTATTCGGCTAAACGACTTGAGTTGAGATAAAGCAGTTTTTCGTGAATAACCCTAGATGGCCATAGGAGGCCATCTAGGGGTAATCTTAGATGGTCTCCTCTACCACTTTCTGTTGAAATCATAGAACTTCTGCTCAAAATGACAAAAACGTCATATGACAAAAACGCCTTATCTCCACATTGCTCTGGCACTATACTCAGCGAATAATGATTCGCTTTTTGCCTCCCGAGCTTAAGATAAGGCGTTTTACGGTGAATTTGGAAGCTGAAGAAAAGAGTTAAGTTCAAGATGAAAAGACCAATTTGAGATAAGACAGAACATTCATTTATAAATTGATGTTTCTCTAAACTACAGTTTTTGAGATAGTGCGTTTTGCCTAGACATAGTCGCGTGGCAACCAATTTTCGGATTTTCAGGCACAGTATTGGTATCTTGGACCACAGGTGTGATGCTAAGAATGTGACGGAAAAACATGAGAAGCGAAGATTAACTGACATCATTGGTGTCGGGAGCTAGAATTTGCATATCTTTCCCTAGAATGGGATAAGCCATTTGTGACAAAATGATAGGAATAAAGCCTTTTAGAAGAACTACCTTAAGACTATTTTGCCGGTTAAACCTACTACTACGACATACATTTTGAGTGACATTTGCTCTACAAGATAGTTTATATCGAAAACAAATGGCCTTTTTTGTCATTCCTTGTTATCAAACCTATTTTGAACCTCTGGTTAAGTATTCTTGTTGAAATATTTCTGGAGAATTTGATATGAATGGGAGTCATCCTTGAGTCTCGAAGGCACACTTTGTTTCGAGGATTTAGATGTTTGAAACCTTTTTTAACTTCGGTAAACTATCGATACAAAAAGACAAAGGTTGGTATTTTTATTCCTGGTTAGTGAACTCGGGAAGGTTGGGGATTAATGATAAAATGCATCTCTAAAACCCGAAAGGAACTCTCTCCTTCAAATATCCAGATAAATGCCAACATTTTACCTTTAATTTATCATCGTTATTTAACATCAACATGGTCAGTGTTCTTATTCCTATAGTCTCCATGTCTTGTAAGTCTATAGAAATTATAGACTATAGTAAGTCTATAGACTATAGGAATTCCTATATTCCTATAGTCTCCATGTCTTGTAAGTCTAAGTAGGAATTATAGACTATAGGAATTCCTATATTCCTATAGTCTCCATGTGTTGTAAGTCTATAGGAATTATAGACTATAGTAAGTCTATAGACTATAGGAATTCCTATATTCCTATAGTCTCCATGTCTTGTAAGTCTAAGTACGCAAAAGAAAACAAAATTGGTTTAAGTCACCAAATATATAAGTTGGTCAAACGTCTATGCTTAGCAACAAAAATAAGTGTTTTGTTTACATTGATAAAATAATAAAAAAAAAAACCTGCTTTTCCTTATCTGCTCCTTTTTCTTAGCAAAAATGTACCAGGAATCCTAAACGGACTCCTTTCGGTGTCCAACAAAATAATCTTCATGGCATAGCTGCTAATTCCTTCTTTTTCTTATACAGGTTTTTTTTTCAATTGATTTTTTTTAAACCAATGAGAAATAAAAATAATCTTTGTGACAAAGCTGCTAATTCCTTCTTTTTCTTATACAGGTTTTTTTTTCAATAGATTTTTTTTAACCAATGAGAAATCATAATAGATAACAAAAACTTTAAAAGACGCATAAAAAATGTGTTTTTATGCATGTTTACTACGTTTTTACGAGTTGGACCATTTTTTAGGGGGGGGGGGGGTGAACCCGTTACCCCCGTCTAGATGCAATCTTGGTCAGAGCAAATCTACGTTTTTTAATATCGATTGCATATCTTTAAAATGCTTTTTCAATGGAAGTTGGTAAAGGTGCATCCAAAATCAGTTTAATTGTCTGGTGGAATTTATTTTGAAAAAAAACTTAAAGGATTTAAAAAAAAATTGCAACGAATATATATTTATCCAGAGCTGTAAGGAAAGAAATTTTGGCTGTTCTTCCGTGTAGAATAAACGAATAATAGAACAATTTATTTCATTCTATCTAGTTTTCGGTATGAAAATCTCTTTCAGCCAAATTATCCACTTAGAATGCTCACCTAGTTTCAGATATTCTATTCTATCGAGCGTGAATTTTCCAATTTTCTAGCGGAAAGATTGTTCCGAGGAGGGTGAAACCTAATTTAACATTAGAAGATTACCTGTCAAATAAGAGGACGTTAACGGAAACTGAACATCGCTTTTTTTTAATTTTATCTCCAACGTTTTATTTTTAAGGGCCTTTTCAAAGTATGGAAATGTGTTAAAGTCCAAACTATGTCTTTTTCTCAAAAGAGGATAGGTCTTCAATTTCTTTCAAAAAAAGGTTCATGGTGATATAAAGGAAAGCCCATGCTGTAAAAAATAAGGATGAAAGCCGTTCAGTTGTTGGTTCTGTAAGTTCCAAGGATATCGAAATTAAACATTTTTGCCCCCTTAACCCATCGTATGTCTATTCGTACCCGATAAGGGGTTTATACCCCATGATGATAGGTTTATACTTTATCATAGGTCCATTCATCTAAGATATTTTTTTGTCTTGGTTGTATCAAACTTGTAGTTTTTATAGTTAAGTTAAGTTGTACTAGTTAAGTTTCTA
Organism: Artemia sinica; assembly: GCA_027921565.1. NCBI lineage: Eukaryota > Metazoa > Arthropoda > Branchiopoda > Anostraca > Artemiidae > Artemia > Artemia sinica. The sequence continues at coordinate 39,650,194 of CM051276.1, forward strand.
TAGAAATTCAAACATTAACAATGGATTGGTTGCCAAAGACATCTAAAACTTCAAAGGAAAGTTATACCTTCTTAAGTTTTTTGGTGCCATATATTTTTTTGCTTATTTTTCACCGACGTTTCTTTTTTAAATTTGGTGCCCGCTATTACTCGAAACTGTATATACAATTTTTTTTCATAGAAATATGAATTGTTGATTTTTTCTCATTTTTAACATGTATAGACTGGGGTTGTGTAAGTTTCCACTTAACCAATTAAGACCATTCAGATTTTAATTTTCACTGTCCATGGTACTTCAGTCGGTAACATCTGTAATTAGAAAAAAGTTTCAGCACCATAAAGGGGAGTTCACTCCGTAAAAAAGGGATAAAATTCGTTTAATTATCAATTCTAAATCTTTAGAATTCATCGTTAGAAAAAGTACTCTGACCATGAAAACATGTAGGGGGAGGGGACAAAAGTCATGAAAGTAAGTTTTTATACCCGAGAGGGTACCCACTTTCCACCACCAGGTGTAAATCTCAGAATGCCATGAGTGCCGCAAAATTAAGCCATACTTTGCACAATTTCTGCCGCGCTTGGCACACTTCCGCTTAGGAACTGCCTAACCAATTCCTAGCGTCCAAGAGAATTATTTCCTAATTCAAAACGTTTCTTCTCATTCTTCCAAAATCAAGACGGTGCTATTTAATGCTATATATAAAAGTCCTATAATTCAGCTCAAATCTTAGGAACTGCCTTACCAATACCTAGAGTCCAGAAGAACCATTCCCTAACTCAAAACTTTTCTTCTTCTTCTTCCAAAGTTGAGACTAGTGTTGTTTAGTTCTATATATAAAAGTCCTATAATTCAGCTCAAATCCTACGAACTGCCTTGCCAATCCTAGAGTCCAAGAGAATCATCCATTAATTCAAAACTTTTCTTCTTCTTCCAAAGTCAAGACTGGTGTTCATAGAGCCTCGACAGGTTTTTTATTATTTATTTTTTTTTCGAAATTGCCAAACAGGACAAAATAAAAATGTTAAAAAAAAGGACAAAAAAACGGATTAAGGCAATATAGTAAGTGAAAAGTGGAAGATATTTCTAACCGACATAAATGGTTCTTCAACTAAACTGTTCTGAATTGAAGTAAACAAAATCTAAAAACTTTCTTGATAAAAACAAACATTTACAAATTACAAAATATACAATTTATCATATCTGCCGTTTCTTCGAAATGATATCTTGGAATTTGTAAATCTTTGTCATTCGAATAATTTGTTACGGATTTTATTTGACCGCAAAGATGGGTAGGAAATGTTCAACTACCTTTTTTTAGGAATGAACGCAGGAAGGGGTGGGGCTAAGGGCCCGACCCCCCGAAGTCCAAAATTTTCAATAATTTCTTGGTACTTTAAATTCATATTGTCAAATACTATGTGTTTTTATCAAGCCCCCCCCCCCCTCTGAAAAAGAATCATGTCTAAGTGCCTGCCCTAATTCTGTTGGTATCTTCCCATATTTTCGTAGAACCTCTACGACCGGTAAAAGATTTTGTATCATCCATAACTGTTTTGACCTTCAATCAAGTGTTGTAGACTTTCCTAAAGCTATTATTCTATAGTAGAAAAGCACATATTTGAAGTGCTTGGATCCAGACCCCAGATGATCTTAGCAATCCAAGCCGGTGCTATCGTCCCTAGGGGATTACTTTACATGATCTTGGTGTTCGATTTATCTAATTTCGTCTTCCCAGTCTGGCCAGAAGGAACAAACTCCAGCTAATTTCGGCTCACTTAGTTCATGTTGTAAAACTGTAGTAAAATGACTCTTCGCTCTTTCACAATAATCTGCATGCACTGATATGCTTCTAATCGTAGGAATATCACCCGTTAAACCATAGAAGGGATTTTGCTTTTCTTGGGGGGGAGTAGGTCCCTATCAATCTCGATGAGCACTCTTATTGGGAAAGAGAGAAGAAAAGAAATCTTCTCCCTTCACAACAACCTACATGTGCTGGTCTACTTCCAACCGACGCAATATCACTCTCATAGCTCTTTGAGGTATCTCCATTTTTGGGGAGAAAGGGGTTATGTCAATCTCAATCTTGCTAAAATCTTTCTTTTTGAAGAGGGGACAAAATGTTTTCTCTTCACAGCAATCCGCATACTCTTGTCTGCTTCTGACAAAAGCAAAATCGCCCTCTTAACCCTTGAACGTTTATTTATTGTTTGGGGGGGGGGGGGCAGGCCTCTGCAAATCCAGATGAATCGACTCCTTTTTTGGAGAAGCCAAATATTGGTTAGGAATGATTTAGTGATCAGCAAAACAAGGTGTAAGAAGAAATTAGCTTCACTAGATTTATATTAAACCAGATCCTGTGGCATAATTTTAAGTTTGTTGGAGTCTATAGAGATTTGATTGAAGGGGAAAATAAAGTAAGGGTATGTAACGTTTTTCAAAGATACACGAACCATAAATTTCATTTTATATATTTTGAATAAAAAACTGGCAACTTAATAATGAAATTCGCAAAAGAGTTTTTTTAAAAGAATAATGTTTTGTAAAAACCGATCCGGTGTGATAGGTCACGATTTTGGGAAAATTCGTTTTCCCCTTTCAATGGCCTTAATATATTTTTCTTAAATCCTCTGAAGATAATTTCTTAAACCACATTGGCCTGGCATAACATAAAGAAAGAAAAACGAGCACGCTTGGGTTTTTTTCCTTTTTTTTTTCACGTTCACATTGACTTTCCGCGTTTTATTTGTTGGTTTGTTCTTCGGCACTCGCATTGAATATATTTTTTCGTTTCGCGCTGAAGAAGAAAGGTGTTTGTCCCCTCGAAATATTCGCATTGTTGTATTTTTTCAGTATTTTCATTTGGCCTTTAAAACCCCCATTTTGCTCGTTTTTCTTTCTTTATGTTAAGTCCTCTGCTGACTGAAATTGGAAACCCGATCACCGAAAGCAACTGTCCATCTGAAGATGGGCTGTTGGACAAAGGCGAGTAAATAGTAATGACTTCCTGTTCTTAAACGTTCCGACCTGGGTTAATCAAATGTTATGAAACGAATTTGTACGCAAAAGAATTCACTCATTAGATCATTCTGAACACAATTGTAAATTCAGTAAAGTTTGCTTTCGCTGTGAAAAAAAAAAAACAAACAGATATAATTATTATTATTTTATTAGTGTTACAGGCCTGCTTAGCGCAGTGACTACTAGCGTGTTGGACTTCAAATCCGAATATCCCGGGTTTGACTCTTACAGCTGTCGATTTTTCATTGGAATGTTGTTTCCACAGTCTAATTTTTCCAACATTTTTCGTATAAATGACGTCACATATAGTTGTAATAATTATAATAAATTTTGCTGAAGATTAGTGTCTGTGCTAAATATTCTAGAAAACCCATTGCAATCTGATTTGGTTGTCGGTGGTATAGAAAGTCAGTGTAAATGTGCAAAAATGTTTCCTGAATGTAATAAAATTAAATTAAAACTCTAAAAAAACTGTCTTTCTTTTCATCAAACGTAGCTTGATCTCCCCGGTATTATCTTTGAAAGCCGCTAAATGGGATTCCGGAAAAAAAATGTCAATCAGTCAAAAATATTCAGAAAGCAAAGTAACCAATAATTCAACTCTGTTTACGATTGGTGATAAGAATACAACTGTTTTTTTCATAAATTGGACTTGGATGTACATTTATCAACGGAAGAATCCTATTATTTCAGTTATTACTATGTATAGCTTTTACTTAGAGTACCAAGGACAACGAAAATAAAATCTTGTTTTTTGAATTTGTTAAGTGGAAACTTGCAAAACCATATATATATATCTTTAAAAAAGCTGAATTAGAAATTCAGTTTTTAGCGAAAAAGACCTCCTAATGCAATTATGCAGTTTTTGGTAGTAGCAGACGCCAAACTTAGAGAGAAAACGTGGTGAAAAACCAGCTAAAAATGAGCTAAAAGCAAATAGTACCAACCTGCTCAAGAAGGTTTAGCTTTCTTTTGAAGGTGCAGTCTTTGGGACTCAATAGACTGTACAAATAGGTGCTACAATTAGCACCTATTGTTTCAACCGTAAAAATCAGTTCTAACAGAAGGAAGACTTCAGTCAGAAACGCTAAAGCTTTCAGGAATTTCAGTTTCAATTGGCCAGTTTTCCAGTGTAATGTCAGTATCAGTTAAATTTTTTGCGTTTGTTAATTAATGTTAGTAGATGCCTTGGAAATTTATCCAACATGTTCCTTTCTCCTATGAACTTGACATTGGAAAAGGATGAGGGGTAGCTTGACCTTTGCTTAATTTAAAGTCTGTTCTTGGAACCGAGCCAGGATGTTGACGCTGTTCCGAATCAATTTTCAGCCATGCTAAAAAATTTCAGAGAATCGACTTGACTTGTTTTGGAACCCAGACAAAACTTCTGTCGGCTTTGCAATCTTCTATTGGAAAAATCAGCTAAAAATGAGCTAAAAGCAAATAGTATCAAACTGCTTAAGAAGGTTTAGCTTTTTTTGAAGGTGCAGTCTTTGGGAATTTACAGATTGTTAATGTTTGAATTTTTATGAACAAAAATTTTTGTCGAATTTGATTAATTAGTGTTGCTTATTAATTTTCCAATTCAACGGAGCAACACTGACAAAGAACTTGGTACTGCCCTTTAAACATCAACATTTTTAAACAACCGAAAGAAAAATCTTAAACAATAATGGTTTTCAGATATGAAAGAAGGGTCCTGAGGGGGGGGGGATTTTTGGGCACTTGAAAAAGAGTAAGGGAAATTTGTAGTATCTGGGAGGGTTGAAAAGGGAGGCTTTGAATAGATTTTGGTGGAGGAGGAGTTTGCGTAGCTGTGGCGCTGCGGTACTGCGGTACTGTGGCACTGGTTTGGTATTGCGGGGAGCTTTTAATAGTAGTCATAGTAATAATAAGTAATAATAACGATTTTTTAACGATATTTATTAGATAAGCTTTTTTCTACTCCTGTTCCAATTTTTGCTTATAATTTATTTTGGCCTCAAAAACCTCGCCAAATGCTAAACCCCAAATGCTGGTGAAACTACATATATAAAGCCGAAGCGGTTTCAATGTTTTCCGTGATTGGCAATTCCAAAAATGTTGAGATCAGAAAAGTGTCAATATGGACACGATGTGAGGATCGTTGCTTTTTTCTCAAATTTAGAGTAGATGGTGTTCTGCTGGCCACTGAAGTTAAGGAAATCGTTAGCAAAACAAATCGTTGGATTACAACATTGAAGAATGTCAAACAGTAGGAATCCCTCCCAAAGTCTCGTTAAATCATGTGCTGATTCTGTAATTTCAGAAAATAGCGCAAATGGGATATTGTGAAAGATGGAATACGTGATGGGATATTATGGTTGCTCCTCATGTGTAACATGTGTAACTGGTAGTAATACAAGATAATTAAAAAGATATATATATATATATATATATATATATATATATATATATAATATATATATATATATATATATATATATATATTATATATATATATATATATATATATATATATATATATATATATATATATATATATATATATATATATATGTGTGTGTGTGTGTGTGTGTGTGTGTGTGTGAATTGACACTGTGATCGAATATTGTATATTGTGAATGGGATACTGTGTTTGTTCCTCATTTCTAACTCGGTTAGCAACATAAAAAACGGCAACGCAAAAAAAAATCTTGTAAATGGAAAAGATTAACCCTTTTTCGGCTTTCAAAAGTTGTTGTGGCAATTATAGTCAAACTGAAACCTATAGCCTGTTAATCTCAACACACTCTGTTGACTAGTTTATTTAGTTTACCTTTTGAAAAAAATTTCATTTTCTGTTTACCGATTCCGATTCCGTTCATTTCATTCCGATCTGGTTTGGTTTTCATCATATTTCAGATTTTTTTGTCCAATACGTTATGATTATCTATTTTTATCACTCACATAAATTTTTATCACTCGCAACACCAAACCTTATTGATTATGTTATAGTAAACCGAAGACTGGCCAGGATCAATTCAAGATACTAGAGTATATAGGAGGGCTGTTTTTGATGTTAAAAGTAAAGATCACCATCTAGTATTGTCTAGGGTTAATTTAAAGCTGAAATTTCCGAAGGGTAACTACCTCCCGAGAAGTTATAATGTTGGTAGACTCCAGGATGAAAATTTGAGAGAAACTTTCCAGGAACAGTTGAATACTAAACTTAAGAGTTTAAAATTTGACAGTGTGGAAGATGGTTGGAATAATTTTAGAAAAACAATTTGTGAAGTTGCTCATGGTGTCTTAGGGAAGAAGGTTAGGACTGCAGCTAGGAATATTAGTGAAAAAGCTTTATGTTTAATAGAGAGGAGAAGAGGCTTGTACAAGAATTATTTGAGTGATAGATCATATGAAAACAAAAGGAATGTAAAGAAAGTGGAGAAAACATCAAAATATAAACTAAGGAGGTGTGAAGTAGGGGCCATGGATAAAATTGCCAAGGATCTGGAAGATGCAGCTAGACGGCATAATAGTAAAATATTGTACTGGCATGTTAATAAGTTCAGAGGGAGTTGTCAATCTGGACTTGTGCCAGTTAAAGATAGGAATGGAGCCACAAGCAGTGTAGTTAAATAGAGATGGGCAGAACTTTTTTAGAATGTGATAAACCGAGATAGAGCTGCAGGAAAAGATATAGAGAAAAATGAAAAAGTTTGTGATACCTTGGATGTGAAGGAAGATTTGTTTTGCAAGGAAGAATTAGCAACATTGCTAAAAGGATTAAAAATAATAAGGCTCCAGGTGCTGATAGTGTGGTAAATGAGTTTCTTAAGTATGGTGCCTCGGTGGTTAAAAATAAGTTACTGAAGATTATGAATATGATTTTTTTTTAAAGGGGAAGTGAACACCTTAATTAAACCACTGTGTAAGAAAGATGATAAGAGTGGGTGTTGTAATTATCGAGGCATTAGTCTGGTCTCTGTAGGTAGCAATAACTTAGTAATATGATATGTTTTAGACTGAGAGATGCTTTACAAAGTTTTAAGAGAAGAACAGTGCGGTTTTAGAAAAGGTAGAGGATGTGTCCACCAAATTTTCACTCTTAGGTTAATAATTGAGAAGTGCCTGAGTTGTCGAACACCTTTGGTCCTCAGTTTTATAGATTATGAGCAAGCGTTCGATTATATTGATAGAAGGGCTTTAGCAAAGGTGTTATCCTTGTATGGTATACCAGACAAATACATTAAAGCTATGTGTTCTGTGTACGAGAATAACACTGCTGCGGTTAAGGTAGGAAATGAGGTTAGCAGCTGGTTTTGTATTAAATCAGGAGTTAAGCAGGGTTGTGTTCTATCCCCCTTTATGCGGGTCATTTTGATGGAATTTGTCTTAAGGAGCACAGGAAAGGCAATGGGAAAAATGAATGAGCTTTTAGAGGTTTTGCGAGTTCAGGATGCTACAATAGGTTTGAAAATTAATGTTAAAAAGACTAAGTCACTAAGGCTAGGAATAAGTGAAGATGAAAACGTGAGGTTGGGTAATGAAAAGATTGATCAAGTGGGCAGCTTCACTTACCTTGGTAGTATTATTAGTAAAGATGGTGAGAGCAGTGAAGATGTTAAAAATAGAATAGCCAATGCTCAGGGTGTTTTTTCACAGTTAAAAAAAAAAGTTTGAAAGAATAGGAAGATAAGTCTGCAAGCCAAGATTAGAATATTAGAAGCTACAGTGATTACAGTGGTCAAATATGGCTCTGAAGCATGGGCTCTCCGAAAAGCGGATGAAGATTTGCTAGATGTTTTCAGAGTAATTGTCTACGGATTGTTCTGGGTACTCGGATGACTCACCGTATTTCAAACAATAGGCTGTACGAAAAGTGTGGCCCAATCCCGCTTTCTAGGGCTATAATGAAAGAAAGGTTGAGATTACTACGGAACGTTGTGCGGATGAAAGATGACAGATTGCCGAAGATTGTCCTTTTTGGGCAACCGCCAAGGGCTAAACGGAAAGCAGGTCGTCCTCGTCTCGGGTGGGAGGACGTCATAAAGAGAGATTTAAATAAAATTGGAACTATCTGAAAGGGGGTAGAAAGGGAGGTCTCGAATAGATTGGGATGGAGGAGGAGCGTGTGTAGCTGTTGGCATCAGGCGGCTTGGTGCTGCGGTGAGTTGTTAGTAGCATTAGTAGTAGAAGTACTATAGTACCTATACGTATACTATACTATAGTAAGTACTATAGTATCTAATTAATGGGGATACAAGGATAAAAAAGAGAAAAGATCCTCCAGAGTAATAGCTGGCGCATAGGGTGTCGAATCGCCGTTCCAGTTACTGGGTCTTTTTACAGGGAAAAGTAGTAAGCTTGTCACCAACCTTGCTGCCGCCGGATTGAACCCTGGGCCCCGTATTGCCAAGCAGAGCATCAGTCTACTGTGCTACAACAGGTTGGAGATATAAGTATTATAAACTAAAAATAAGCGAATTAATTGTTCATTTTATCAAATCATGCTTAACAGAGAAATGCCACTGATCTAAGTGGATTTTTTGTCTCTAAAGTTCGTCAGTGTTGCGCTTTTGGTGTTTAATTGTGGTAGAATATGGAACTTAAGTTTTATTTTATTTTAGAGTTTATCAGATAGAAGTCGTGCCTCTCGACCAGCTTCTACTGCCAGCAGTGTTGCCGGTGATAGCGTACCTGCGTCTAGGCCAACAACCCCCTTGCCTAGCATACCCACTCCATCTAGTAATGAAATCGATTATAAAAAGGTGAGTTTGTTTAACTAGATTATGAGGCCATCTTCACGAGGATGTTATACCAGTGGTGGATCCAGGGGGCCCGGGGGGACCCCCCCCCCTCCCAAGATTTTTCTGGCGCCTTCATACCTTGTTTTACCATTAAAAATTTGAGTCAGCTTAGTATCACAATTTTTAGGCATGATCAAACATCATGTAGCATAGTTAATAAACTTATAAATATACTATTTTATGAACAGTGATGGATATGGAACCATATGCTCTTCCCCAGGACACACTTATGCATGAACATATTTTAATTTTTCATCAAAAGAGAAGTTCAAAGTGGAACAGGATGGACAAATCTAACTTTTTATTGAAAAGTGGTTGATTTCAGTTAGAAGGGAGGTTAACACGAGTTCATGTCTCACCCCTGTGAAAATAGGCCCTATAAAACAATTAGCCATCTTAGTCTTTGGGAATTTACAAACTGTTACTGTTTGAATTTTTACGAACAAAACATTTTGTCGAATTTCAACCAAAAGAAAACCAAAATTTTGCCTGCGGACAGGCTAACGACCCTGTCTGCAGGCATGTTTTACTGTAAATTGGTTTCGCTGTAAGTTAAAATTTGCTTGAATAATTGAATAAGGGAACGAGAAGAGGGGGAGGATAAACTACCTTAAGTAAAAGTTTAGCCGTTCCCTTCTTGCCTGCAATTTTGTAAAAATGTAACGTATGAATTGTCGTTTTCACGATTGCATCATAATAACAAAAAAATGGTTTTCGAATAATTGTCAAATTGGAAAAATTTTCTAATTAATGTGTATTTGGAAACGAAGACTTTTGCCCAGATCAAATTTCAGTGGTGAATCCAGGGGGTGGGGTGGGGGGACCCCCCAAGATTTTTTCTGGTGCTCTGATACGGTGTTTTTTCGTTTTCCATCTTTTTTTTTAAAAAGACCTGTCAGTTTGGTCAATTATTGGCACTCTTGTCACAAACTGTAGACTAAACAGACAGGGATTTTGACGACAATTTAGCCTGCGGACAATTTAATTATTAGATTTAAAATTAGTAATCTAATATAATTATTTAATTCATTTAATTGATAAATTAATTAATTTAATAATTAATATAGTTTAATTAATGTATTTATTAGATATATTTTATTGTTAAATTATTAGATTAACAAGATTAAAATTCGATTAATAAAAATTAAAAAATAAGTAGAAAACGTAGTGTAGTGTTTTTTGAGGATCAGAGAAAGGCTAGTTTTCCTCCCTCCCCCTTGTCCCCTTAAAAAAGAAACTAAAAGTTCCAACTGGATCATTGAGCCATAAGACAAAACATAGAATGCTTATCAAACTCTGTATCAAATTCCTGGCCTTTTAGTGAAACGTACTGATTGCATATAATATAATATAATGACAGTAATATAACACAATATAATGCGACACTAAACAGTAATATAATAAAATACAGTCGCTTGCGTTTAGGGGGAAAACGCATACTCTCTTGTGAGTATCCAAAACCTAACTGACAGATCTGATCTCCGCTCTCAGGGGAAGCTGCTCAACCCTCTGAATAATTTAAAGTAAGATCTTAAAATTAATTATTTCAACTGTGAAAAAAAGTGTAAGGGAGAGGCCTTTTAGGGGGGAGGTCTAAATGCATATGGAGATTGCCCTCTCCCCACACTGTTTATGTATGATTTTGTACTTAATTTTATACTGTCAGAAAATGACAATATCATTTAATGTTTCTATTTATTTGATGTGAACTGAGTTAAGTATAACAATAATAATAAAAATAATAAATAATAGGGCTGGGTAGAAAAATGGTACAATTTAAAGGGACTTCCGTCTTTCAGTCGCAGCTTTCAACATACTACGTTTCAACGGGAAACGGGTTTTTCTTGATTGGGTGCCGCAACCTTGAAACCATTCGATCCTAAAAAATTATTTTAAAATGTGTATTTATTGTTATGCAAAGAGTTGTAGAGCTGATATAAATATTAATGCAAGGCCGTAGCCAGGGGGGGGGGCTAGGAGGGTTTGAACCCCCCCTCGAAATTTTTGTCTGACTCGTAAAAACGTAACAAAAATGGATATAAAAATTTGTTGTTGTTTTTTGTGTGTGTGTTTTTTTTTTTTTTCATGTAACAGATCATAATTGCAAACATTCTCAGACCTCTCCCCTAGGCGTCAGAAGGGCATCTGCCTATACTGAATAATGTTTAAAGAAATTGAATTACTTTGGCCTTATTTGTGATTTGTTATGGACCATTTTTTGTTTAAATGCTTTTTAAGATTAGTTTGTATTTTTTTTTATTATTATTATTAACAAATGGGTCACAAAAAAAAACAACATACAAATCTCCATATAATGCTAACAAGACAAAGCTGCATATAATACCAACAATATCAAAATAGGTCCCGACGCATATTAGCGTGTTTGGGATGACCCAAAAAAAGGAACACTTCAACTACTTACACACTAATACACTACCTCGGGGAAATCATACTCTCTGACTCTTCCTCTCCTCCCCCACCCCTACTAAACAATTAATCAACATTCTAAGGATAATAATTTTTTTATTTTACAGGGAACTTAAAGGAATTCAACACTCATATTCTATGATTCATCATGCTTCCTTTCATATATCGACAATCACCTCAATCAACACACAAGAAAATTTTTCTCTTTTAACACTCACAAACATATACTCCCTCCCAGATCAATCACCTTATCCGAGTCTACAATACTGGTTAAAACAAATGCATCGCAAAGAAGCACGAAATTCCTCAAGAACCTTCTTACCTTTTAGTTCCGCCGGAAGCCTGTTCCATGCTTCAGGACCAATATACCTAATAGAAAAGTTTGATCTGGTAGTAACTGGAACTAACTAATTCAACATTTCTAGTTTCATAACTATGGTCCCTTTCATTATAAAGTTCCGAAAAACATGCAGGTAACAAATTAGAAAAAATTTATACATAAACAAATTTACATAAAATTTAACCAAACCAAAGAATGGTAAAATTTTTAATTGGTGATACCTCGATCTTACCGAATTTTGGGACAAGTCATTGGTCAAAACTCTTACAGCTTTATTTTGTAACACACGGAGCGGATACAAATGGCTAGTGAACGTCGACGACCAAACTGTAACACATTACAGTAAATATGGATGAATAAGAGAAAAATATAACATTCTAATAACCTTTTTAGGAAAAAAATTTTCAGCTTCCGCAGAGTTCCAACATTTTTGGCTAATTTAGTACTTATAAATGCAATATGATCTTTAAAACTTAGGCATTCATCTACAATTACACCAAGATACCTTACTGTACTTGTCCGTTTTGTACTTCCATTTACTAACTCAACCATGGATAGTAGTTTGCACTTCTGCCATATAACATGAACATTGTTTTCTTCTGATTAACAAGCAGTTTGTTCACTCGCATCCACCTCTCGATTATCACCATTCCTTGTTTCATGCCATTTTTCAAATCCGCTTCTGTTTTCGCAGCCATTGTAAATTGAGTATCATCAGCAAAACTTGGAAGTATTGCTCGCACCGGGCCATCAGTGTACCTTGGAGTTGACAGTTGTTTGAGGCATCCATTTAAATCATTAATGTACACAAGAAATAATAGGAGACCCAACACAGATCCCTGTGGCACACCGCACTTTACTACCATCTCTTCTGACAGGACTGTGCCCAGCCGTACTCTTTGCGTTCTTCCTTCAAGAAATGAAGCAATCAATTTCAGACTTTTACAACGAATTCCAGCATTTTCAAGCTTAGCCAATAAAATCTTATGATCAACACAGTCAAAAGCCTTCATAATATCTAGAAAAATTGAACCCACCTTTAACCCTGAATCTAGGCAATCGTTAACAAATGTTGTCAAAAATAATAAAGCATGCTCTGTAGACATATTTTTTCTAAAACCAAATTGACTAGAGTGAAAAAAACATCTTTCTTCAAAATAATCCATCAGTCGTCTATAAATCAATTTCTCAAAAATACGAGAAATCATTGGAAGTAGAGATATCGGACGGTAGTTGTTCATATCTTCCTTATCACCTCCTTTATACAGAGGAATAACCAAAGCACTTTTCAAGCAATTAGGGTACACTCCAAATTCAAAACATTGATTAAAAAGGTACAACAGATGACTAGATATAATTGGGTAAATTTTTTGAACTATTTGAAAGGTTATTAAGTCCATTCCAGCTGCCGATTTTTTCATACTTTTTAAGATATCCTCAAGTTCACGCGATCTCACTGGTTGAAGATAAATGGTTGTATCACTTGCTTCAGGAAGAAAATTCTGGTATGTACCATCACCATTTATACATTCCACAGATGTCGATATTTTTAGCCCTACTTCTGAGAAGTGGGTACACAAGTTATTGGCTACACCACTATCCGACTCCCGCGGCAAATTACTAGGAGTTATTGGTTCACTATTTGGGCTTATTACCGACTTAATCAGTTGCCAAGTTTTAGCCGGGCTTCCTTCATAATCTTTAAATTTCTGTGCAAAGTAATCAATTTTTGCCTTTCTTAAAAGACTTTTTAACTTTCTATTAAATTCTTTATATTGTTCTTTATCAGATGCTGAACCTTGAGTCGCGCACCTTTTATACATCACTTGCCTTTTTTCCATTGAGGCTAGTAATCCTTTTGTAATCCAAGGTTTAATTGGCAACTTATATCTTTGCTTTGTCTCTTTAAACTCCAAACACTCTTGAAATAGTAATTTTATTTTTCATACCATTTACCAAATTTGGTATCAATACCTGTACTATCCTGAAGAAACTCAAAATCTGCACTTTTAAGCTTCCACTTAAACTTCAAAAGCACATTTCCATCCATATAAGGCATCTTTGGCACACTTTTATTCTTGGGGTTTGGACCAAATATTCTAGGTACAGATATGCAACACCAAAATGGTCAGATGCACTATTAATAACTACTGTGGGGCACAAATAATTCATATTTACGAAAATATTATCAATTATAGACTCTGAAGTTTCTGTCACTCGTGTGCATATGTTAATTGCAGGATAAAAACCAAAACTTAACATTGTGTTAACAAAATGTCTTACCTTACTATTTCTATCAACCATATTTAAATCAATATTAAAATCCCCACATATAAAACATGGTATTTCTGAACTTGGTAACTTTCCCAAAAATTCATCAATCAGTTGGATAAACTCCTCAACATTACCTGAAGGTGGTCTATAAATTACTACAACCATAAACTTATTATTTGCATTACTCACATCAAGAACTATAGACTCAAATTTCATTTCATAATTAACCGCTAAATCTGACCTAATCTGTACACTAAAACCACTTTTTACATATACAGCTAAACCACCACGTTGGTGTAGTACCCTATTTTGCACGTACATATTATAACCTTCTATTTCTAATAAAGTAGAATTATAATCCTTAAGCCAGGTTTCCGTTAGGGCCAGGATATGCGGCTCTGTTTTAAGACATAGCTCATCAAGAAATTCATATGATGTGTTTATCCCTTGACAGTTCATGTTGTAGACTTTCATTTCTCTCATATTCTTCCAATCACACATCTCACACAAAAAAGCATACCGGGAATCCAAACATCCAACATTCTCACTTACATCATAGTCCCGATGCAGAACACCATCTATCAATCCACACACATCCAGTGGACTCCTTTCAAGTTCCCTCAACCTACTGGTTAAATTAACCATTATCAAAAATCAAATATGGGCAAGAGAAAGTCAAAGGAGGAGTAGAGAACCATATTTTCCCCAAATAACATCTACATCTTACAACATCCGAGGACGTATTAACTATCATAATAAAGTAAACATAAGAAACAAAAAATAAACAAAACAAAAAAACAAACCGGTCGATATGTATACGCATATCAACTCTCAAAATAAAACTCAGTGGGCTTAATATGGCTCACAAATTCATTTATAAGCAAATCAAAATTTAATAACCTTCATAATTGATAACTTTTCATACAACCTCTTAAAAAAATAATTTCCAAACACTATAAATAACTAGCTCAAAACCACTATTTACATTTTTAACGCTTTGAACCATTCAACCTTTTCAACGTTACCACCAGATTTAATAGAAAGAACCGGCAGTACCACGGGTGGTATCCAGCATTCAACACCTCTCTCCATCAAATATTTTCTTTTCACCACCAATTCCTTCATTGCCCCTCTACTCATCAATAAAAACTGGTTTTCCAAACTGCAAGTCTTTTCCTCTTAATTTCTTTGCACTTTTTCATTATACCATATCGGTCTTTATAATCTGTAACTTTGATTTTGATGAAGTTACTCGCTTCTTGTACCACTGAAAATGGAGGAATATTCTTCACTTCTATTTCTAATCCCTCATTCAGCACTTCTTTAATGGTATTTTTTGCATCTGACAATGAATCAGTCCTCATATTCCAAAACAATATGTTGTTTTTTTCTTTCCGTATGCTGCAACACAAGAGACTGATTTTTTAATGATGTAACTTGTGTAAATAAATCATTCACGAGTTTATCCTGATTTTCCATCTTAGACTTCAAAGTATCTACCCGATTATTTGTTTCTCTTGCATCACCTTCTGCACGCGTGCATCTTTCTCCCAATTCACGAACAGTTTTTTGTATATTTTGCACATCAGTATTCACACCATGAAGGGACTCTCTAATTTCTTTTACGTCTGATTGTAAAGTTTCCAACAGCTCCAAAATTCTTACAATATTTTCTGCATTTGTTTTCTCACATTCCTGTCGTAAGCATTCACCACTGGAATCCAGAATAGAATCTTCCGGCGAAGGCCTTTTCTTCCCTGTTAGAATTTTTGGGGTTGACGTTAGGCTTTCATTTGATTTATCACCACTCTCATTACCACCGTCGGTTTTTACTTTCTTATCATTTCTCTTTCTCCCCGTTCTTATGGACGATTACGGCAAATAAATTTCCAAAAAAGGCAATCTTCAGTCAATATATGCCACACGGTTCAAGCGTTCTTTATATTTTCATATTTACTGTGACATTTGGTTATTATTTATTCGTTCATTTCACTGGCCACTACTAACCCACTTCATTAACTATATTAACGGAATGATTGCATAGCCACAATCTTTAAAATACAGGTACAATTTTTTTCAAGGTCATTCGTTACTTGTGTAATCAGATATACCTTAATATATTTCTTTCATTCCACACCAAAATCAATAGGCTCCTTGTCCAGGTTTATCACAGGTAAACAGGTAATCCGTGAAATGTACTTTTTATTTAAGATGTTAACTGTCCAAAGATTGAATGAAGACATTTTATTAACAATTACATTAATCAAATGAAATTTAATTAATGTAATTAATTAAATTATATTTTAATTACATTAAATTAAATTAATGTAATTTAAATTAAATTACATTAAATTAATTAAATTAAATTACATTTTAATTACATAAAATGAAGACATTTTATTTATTAAGTACATTAATTAACAGATTAAATAAAAACAATCGGACTAGAGCAAAATATTGTTTTTAGATCAACCTACGAACTCTTACATCAAAAATAAATAAAAGTTTTTCACCCAAAACTCTTTCCATCGAAACCAATCAAAGGCTGATGCAACACTTCGCATTGCCAAAGCAACATAATTTTGTGTTCCTTAGTCTAGTTTTAATCTGTGTCCTTGAATTTCCTTTCTTTTGATATCGCAGCAATGGTGCATATCTGTGTGTACTGTATGCATTAAACCATTGTTAACCCGATCGCTAGAAACTTTAAGAAGTCGTTGAGTTCACTATTACGAAGGTTTTAAGTATAAAACCTCCGAGTCATTTAAAGGCTTGGGTATGAACAAAAAACTGAATTTTTAGGCATCGTTTTTGATGCTAACAGGACAGGGAGGTTTGTTCCAACCACTGTAAGAGAATCCCTTCGTTTCTTTGGCGTGAGGCAAGCCGTTTTTATGCAAAATTATTTTGAGCGTGATTTTGGTAAAAAAAATCATAGAGAATCTATAATGTGTCAACAGTTCGAAAAGATTACGAGATGCTAGTTTAAAATAAAGAAAAATATATTAACCCAAGTATGCGTTAATTAAACTTGCTCCTAACGCAAGTTTATCGGATCAACCTATTTTGCGCCCTCCCCCCCCCTAAATTTTTTTATCGGATCAACTTATTTTGCCCCCCCCCCTAAAAAAATCCTGGATCCGCCCCTGGTTTCACTAAACCTGAATATCTCTGTCTCCAGCACAAAATATAAGAAGTTAAGTGTTTTTTTTTTAAGACTTACGAGAAAATAAGCGTCAAGTTTTAGTTTTATGTCGTTTATTCGGATCCCTTATCTAAGCTCTACAAGTTATGGCAAGACTACCTAATCAATTCTAAGACGTTTGGCCACGCACGAATTTAGTTTGTCCACACCGAAACAGTTGATGATAGAAGAAATAGGGCGAGTAAAAAGTACCACATCGCCTTAATATAAATCGTTGGTTCCTGAAATTCCATGGGTTTAAATCAGTTAAATAAATATCCCATGAAATTTAAAAGGAAAATTCGAAAGACACTCTATTTTATAGCAAGATAGTTTATTTCAAAACAAGTGTTTCCTTTCAAAGCTTAAAATAAATTTTGATTAATGATGAAGGTAAATTAGTATGAACAAAGTTGCGAAAGATTGAGCTATGTTCTAACGGGAGTCGAATTTTATTTTGGCTCGCTTCTAATTTGGACAAGAGTTGACTAATTCGTTTCTCTGGCTTGCAAATTAATATTTAAAATGAGTGCTTTCTTTTTGTGCTATCATAAAAATAAGGTTATTAAGATAGGTGTATTCAAAAGCTGTGAGAGAGCTAGGACATTGGCACAGCCTTGTCAACTACGTAAAGCAATTAAAAGCAGAGGCAGGTTGGCAAAACTAAGATAAACGATTATATTAAACATAAAGTTAACAAATATGGATATAGGTGAATAAAGAAATCTAGCCCAAGAAAGTTTTTTGTGCTTGTAATGCGTCGAATTCGAAAATATAATCGTAGTTTTGAATTATCTCAGCTTCCGTGGAATAGCGTCTGAAGCTTTGCTGGGGAAGGTGGGGGGGGGGCACGGATTTCTTTAATTTTGTAGAAAATATAACATTAAGAAACTTAGACTAAGAACTTCAAGTAAAAGAACTTAATGTTTAGTGCTTAATGTTTTTTTAGGGTGGGGGGGGGGAGGCTTAAATATGAAATTGCCAAAGATTATTCCTTTTGGCTACAATATCTTCGATTGGGAAGGGGGGGGGTCAGTGCCTCCCAGATCCTGAAAATATCTTTTCGGGGATATTTTCAACAGAAAAAATATATTCTTTTTTTGTGTGTGTGTGGGGGGGGGGGGGTCATTGAGAAAATAAAAATATAAAAGGTGCCCCTCCCTTGATACTTGAAAATACATTTTGCCCCCAACCCGGGAATGGCCACTTTGACCATTCATGTGGGGCAACTGAGCCCCGAATGGTGTGGGAAGAAGTTATAAGACAGGATTTGAAGGAAAATGGAACTTCACTGTAGGGTGGGGGGATAAAAAGTAAAGCTTTTCATAGACTAGAGTGCAACAGGAGGGTGCGCAGCTATGGTGGCCTCAGATGGCTTAATGTTGCAGTGGGTTGTTATTAGTAGTATTATTACATTTGAAAAGGTTTATTTTTGCGGAAATATCTTAGTAAGACTAGAGAGAATTTCACGCTTAGTTATACATACTAGGCAGAATTCACGCTACGACCTCTCTTGATCTTTCTTGTTGAATTAATTTTGAATTGACATCGAATTAATTAAATTTTATTTTTAAATTTATTGTCCATAATAAATGTAATAATTCAACACTGATGGAGTAATAAAGAAAGAAAAGAAAAAGAACAACTTCTGACAAATACAAATAAGGGCAACCGTACATAGGAACAAACGCATGATCAAAGGAGGACAATGCCAAAAGTGCTTTCACCTCTCATTTCTTTTTTGCAACGAGGACGCTGGACTAGCAACTCTGTACCGTGAGGATTGTTAGTCCAGAGAGGTAGCCGTGGCAAATATTTCGCATACTTGTAGTAACACCTCCCTGTATCCTTAATATCTGAAGCAGTAAGAAGAGACCAGAATGGTGCAAGGGCGAGCAGATGCGGTACAAAAAATACAATATAAACGCTAGCTAAGATACAGCCGTTAAATGTAAACTTTATTGCAACTAGTAAACCTTACGCTTTCCTAGATTTCCTGGCAAAAAAAAAACTTCAGAAATTCACGCTCGGAGCGAAGATTTGACACAATCGGTACACCGAGATACATCATTCTATCTTGTGCTGTGTTCACCCAACTGAACATTTGTCGGACAATCTGAGCGGTGATTTAACACCAGGAACTCAATCTTACTCTCATTAAATCGAAGACCAATACATTTATACTCCCTATCGATAATTCGAAAATTTCCCTCAATTCCAAAGGCTGTTCTACTAATATCACGGATGCCATCCGCATAGTTAGCTAGCGAAATATCAATACTTTCGAATATACATGTGGTTAGAACTTTCTGTTGTAGCACAATGACAGTACTATTAAACAGGCACGGAGAAGTAAGTCTCGTCAGACGAATGACGAAATGCTACTGTTTATAATGCAGGAAACACTCTCTGAGTGAGGCATCGGGTAAACAATCACTTTTCGGGCAAACTTTCTTTGATATTTTAAAGAAATAATTTAAAAAAAAAATCATAAAAAGACGTTTTTCAAAGAAAAATGAAGTGCTACATTAAATCAAAACGAGCAAAAATAAAGTTTAAGAATATCTAAACTTAAAACGAACTGAAATTACGATAAATAGGAGTAGGGCTACTACTACTACTAACAACTTACCGCAGCGCCAATCCCTCTGAGACCAACACAGCTACGCACGTTCCTCCTCCATCCCAATTTATTCAAAGCCTCCCTTTTTACACCCTCCCAGAAAGTTTCCATTTCCTTTAAATCTTTCTTTATGACGTCCTCCCACCCCAGACGAGAAGGACCTGCTTTCCGTTTAGCCCTCGACGGTTGGCCGAAAAGGACAATCTTCGGCAATCTGTCATCCTTCATCCGCACAACGTGCCCTATCCATTTCGATCTTTCTTTCATTATAGCCCTAGAAAGTGGAATTGAACCACATTTTTCGTACAGCCTACTGTTTGAAATACGGTCAGTCAGCCGGGTACCCAGAACAATCCGTAGGCAATTTCTCTGGAAAACATCTAGCAAATCTTCATCTGCTTTTCCGAGCGCCCCTGCTTCAGAGCCATATTTGTCCACTGTCAACACTGTAGCCTATAATATTCTAATCTTGGTTTGCAGTTTTATCTTCCTATTCTTCCAAACTTTTGTTGAACTGTGAAAAAAAACCCTGAGCCTTGGCTATTCTACTTTTAATATCTTCACTGCTCCCACCGTCTTTACTAATAATTATATCAAGGTAAGGGAAGCTACCCACCTGATCAATCTTTTCGTTACCCAATGTCACCTTTTCGTCTTCACTTATTCCTAGCCTTAGTGGTTTAGTCTTCTTAACTTTAATTTTCAAATCTATTTTAGCACCCCGAACTCGCAAAACCTCTAAAAGTTCATTCATTTTGATCTCACTCTCATCTAGGATGCTTAAATCATCAGCATAATGTAAGTCCAGGGGTGTTTTTTTCCTCCTCATTTGATTCTGTGATCTCCCATTGCCTTTCTTGTGCCCATTAAGACGAAATCCAGCAAAATGATCCATATAAAGGGGGATAGAACACAACCTTGCTTACTTAATACAAAGCTGGTTAATACAAAACAAGCTGCTAACCTCATTTCCTTAACGGCATCAGTATTATTCTCGTACATTGCACTAATCACTTTAATGTATTTGTCTGGTATACCATACCAGGATAAGACCTTTGCTAAAACTCTTTTATCAACAGAATCGAATGCTTGCTCATAATCTATAAATAGAGGACCAAAGATGTTTGACAACTCAGACACTTCTTAATTATTAACCTAATAGGGAAAATTTGGTCGACACATTCTGTACCTTTTCTAAAACCGCACTGTTCTTCTCTTAAAACTTTGTCTACAGCATCTCTCAGTCTAAAAAGTATCATATTACTAAGTAATTTGCTACCTACAGAGACCAGACTTATGCCTCGATAATTACCACACTCACTCTTATCACCTTTCTTATAAAGTAATATAAGTCTAACTTATTTCTAACCTCAGAGACAACATATTTAAGAAACTCATTTACCACACTATCAGCACCTGCTGCCTTATTATTTTTTAATCCTTTTAGTATTGTCGCTTATTCTTCCTCACAAAACAAATCTTCCTTTACATCTAAGGATCACAAACTTTTTCATTTTCCTCTATATCTTTTCTTGCAACTCTATCTCGGTTTTACAGATTCTCATTATGTCCTGCCCACCTCTCTTTAATTCTTTCCTTATTGCTAATTGTTGCCCCGTTCCTATCTTTAACTGGGACAAATCCGGATTTACTACTCCGTGTCAATATATTAACATGCCAGTGCAATGTTTTACTATTATGCCATCTACCTGAATCCTCCAGATCCTCGGCAATTTTATCCATGGCCCCCACTTCACACCTCCTTAGTTCATATTTTAATTCTTTCTCCACTTCCTTTACATTCCTTTTGTCTTCATATGATCTATCACTTATCAAGCCCCTTCTCCTCTCTATTAAACATGAAGCTTTTTCACTAATATTCCTACCAATATTAGTATTCCTACGAATATTAGCAGTGCTAACGCCCCCTAATCCTTCTAAAGGCCAGAGCGTTATTAGCGCTGTAATGAAAACGATTTTGATTTTGAGTAGCGTGTTTTATTCTTCACAAAATCAACAAAAAAGCACTGTGATAACAAATATTACTGAAAAAAAACTAATGCGAGTACAAACTAAAATAAAATTCATTTCAAAAAGTATCAGCAATTTAGGACTTAATTTATTAAATAGGGATCGTTTAAAATATTTTTATTGTAGTAAAGCACAAATGACTCTCCGACCTTTAGAGGTTGTTGGCCTTGCACCTGTTTCGTATTGTCGAATTTATTAACTGTATTGTTAATTCTGATCATTCTGATTATTAATAACTTCTGTTCGTTTTGGTTTTCATTCATTCACTGATATATCATGTCCCATCAATATATTATTTGTATTTTTTATTTATTATTTATTTAAATCAGTTTATTATTAGTGATTTGTGTCTGCTTCTAGTGTGAAATATTAGGTTTTGAGAATTGAGGGTACAAGAATAGGCTTGAAAATTAATATTAAGAAGACTAAGTCGTTTAGACTGGAAAAAGTGAAGAAGGCTTGATACTGGGTGAAGGGAAGATCGATCAAGTGGATACTTTCACCTAACTGGGTAGCAGTAATAGTAAAGATGGGGGGGGTGTAGTGAAGATGTTAAATGTAGAATAGCCAAGGCCCAGGATGTTTTTTCACAGTCAAAGGTAGGAAGATAAGTCTGTCGACCAATATTAGAATATTGGAGCTTCTGAAACGTTTAGTTCTGAAACGTGGGTGTTCCAAAAGACAGAGGAGGATTTATTATATGTTTTCAAGAGGGAAACATCTACGGATTCTTTTGGGTTCCCGTCTGACTGACCATATTTCAAAGAGTAAGCTCTACGAAAAATATGGTTCTATCAGGGCTATAATGAGAGAAAGGTTGAGATGGCTAGGTCACGTTCTGCGGATGAAGAATGACAAATTACCAAAGATAGTCCTTTTCGGCTAACCATCTAGGCCCAAACGAAAGGCAGGTTCGTCCCGGAATGGAGTCGGAAGAGGCCGTAAGAAAGGAATTAAAGGAAATGGGGACCCCGTTAGAGGGGGGATGCAAATAGGGCAGTTTTGAGTAGATTGAGACGGAAGAAGAGCGTGCGCAGCTGTGATGGCCTAGTGCTGCAGGGCCGCACGGTGCTGCAGTGAGTTGTTAATAATAGTAGAAGTATGGCTTAATGTGGCTCTATAGTTTTGTTTGAAAAACTTCTTTTTTGAAGATTTTTTTTTTAATGAGTTTCTGTTCATTTTCAATTGACATTGCTTTTTTTATCGGAATAAAAAAAGGAATATTCATAGAGTTTTTTGTTTGATGGGGAGGGGTCCATCTTACGAATCCAAAATTGTGGCTTGCTATTTACATTTTGGAGAAAAAAAAATAGCAACAAATTATAATAATAGTTTTACTTTGGAACTTTGGATGGATAGTTAAGGCTGATATTATTCAAATAAATGGACTTAAAATCTGCATAAATGTTGGACTTCTATAGTGCCTAAACCGTCCTTATCCCCCACCATGTTACGACCTTGAATATAGATGAACATTGATTGATGGTCTCGTTATAAGAATCTTATTGCGTTATATTTTCTTTTAACGGGGTGTTGGTTTAAATAGATGCATTTTGAGCTGATTAATTAACAGGACTTCTTATTTGCTGTTTAAAAAAAATAAAGATAAAAATACGACGTCAAAGTTTCAACTGAGTCCCTTAATCTATTAATTAATATCCTTAAAGGGACCTATGCTATTGCAGATACTCTCTTTGGATACCTTGTTGCGCATAGTGTTTCGAATTAGTTCAGCATCCCCTTTAAAGTTTCCTGTAAGTTTCAGCTGAATATTCTTAGCCTTACCTGGGATATTGCTGAGACATCCATTTGACAACCTGGATACACATAGTGTCTTTTGATATAGTTCAATATTCTATGAAAGTCTCAACTTAATACCCTTAGCTGTTCCTGAAATTTTGTAGACATGCTATTTTGATAACCTGAATCCACATAGTGTCTTTGGATTCAGTTCAATTCCCCCTCAATATTCTCTGGCAGTTTCAACTTATACCCTTAGCCGTTCCAGAGACATTGCACATACGGATTTTGGACAACCCGGATGCACATAGTGTCTTTTTATTCAGTGTAACATCACCCTCAATATTTCCTAAAAGTCTCATCTGGATTTAGATCAGTACCCCCCTCAACACTTCTTGAAAGTTTCAGCTTCATACCCTTAGCCATTTCGGAGATATTTCAGATGCGTCCTTTAGACGTTCTAGATGCACGTATTGTCTTTTCAGTTTAGCTCAACATCCCCCCTCCCACCGCATGCTTTGAAAGTTTAAAGTTACTACCTTAGCTGCTTCTAAGATATTTCAGGTACACACTTTAGATACTATGGATGCAAATAGTGTTTTCTTATTTAATTCCACATCCCGCTCAACCTGCCCTGGAACTCTGAACTTAATAACCTTAGTTGTTCCTAAGATAGTGCAGGTATGCCGTTTTGACAATCTGGATGTGCATAGTTTCTATGTGGTTTCGTCCAGCATCCCCCCTAACATGCCCTGAAAGTTTAAATTTAATACCATAAGCCTTTTCTGATATATTGCAGATGTGCCCTTTTACATCCTTGATGTACATAGTGTCTTTTGATTTTGTTCAACATTCCCTTCAATATCCCCCTCATCCTGCCCTGGAAGTTTGAACTTAATAAACTTAGCTGTTCTTCAGATAGTGCAGATACGCCCTTTTGGCAACCTGGACGTGCATAATGTCATTGGAATTAGTTCAGTATCCCCTCAACATGCCCTAAAAGTTTCAATTTGATACCCTTAACCGTTTCTGAGACAGTGCAGATGTGCCCTTTTTACAACTCTTATGCACGTAGTGTCTTTTGATTTAGTTCTACCTCCCCTTCAACATTCCCTGAGTTTCAACTTAGTACCATTAGCTTTTTCTGGTATCCAGGATCAAACCCGTCTCCCTTTCGAAAAATAAAACACATATGTAAACAATTGGTAACTTGTATAATTTACAGCCCTTGTCCCCGGGATTTTGGGGGTCATGTCATTCCTGTTGGCATAGCTATTTGAACTTTCGACTATTTTGAGCCACATGATTATACCAAAATGTTGGGTGTATGTCGTTTGTGGGGTACAGCTAGCTAAAAAGGGGCGTAGAAGGCGGACTGGTTGTGGTCTAATCTTTTTCGACTTTTAAAAAGGGCACTACACATTTCGATATCTAATAAGCCCCCTTCAAAGTTTTTACGACCTCTCCTTCCCTACGAGTTGGCATGAGCGAAAGAAAGCAGAGCCGAAACAGTGATAGCAGAGAACCAGATAGTTCGGTACTACTTTGCATTTGATGTCTTATTTGGACAGGATGTTTTGGTTACATCAAGTTGCTGTAATACCTACTAAGCAGAGTAGTTGACGCGATCGAGGACAGTTGTCATCAAGACTGTAAAACTCAGGCAAAGCCTAACCAAGAACTTCAGTCTTTGACTGAGAATCTTGATTCATAGTCCCATTATTCTTAGAGGAGGTAATGGGTGTCCCTTTTGACGATGGTATTGCCTCATTTACTATTCAAAACCAGCTTTTTGTTAAAGCAGTCTGAAGTTTGATGGTGAAATTATTGTTGCATTGTAGTCCAGATTGGCGATCACACGAAGAGGTTCACTGCAATTTTGTGAGTCGTAGTCGATTGTCTTCACTCTGAGACAAAAGATATCACAGAAAAGTTATCACAGAATGTCTCATCACAAATGATGAGACAGGGACTATTTAGTGATTGCTTGAAATCAAAATTAGATTGAAAAAGATAAACAGCAACCCAGCATTTCTCTTATTTTCCTTCAATGTAATATTTTTCTTCTCCGGCCACATGGAAGTGGTGGACAAAAGTTAATGTTTGTATTCTTTCTGCTAAGTTCTGATAGCCTTCTTACAGTCGATACTTAACCGAGGTTTATCTTTGCTTGATATGAGTATCTTCTTACGTGAAATATGAACTTCGATAGAATCTAACATGACTCATTAATTTGCTTCTGCAACCTTGTCAGGACCTCCCTGGGTAGCAAGGGTACTCGGTTGACCCTCTCTATCCCTGTTATTGTATTATCAAATAACAGCACTTATGCTTAATCGTTGGAAAATTCAAAGATTGCCTCAAGTTATGGCGGCTATTATAAGACAGACTTATTCAGGAGGTTCACTTTGACCCACAGCGCCTCTTTGCCTGAGTCTGGAACGTTTAAGCAAGGTATGTGGAATGTGGCTCTGTATATTCCGTGGCGTTTTGCTAAGGCTTATGTCCACTTTTCTTAACTTTAAAGATGAGTAAAATAAAAATAGAAACGCATAATGAACAAGTCTTTCTCATAAATTGCAATTTAACTTTTCAATTGGAATTTGCTGAAAATGTCCAAATTGCTGAATTGTTCGTTACTTAGAAGGTAAGTTTTTACGCCCTTTTGAAACAATTTATAACTCGGTCAGGATTAAAGGTAAACGCATTTTGAATAGACCAATCGCTAGATCTCTTCGAGTTTTTTCGAACCATATATGTAACTCATTTTCAGAGAAAAATTGGATTTAAGCCCTTTTTGCAAAACGCCACGCAGTTAACAGTGACACTCCCTCCACCATAGACAACATTCTCTCGGCGCTTTCGATCTCACTAGTATTCATAGATTATTCGTCTATTTTCGTTGTTTTTAGCTGGCATTAATGCTTTTGAATTTGTTTCATCCCAAACACAGTATAAAGATATAGCAGTAAGTTTACCGCAGATAATTTCTGGCTCTTCATTCTCGGTGCGAACAAACAGCTCCTCCCACTTATTCTTGCATTAGCGCGTACAAACAGCTCCTCTCATTTGATCTGCCATCAGCGGTCCAATTACCCTGTAACACGTATTTTGGTAGAAACTTTCTCAAAATGCCTTTGAAACCGACTTGAGACTTCAAAACCTTCTTTTAATTCCTAAAAACATCTAATAATAACATTGCACTACTAATTACCGATTTTCATATATGTATTGGAATAAATTAATTTAAAATTAGTTTCTTCAAATTTTAATGTTCCAACGTTGAAGCCAAGTTTCGCGTTCAAGAGAAATCTGACTTGTCTACCCGTGAAAAGATCTAGTGTCGCTTATGTTTATACGTTCTGTGGAGCACTCGCACCTCGGTCCGGGTTTTTATAATGGGTGATATAGGGAAAGATCATACTGCCTATAATTTATATACTGTGATCCCAGATAACTATCTACAGCATCAATTGGTCACAGTTAGGCTTTTTGACTTTAATTTTTCAATGTGTTTTTTTTTCTCGCAGTGATACATGGCGATAAATTAGAACACTCCCAAGCAACTCGGCTTAATCGTTAATAAGGACTTGATCGTTTTCTTCGCTTCTCTACAAAACTTCAATGAAGGACTTGCCTGTTTTTGGTGAGACTGGTGAGAACTTTCCCTAAGTAAATCAAGATAATAATATGTTTTTTACTTCATAAAAGTCGTATTTCTTTGTCTTGGGACCAGTTTTACTGTACATTTTTCATAGTTTGGCAACTCTAACTTGAAAAGAACTTGTCCCCTTCTGTTCTCAGTAAATACGCCGTGAAATCGAAAATTTAACGTACCGGGAACGGAGAAAAGAATTTAAACTTAATGGTTCGAACGCAGGGAAATAAAAACCGTCTGAAAATAATGTTGAGTAGGAAATTATCCTTAATACTGTGTTTTTTTGTTGTTGTTTTTTTTTTTTTTTTTGCTCATTTGCATGAACTATAAACGTGTTTCGAAAGTGACTCAACATGAAAGACAGCTCTTTCGGCAGCCAGAAATAAAACTTTTTGGATCATTTAGTTTTAACCACTGTTGTTGGTTGTTACTTGGATTATAGTCAGGTTAGGTCATTATTGTTTCGTTTTCCTTTCTTTTTTCTGCAAACCGGGACTTATCCCGGTTCGATAAGACTAGCCTTTTCATGAGTAAATCAAGAGAATGTTATGCTATTTCTTCTGTTGCAAAAGTATTCGTAATTAATGGCTCGAACTTGAAAAGAATTGCTCACTTCTGTTCTTGGTAAATGCGTCATGAAATCCTGAATAATGATTTGGTTTAAATTATAAATACATTTCAAAGACGAGCTAGCTCAAAAGAAAGCTTTTTAGGGAAGTCAGGAAATACTCTCTTGAACCATTTTATTGTTACCATGGTTGCTACTTGGATTAAAGTTAGTCTCTGGCATCATTTTATTTTTGTTTTTTTGGTGGTTGGGGGGGGGGGGGGAAGGGGCTGTTAAAAAAAAACAAAAAAATAATCAAATTGTGCTGAAGGTTTAAGAGTCAAGATATTGGGGAAGGGATGTATGGGTCATAAGGCCAACCCTTGTGTACAAATTTGGTTAATCAAATTTGATATTTGATATTGCCATGGACTGATCCTTTCAAAAGGCAACCTGATAACGTCGGCTGCTATGTTGTTCCACATCATGAAATGTAACGCTTTGTATGCGTTTGGTTATTTGTGTTTAATTCAGTGGCGTCAATTCACAGAATTTTAAAGGGAGGGGAAATGTGTTTTTCTTTTTTTTTTTTTGGGGGGGGGGGGGGTTAAATTTACTGGTTTTTAATTTATCAGTACTTATATTAAAAAATACGATTTTTAATAACAATACACCAAAAACGTATTTTTCAAAATCTGGGGGCGGGGCAAAAAAACATAGATAAACACAGGTTTCTCTGCTCTCCCCGCACAGACACGTTTATTTAATTCCGTATATTGTTGCATCCCTTTTTTCTTAAAGTAATTTCATAAAAATTATATATTTCCCTCGATTATATTTATATATTATTTTTTTGGATATCTTGGCCATAAGCCAAGGGGGGTGCCCGCTTTCCGCCACCTGCTTTACATCTCAGAACACCACGTGTGCTGCAAAGTTTCATCATGATTGTCATAGTTTCTGTCACGCATGGCAAGGTTTCCGCCGCGATTAACACAATGTTTGCCACGCTAGGCACACTTCCGTGAGGCTTGGCACGCGCCACTGGGTGTACGTTATTTATGAAATTGGGCGCCCCCTAACATTACTCGGTATTTGGTAACGGTGGAAGGCGTTCGTTTCTTTTTTCTCGGGTATGAATTTGAGTTACTTCTCTTGTCGATTTGCTTCTTGTCTTTAACTTTTGATTTTAAGACAGTTCCCGCCACGCTTGGCACACTTCCGTCACGCTTGGCACGCGCCACTTGGTGTGCGTTTTTTTTTAATTGGGAGCCCCCTACTGTTACTAGGTACTAGGTAAGCATTTACTAGGTAACGACGAAAGGCGTTCGTTTTTTTTCTTCTCAGGGACGAATGAGTTACTTCTCTTGTCGACTTGCTTCTCGTCTTTAACTTTTGATTTTAAGACATTTCCCGCCACGCTTGGAACACTTCCGTCACGCTTGGCACGCGCCACTTGGTGTGCGTTTTTTTTTTTTATTGAGGGCCCCCTACTGTTACTAGGTACGCCTTTACTAGGTAACGACGTAAAGCGTTTTTTTTTCTTCTTCTTAGTGACGAATGAGTTACTTCTCTTGTCGATTTGCTTCTCGTCTTTAACTTTTGATTTTAAGACGGTTTCCGCCACGCTTGGCACACTTCCTTCACGCTTGGCACACTTCCTTCACGCTTGGCACGCGCCACTTGGTGTGCGTTTTTTTTTTTTTATTCGGAGCCCCCTACTGTTACTAGGTACAAGGTAATCATTTACTAGGTAACGAAGGAAGGCGTTCGTTTTCTTTCTTCTCAGGGACGAATGAGTAACTTCTCTTGTTGAGTTGCTTCTCGTCTTTAGCTATTGATTTTAAGACTGGGTTGTAAGACGGGTTCAATCCTATTTTAATTTGCATGATTACCTTTGTAATCATGTTACAAGGTAAAAGTGGAAGGCTTTTTGTTTCTTTTTTTCTTTTCTTTTTTGAGGTTGAATTCGAGTTGCTTCTCTTATTGGGTTGCTTTTCTTGTGTCGCTTCTCTTTGGTAAAGACTGCAGAAAGACTGTAGTTGAAACTCGAACTGGAGCCAAAGTGAATATGACCAACAATTAGGTTTTCTACAAACTTCGTTTTAATTCTTAGATCTTTTTTTTCCTTGGTTCTTCATTTATATTGGATTTCATCTTCCTTGGTAAAAAGGAGAAATCTAATTTCGGAAATTCATTTTCCAAGCTTAAACGTATTTTGTTTGTTTTTATTGGTGTCAGCGATTTTGTAAAGAGTAATACATAAAGCTGTGTTTCTTTCTCTTATTTCTTTTCAAATGGAAATAGATTATTCAAGTTTGAATAGCTTTTCCTTTAGGAAATGTAATTTCCCTATACTTCAAAAGTAGATCAATATTTTCCTGAAAAAATGTTTTTATTTAGGATTTTTCGTTTGAAAAGCAAGTGTATTTGATCTTTTACTATGAAATATTTCTTTTGCAGCTTTACGAGGAAGAAAAGGCTGAAAATGAAAGGCTACGAGAAACAGTTCAAGAACTTAGGAGTGAACTTTCGGATGCAAAAGCGAAATTAGAAAGATCTGTTCAAGTGGTGAGTTTTGAAAGGTTATAGTATATGGTTCGATCCCACTTTCCGGGTTATAATGAAAAAGAGGTGAAGATGACTAGGCCACGTTTTCCGGATGAAGTATAACCGATTGCCAAAGATACTGCATTTTCACCGTACGTTTAGGGCCAGACGAATAGCATTTCGTCCCCAAGTGAGCCGGGAAGGTGTCATATGGGTTCCAGACGTCTACCCCCTCCCGGAAAACACTTCCCCGTGGAAAATACCCCTCCCCACCGGAAAATACATCCTCGCTGAAAGGAAATTATTCCCAAAAAACACCCCCCCGCTGAAAATTCCCCTGAACAATCCCCCCCCCCCATTGCAGAAAACTCCCCTGCGAAAAATGTCCGTATGTTTCCAAATAACGAATACTATCTATAAGTAATTGACAAATTACAAAACTTAAAAAGGCACTTGAACATCTACAATGGGGTTTTCTGATTGTTTTGTAGTTTGGGAGGGAGGGATATACCTCAAATTTTGCATTTTAATGCCAAAACATCCCAGCTCTCATTGATAATACAGATAAATACAGAATTAGTTCTAAGGGAGAGACCAGGAGAGGGTGGAGGTAGAAACTGATGTATAATCCCCAGGCCCGTGACCAGAACTTTTTCGGGTGGGGGGGGGGGGTACAAAGGTAACTTTAAAAAACGCATCAAAATGTGAAATTGATATCTACTCCCTTATGATTTCTGGGAATATTTCTGGTGTACGCTGTTATTATGAAGGTAAAGAGTAACGTTAAACCCCAAAATGAGCAGAGTTTATTCCATATAGGAGGGGGAATGCCCCTTCCTCATCCACACCTCAAACTCGTGGTCGCAGGAACTTCGGAGGGTGCTTATTAGATCAGAAATTGAGAGTTCAAATCCTTTTTTATAAGTCAAAAGTGATAGGAGATTAACCAGCCACGGGGAGGAGGAGTATTTTCCAGGGGGTATTTTCCGGGGGGGGGGGAAGCAAACGCCGGCCACCGTCACATGGAAGGATTTGAAGAAGATCGGAACTTCATGGGAGGGGGTGAGGAGTGGAGCTTTGAATAGATTGCGGTTGAAAGCAGTGCGCGTAACTGACAGTGTGCGGAATTGTGCTGGCCTCAAACGGATTCGTGCTGCAGCGAGCTGTTGGTAGTAGTGGTAGTATTAAAGTTTAACAGAGTTTAAGGGACTTATGTGTCAGTTTGGAGGGATGTAGGGGGCTACTATAACTAAAATCTTATTTTTCTGGGAATTCCGTAGTCAAGCATAATACACAGATATCCTGCAATAAATCGGTATCCAGCTAGACTTTAATATATATAATAATATAGATTTATTATATATTATATTATGCAAATTCTAATTGACTTTCTAATATATTACCGGAATATAGCTTCTATCAGCCTGGCGTTAGCATTGTTAAATATTAAATTTCAACACTGAATGTAAACCACCAACTATTATTAAAATCAAATAATAGCAACAATTTATTTTAAAAAATAATAGTTTAAATATC
This sequence comes from Artemia sinica, assembly GCA_027921565.1. Classification (NCBI taxonomy): domain Eukaryota; kingdom Metazoa; phylum Arthropoda; class Branchiopoda; order Anostraca; family Artemiidae; genus Artemia; species Artemia sinica. The sequence continues at coordinate 39,681,896 of CM051276.1, forward strand.
CAGCAAAAATTATAATTAATAATAAAAAATGTAAAAAGAAACAAACTTGGTTGCCATCAGACACTGAGTGTTTAAAAGCTAATTTGTGTCTTTCTTATGTGTGTTTTGTTAGAAGTCACTGTCTAGAATAAATCATTGTGGACCAATCACAACTGCTTATTAAAAAAGTAAGCAAGTTATGATTGGCTGAAATTTATCTTATCTAGATAATGATGTCTTGCTATGCGCTTGTGTGAATTCGGCTTAAGTAAACTTGACACATAATTTCGCCATTTTTTCAACCATATAATTATTTAATTATTAACTAATAATTATTTAATTATTAACTAATAATTATTTAATTATTAACTAATAATTAACCTTTATAACTAACGTTAATAATTAGGAACTAATAATTATTATTTATTTATTAACAATCGGGCTAATATCAGGTTGTATTTTGAACCAATCAGAACTGTTTATAAAGAAGAAAACAAGTTATGATTGGTCGAAATGGATTTTATCCAGACAATGATATCTTGCTAAGCACTTGTGTGAATTCAGCTTGAGTAAACTTCACACATAATTTTGCCATTTTTTCAACCATATAATCATTTAATTATTAACTAATAATTAACCTTCATAACTAATGTTAATAGTTAGGAACTAATAATTATTATTATTTATTAGCAATCGGGCTAATATCACGTTGTATTTTGAACCAATCAGAACTGTTTATAAAGAAGAAAACGAGTTATGATTGGTCGAAATGGATTTTATCCAGACAATGATATCTTGCTAAGCACTTGTGTGAATTCAGCTTAAGTAAACTTAACACATAATTTTGCCATTTTTTCAACCATATAATCATTTAATTATGAACTAATAATTTACTTTTATTATTAACGGTAATTACTAATAACGAAAAATTATCATTATTTACTAATAATTGACGTAATACCAAGTTGTTTTACTCCATTCTTTTTAAAAAAAATTGAATAATTTCAGTATAATTCATGTTCTTTTTTTCTTTATTATCATTATTATAATTAATTTTGAAACGGGCTTATGGTCTCCAATTAAGTTTTTCAGGCCTGTTTTCAATGGGCTTGTTCAAATAGACTAATTGGTGATACGGTGCGAACGGAGCATCTTTAATTTATATGTAGTTTATAAATATTTTATAATTTATATATAATAATTTATTATATTTATACATAATCTATCTACCAAAAGGTGGTAAGTTTTTATTCTACTAATCGAATCAATTAAACTTTTAAGATTGTACTAATGGGGCTCATGTTGTCATTTCAATATATTACAAACGTTAAATTAAAATTAGGTAATTATGTTTTATTTCATTATACAGATGAAAAACAAACGTACATAATTTTTCAAACAGTTCGTGGTAACGAACTGTAAGTAAGGAGCGACCCGGCTCAATGGTAACCGAAACTGTAGAAAACGGAATTTTGATACCAATAGATGCATCAAAAGAATCAGATTTTAATGCTGATCTCAAATATATAAGTTTCATCAAGTTTAGTCCTACCTTTTAAGTTACGCGCCTGAGAAAATTTGGCTGATTTTCGAACAAAAGGGAAAAGACCCCTTGAAAGTTATAGAACCCTAATGAAAATCACACCATCATATTCAGCGTATCAGAGAACCCTACTGCGGAGGTTTCAAGCTCCTATCTACAAAATTTGGAATTTTGCATTTTTTGCCAGAAGAAAGATCACGGATGCGTGTTTATTTGTTTGTCGTTTTTTTTGTTTTTTTATTCCAGGGGTGATCGTATCGACCCAGTGGTCCTAGAATATCGTGGGAGGGCTCATTCGAACGGAAATTAAAAGTTCTACTGCCCTTTTTAAGTGACCAAAAAAAATAAAGGGCAACTAGGCCCCCTCCTACGCTCATTTTTTTCCCAAAGTCACCCGATCAAAATTTTGAGATTGCCATTTTGTTCAGCATGGTCGAAAATATGATAACTATGTCTTTTAGGATGACTTAATCCCCCCAAAATCCCCGAGGGGAGGGCTGAAAGTTATGAACTTTACCCAATGTTAACATATAGTATTGGTTATTGGGAAGTATACAGACGTTTTCAGAGGGGATGTTTTCTGGTAGTGGGGGGGAGTGGGTCGGGGGTTATGTGGGAGGATCTTACCATGAAGGAAGTTTTCATGGGAGAAGAGACGTTGCTATGAAGGGGGCGCCGGATTTCCCAGCATTATTTAAAAAAAGATCAGAAATTATATATAAAAAAAAACAAGTTTTTTAACTGAAAGTAAGGAGCAACATCAAAACTTAAAACGTCAGAAAACATTACGTATATGATTGGTTTCATCCCCTTGTCAATACCTCGCTTTTTAAGCCAAAGATTATTTAGTACTTTCATAAGAGCTATTTATTCTAATTAACGGCATTTGTGATTAAGGGGTCATTTTTAAAGAATTGGAACAAAATTCGAACTTAAGCTTAAAGAGCAAGGTATTGACTAGGGGGCGAACCATCTAATATACGTATTAAATATATAAGAATATAGAGGTTTGTTACGTAAGTTAATTCGTAAGTTACGTATATTTATTACTAATAAAAAAACGTTCCTAAATAAAATTAAACAGGTTTCGAGAAAGCCATTTAACCAAATAAAAGTAAAATTAATATTCAATTTTTTTTTAATTATTCATGTACGGTGAGCCAAAATCAAAACCTGCATTAATTCAAAAACGTTCAAAAATTAAATAAAAGAAGACAAGTTTTTTTAACTGAAAGTAAGGAACGACGTTAAAACATAAAACGAACAGAAATTATTCCGTATATGAAAGGGGCTGTCCCCTCCTCAACGCCTCTCTCTTTACGCTAAAGTTTGACTTTCTCACAACTCTATTTTTTTTAAACAATGAAAAACTTTAGCGTAAAGAGCGAGGCGTTTGAGGAGGGGACAGTCCCTTTCATATACGGAATAATTTCTGTTCGTTTTAAGTTTTAACGTCGTTCTTTACTTTCAGTTAAAAAAACTTGTTTTTTTTTTATTTAATTTTTATAGAGGCTTTGAATATTGGTCAATAGTATTGCTAATACGCTTTACTGACAAAAGTAGAAATTTGAGCTTTTATTATTTTCTTAAAAAATTGTGCTTAATGGATTACTTCTCACTGTTTAATTGTATTTTCGTTAGATTTTTTTCCAGATTAAGTGTATTGTGGTCGTCAGCTGACTAACCCCTCAAAATTGGAAATAGTTTGCGTTAATTTGATTTAAATGCAATTTATAGTATTATTAGCTTTCTTGGGTCGATTGGGGACGTCTGAGGAATGGATACATAGGATTTTCTCTATTGATTTTGGTTCAGAATATAAGTTTTATGGGATTTCCTAATATAAGGTTTGCCGTTAGTCAGCATTGTCATATCAAACAAAAGTTTTTTGGAATTAAGATACCGATTAAGATGTTTTTGTTGTTGTTTTTTTTCCAAGGAGTGGGAGCAACTTATAGAAGTGAAAGAAGATGCTAGTGTTGGAAAAAATCACCAGCGCCATCTAGCATTTGGAATTTTATTACATTTTTTAACCTTCCCTAAACTACTACAGGCTTGTCTTCTCATTATTTTCTTTTTTTATTTGAAGGTTGAAGAAGGCAGAATTCTGTCTGAAATAGCATTAAAGTAAACTAGCCTACTGAACCTGGCGATATTTTCCCAATCAGCCTAGGTCTGACTGGATTTTTACAAAATAATTCTTGAAATAAAGCAATTATGATAAACAATCAGTTACAGAAAAGTTAGAACCATTGTCCTACAACTTCACAGGCTAACTATATCAACTATCGAATTTTCTTTGAAATAGTTTTAATGAAGTTGAAATAATTAATTAAGTACTTTTTTAATGAGGTTGCCAATCGCTACACTGTTCGTTGTGCCTGTTCGCTGTTCGTGGTGCCTGTAGTATTTAGTCCCAATCTTCCCTTCTTAAATTGTCAAAGTTCTCTTTTAAGTTTCATATTATCTTTGATTTCGGCCTCAAAATACTAAGGACAGTGAAAATGGAATATGATTGTTTGAATTGGTTAAATAAAAATTTACGCAGTTATATATATATATATTAAAATTGAAAAAAATTAGGATTACATTTTAAATTAAAAAATTGATTAAATTTTTCATTTTTTAATTAAAAAGAGTGCTATAGCCTATGCAGTTTTTTAAAGTAGCGGTACCAAGTTTTTAATATCAGTGGGTGCCGAATAAAAAAACAAGAAACAAGGGTGAATATACAGCATAAATTAAGCTATAGACATGCACACAGGGCCGTATCCAGGATTTTTTTCTTTGGGGGGGGGGGGTGTTCACAAAAAAACTCAAAAAAACGCATGAAATTTTTTTATATCCAGTTTTTTACGTTTTTTACGAGTGAGACAAACATTTGGGGGGAGGGGGGGGGGGTAAACGCCTTACCCCCTCCCCCTGGATACGGCCTTGCATGCACCAAACAGCTTAAGAAGTAGTAACTCTCTTTTGAAGGTGTTCTTGTCTTTGGGAGTCAATCGATTTTTATCGTTTGAATTTTTAGGGGCGAAAAGCGCTGCCAAATTTAAACGCTTTAGTTTGCTTATTTATCATGGTTCGGTATGATAACGCTGACGAAAACTTATTACTGCCCTAAAGGCGTCTAATTTTGGAACAACAAAACGAAAAATCTTCGAAAATCGCGGTTTTTAGGAATGAGTAAATCTATAATGAGTAAATAAGTTCTAATTAATGAGTTAAATTAATTAATTAATTAATGAGTTAAATTAATAAACTAATTAATTAAAAACTAATGAGTAAATAAGTCCTAAATTTCCCCTTGAAATAAAAGCTTTTAGTGGTCATGACACTTCAAAACTGATCAGTGCAGATTTTATGTCAATACCACCTCCAGCTTTCACTTTTAGTCGTAAATCTAGTTATAAAATGGTCATGACAATTCAAAATTAATCAATGACAGATTTTATGTCATGATCGCCATCAGGTTTTATTTTTAGTCTTAAATCTAGTCCTACAGTGGTCATGACAGTTCAAAACTGGTCAATGACAGATTTTGTCTCCTAACTACCAGCTTCTGTTTCTATTCTTAAAACTAGTTCCAAACTTCCCCTTGAAGTGAAAGCTTTGAGCGGTCATGACACTTTATAATTATCAAGTAAAAATAATATTTCATTACCTCCATCAATAGTCACTTTTGGTCGAGCGCACTCTAGCGCACTAAATGCAAAGTTCCTCTATAAATTATTCAAACATTAAAATATTGAATATTATTCAGCTTTTGCAAGATTCTAGTGGCATTATAGGCAGGGCTGTATCGGGGTGGGGGGGGGGCTGTAATTTAATAGTGACTTGGGCAATAGTAATCGAAACCCTAAAAAAGGAGTTTAATAACTTTATAATACGTCAAAAGAATTTACTTTTTATGCTGATTCCAAATATATAAAATTGATTTAAGTTTTATGTTAAACATCAAAAACTACGAACCAGATAAAATGCCGGATTTTTGAAAAAGGGGAGAAACACCTTGAAAAATGCAATTGATCTAAATGAAAATCATGCCATTAAAAGTCAGAATGTCTGAGAACCCTACTCTAGAGGTTTCAACTTCTTATCTAAAAATAACATGGAAGTTTGAATTTTTCCCCAGAAGAAAGATGCGCTTTTTTTCCAGGGGTGATTTTATTTGGGGTTCAGTGATGGACGACCACAATATTGTTCTTGGGTAGTTTTGGTTATATGGTGAAAGTGGTGTTAAATATGGGTATTTCGTGCTTTTTAGAGTAACGCGCGGACCGCACTATCAGAGGTGGAAAAAACGAGAAAGACGTGCTTTAGAGAGAAAGCTTTCTGAAATGGAGGAGGAGCTTAAGGTTGGTTTGCATGGCTTTTTGCTTTCGGCTTTATTGTATTTATTGATCTCATTGTTTTCTGGGTGTAATTCACATAGTCAGTTTGATTTTCTTCTTTATTTATTTATTTATTTATACAACTTAGAAAGAGCTTAGTTCTGCATTACGTAAGTTTTGGATCATCTGAGTAATTAATTGCTATTAAAAATGCCTAAGACACTTTAAAAATAGAGATGTGTATATATGTTGAGGTTACATTGCCTGGAAATATAGATTATTATAAATTATTTATAATTAATCAATTTTTGTGTGTATAATTAACAATTAATCAAGATATATCATGGTTGCTACCCTCGGAATTCATATTGGTATCTTTTTTTCATTGGAAGAACTTTATTTTAGTATTTATTCAAGTCCTTCAAGAAGAATTTATTTATGAATATAGTAAAGGGTTTAGGACCCTCCTTATCTGACATAAGGGAATAATCCAATTGGCTGAAGAATGTATGCAAACCAATGGAATTAAAGCACGCTTTCTTACGCGGAGGTACAGAACAAAAACCTGTCTTTGTGCCTTTAGCACAGTATAAGGATATATTCCCTTTACTGTGGTCTTTAATATTATTTTTTTCTAAGAAATTCTGGAATTCCTAGAATTTAGTTTATTTTATTTTGAAGGAATAAATTTAGTTCTTTATGTAAGTAAAGGTTTTTTTTTTTTTTTTTTTAATTCGGCCTCCTTTCCCGAAATAAATCCCACCCCTTAATATAAATATAAACTCCTATGTACGTGCCTAGCGTGGCTTGTATTTAAAAGCGACGGAATTTTTTTAATTGGAGGTATATTAAAAAACTTGAACTCAGATCCGAGTTCTGAGTTCTGTAGACTCATGTCCTCGTCTGTGGACCAAAAAAAAAAAAAGTAAAAGCGTAACATAAAAAAACGTAAATGATTTCTGTATTCGTCACGTATTTGCATTGTGCTACTAACCATCACTTTCATAATGTGAATTAACAATGGTAAAAAAAGGGAAAAATTACCCCCACACCCCTCCATAATATCGTCAATGATTTCTCAGTTTTTGTTTCGTCTTTATTTATTTTAGGGGTGGTTTTTATGGCTTGTTTCTGTTCTTCTTGTATTTTTGCTCTGAGGACGGTTGAGCGTAGCTCTAGGCTAAAATATTTGGCGTATTTTTATTCTCACTTGCTGGACATATCCCCATTTTTCTTCTATATGAACATCTTTTTCTCGTCTCTATAATATCGGTTTAAAAAAATTACGAAATAACAAGTGAGCTGCACCAGCTCACTTCCCAGCTTACTATGGATCTAACAGAAGTTCGGGAATCTCACATACGACCTTTAAACAAAACTTCTTCTCTGGAATTCCAGAATTCTTTGAAATTCTGAAAAATGTAAAGAAAAAGAAGGTAAAATGTCGATCCTTTTGAATAGGTTAGACATAAAGTGGGTAAGGACTACTTTAAGGATTTGAAGATGCCCTTATTTATGATTAATATACTGCAACACGTAAATTGTACTGTAACAATTTCAGTGAGTAATGAATAATTTTAAGGGTTTAAAGATGGAGCTTCATTTGAAGATGCCCTTATTTATGATTAATATACTGACACACGTAAATTGTACTGTAACAATTTCAGTGAGTAATGAATAATTTTAAGGGTTTAAAGATGGAGCTTCATTTGAAGATGCCCTTATTTATGATTAATATACTGACACACGTAAATTGTACTGTAACAATTTCAGTGAGTAATGAATAATTTTAAGGGTTTAAAGATGGAGCTTCATTTGAAGATGCCCTTATTTATGATTAATATACTGACACACGTAAATTGTACTGTAACAATTTCAGTGAGTAATGAATAATTTTAAGGGTTTAAAGATGGAGCTTCATTTGAAGATGCCCTTATTTATGACACATTTTAATATACAGCCACATGTAAATTAATACTTTTCATATAACTTAGCAAGGAAGAAAGTAAACACATCACCATGGGCGTACATAGCTTCTTCTCTAGGGGGGGGGGGAGGCAGCCGATTCTGTGATGAAGTGCGGGGGGCTGAAGTTATATTGGCAGTTCACAAAACCTTATATTGCCAGCAAGTTTATCATACGGAATCTTTATTAATAAGTAATCACCAAAAATCATAAACCGTCAATAAGCTACAGCATTAATCAATCTTCTTGGATTAGAGCTAAATCTTTCCAACACATTATGGATAATTGCTTCTTGTTTGACTTATGTTCTGTCATTCCTGCTGTTTATTTCCAGCTTTGTTCAAACCATCTACCTTTTATCAACTCAACTGCTTTTTTTAACCATCTACCTTTTTTTCACCTAACTGCTTTTTTCAACCATCTGCTTTTTCAACCATCGGCTTTCTTTCCAGCATATCTAATGTCAATTTGAAGTTTGTTTTTTTTTGGGGGGGGGGCAGCTGCCCCCTCAGCCCCCCCTTCCGTACGCCCATGCACATCACTTGAGGCCTTTTTTTATGTTCCTTCCAAATGTAATAATCGCTTCTTGTGTAAATTCTATTTTTAAGCCCTTAATGTGGTCACAAAAATTAACTTGTTATCTGGTGTATAGTTTTTATACTATGATTTAAAATTAAAAAAATTTTTTTTCATCAATATAAACAAAAATTGATTGTAATTGATTTAATTAATATAAAAATTAGCGTTTCACGAGCCCTTAAAACAAATCTGATATTTCAGTGACTTGCTAATAAAAAAAAAGCAGAACAAAACCCATGCAAAAATGTCATTTTTCTTGTTGTTCAAGATGGGGGATGTAAGTTTCCTGTTTAGGGTTTTCAACAATGGTGATTCCAATGGTGTATATTTTATTTTTCTGTAATACTGTTTTTGAGGGGTTTCAGGCTTTTTTTTTTAACATTCTCGCAAGTCTGTTTTCAAAATACCATTTTGCTAATAAGACTAACCAAATAGTAATTACAATTCCTGAATCCGATACAAATGTCAATTTTTCTCACTAGATTCTTCTTTTATTTATTTATCACTTTTTTATTTTTTTTATTTATCACTAGATGATTTATTTAATGCGTTTCTAAAGTTTCTAAAGTTAAACAGCCTTTAATTGCTAAAAGCAATTATTGTATTTGGAAAGAACAAAAAAAAAGTATCTAGTGATGTATTCACTTTCTTCCTAGCTAAATCACATGGAAAAGTATAAATTTACCCAAACACAGAGCCCCCCCCCCCCCCCGCAAAAAAAGCAGCAACAACATATCTTGAATAAGGGTATCTAATCATTGTTGAATAATGTTTCATTATGGCATCAGGTGTCCTTCTTGCAAATTTTCCCAAGTTTCCTGGCTTTCAGTTTTTCGGGCTTTTCTGACTATCCAGCTTTCTGGAAATCTGGTTGTTCAGTTTTTTTCAGTGACTGTCTCATTTCATAAAGTCCTTTTTCTTACTTTCTAAGGTTAGAAATGTAGCAATAAAACGATTCAGTTGTTGGGAACTTTATTATAACACTTAATTTCACTTCTGTCTCTAGGCTATCATCACTTTATCACCATCTTTCTTACTCAGCCAATCAAAGAGCAATAAAGAAAGGCGTATATTTCCTAGAAAACAAGAAAGAAAATGAAATTACGAGGCACTTCTAAAATATTTCCAGCAAGATATAAAAGACATATGGAACCAAAAGAAAGCTCCCATTTTTTTTATATATAGAATTTGGAACAATGAAAACTGCCATATTGTCTGAGCTTGAATGCTCCGTTCTTCTAGAAAGGGAAAATTATCGTGGCTTGGTTTTTAAATGAATCCAGCTCGAAGAGTGGCCCAATTTTCAAAAACTCTATATACCAGGCGTCGCTTCTCATGGGGTATGAAAATGCCACATTTGTTGCAAAGTTTATCGTTTGTGGCGCTAAGAGGGGTGGAATAAGTAGCACTCCCAATTTGTATGCCACGTAGCAGTGGGGATGGCTAGCGGGGACAGATGTCCTCGGGCACAGCCTCTGAGGGGGCATCAAACTGAGGTTTTTTCATCAATACCATGATTTTCTGATATCTTTTTTTGGGGGGGGGGAGCAAAACCAACCTTATACCCGGGGGATGAAACCCTTAGCTATGCTTCAGCCACATAGCCGGGATTGGGTGACCCCTGGATCCAGCTGTTACGCCATCCCATGTGTAAAAGGTGCCTCTCAATTACTTCTGTGTTTTGTACTTCTCTGTCTTAGAAACGCTGAAGAACCCATTTTTTTATATTCTAGTTTACTTTTAACGTCAATCTGATGAGGAAGGTTTTTAATTAAATTCTCGCATAACTTGTTATTATTATTATTATCATTATTTGATGTTTTTCCAGTTCAAGTGAATTTGATGTATCTCATTTATAACTAACTAACACAATAAATACCTTATAACCTTGCACAAATGAAGCAGAAAAAGGATTGTAAAAAAAAGTAGTGATTGGAGAAGGTGGGTCTGCTATGGTAGGGCATTGAGGTAGGTGGGCCCCAGTATTTGGGTTTTTTTACATTTTAGTGGGTTACTCAAAATTTTATTGCATAGGCTTCTCACTAGTTCTAAGCCAAAATTCATGCTGACCGATTGACTAAAGCAAATCATTTTTTAGATTGCCGAGGCTAGATACAAAATAACATCATGTATTATTTTTCTGTATCTCTCTTTATTCCCCTCTCTGTCTTTCCTACTCTCTCTCTCTCTCTCATCTCTCTCTCTCTCTCTCTCTCTCTCTCTCTCTCTCTCTCTCTCTCTCTCTCTCTCTCTCTCTCTCTCTCTCTCTCTCTCTCTCTCTCTCTCCCTCTCTCTCTCTCTCTCTCTCTCTCTCTCTCTCTCTCTCTCTCTCTCTCTCTCTCTCTCTCTTTCTCCCTTTCTCATACTCTCTTGCTCTCTTTGAGGAGCCATCAATTAATTGTTGGTTTGGCGCTACGAACTTAGCAGATACCGCCGTAGCGTTGTTACCGCGGCACGTTCTGCAGATGGAAGATGACAGATTGCCAAAAATTGTCCTTCTCGGCGGAAGAACTAAACGGAAGAAGGTCGTCCTCAGTTGGGATGGGGGGAAGTCATAACGAAAGATTTAAGGGAAATGGGAACTTCCTGTGAGGGTGAAAAAGGGAGGCTTATAATAGGTCAGGATTGAGGAGGAGCGTGTGTAGCTGTGTTGGCCTCAGTAGTAAAATTAAATTAGTCGATAGTATATGTAAATGATAAAAAAACATATATAAAGCTAGAAAGAAAATCAGAAGTGCAAAACCTAAAAATGTTATCATCAAAATCCGATTAGAAATAACTTGTCAAGGTTTGAAAAAAAATTGCTTAAAAGGAGAATAAAAAGGAAAGTGAAGAAAAAATTTGTACAATAATGGACAAATAAAAGTTTAAATAAAAGGAAAAGTTTAAAAATTTCGGAGTGTTAAAATTTAATCTTGAGAACTGGTGCGAGAATTTTTTTTGGATTTTGTGTTTTTTTTTGTTTTATCTTTGAAACAATTTTTTTGTTTTATGAAAAGACTAACAGATCAAATATATAGAAGATATAAAGAAAAATCCATAGATAAAGTTTTGTCAAATCAAATAAAAAATTACTTGTCAAGATATGGAAAAAAACTGCTTAAAAACATAAAAAAAAAATTGTACAATAATGGACTAATAAAAGTTTAAATAAAGGAAAAAGTTTAAAAATTTGGGAGTGTCAGAATTTAATCTTGAGAACTGGTACGAGAATTCTTTTAGATTTTGCGCTTTTTTGTTTTATGCTAGAAAAAAATTTATACTTTTACGAACAAATAAGGAAAAAGATTTTAAAATTCTGGAGTGCCAGAATTTAATCTTGAAAACTGCTGCGAAAAAAAAAAATCCGCTTGCGTTAAAAGTTTGCAATTTTTTTTAGTTCTATAAAAAGACTTATAGGTAAAATACGAAAAAGATAAAAAGAAAATCCATAGATAAAGTAAAAAAATAAATGGTCAAAACCTAGGAATGTTGTCATCAAATTAGAAAGTAACTGTTAAGATTTTGAAAAAATTATTTGAAAGAAGGAAGAAAGAGAAAAATGAAAAAAAAATTGTACTATAATTGATAAAAAAAGTTTTGACAAAGGAAAAATTGAAAATGGCCCCAAAAACTACAACACAAATGAAAAGTAAAGGTGTATCTAATGACATTCTATGTCAAAAAAGCATATATTCAAAGCTATATCTGAGATTACAATTTAAAAGCCGTATTTATAGTGCTGGAAGAACGAAAGAAATTTTAGCAGCCAAAATTTGTTCTTAGTCATTGTTTGACGTTCAATTTTTGCAGTACTGCCAGGCAATCTAAATTTACCTCGAAGTGTGTTAGGACCTGTATCTACTAGAGTTTTTGTTGATCTTGTATGCATGATTTAGGGGAGGGGGACAATTCTAAAATTGATGGTTCAGTATTGAAATAGATTACTTCATTTTATTTACAAATTTTTAAAGCATTCATTACCCGGTAGCATAAATTCAACGATTTAGGATCATTTGTCCGAGAGGACGAGGGTTCGAATCCTAGTGTACTCAATTATTTGGTTTGGGCCAGGGGTCAGTGGCGTGACTCTGTAAGCTTAGCCAGAGTCGACCCAGCTTTAAATGGTACCTGGAGAATTCTGGGGAAGGTAAACAAGAAGGGTGTGCGAAAACGCAGGATTGTTGGCCCCCAACCCCCCATTGCACTTCCTGGCTGATGGGCCAAGAAGCGGAGATCAGCACCGTCGGTAGGGACTGTATAGTCCAATGCCTTATTCTTTACCTTTTTTTTAATACATGGATTAAGTTATAACTTGCGGACTCGTCAAGATATTTCAACTTCAACTGAAGGTCGTTGAAAATATTTGGGCTCCTTTTTTAATAATGGGGAATCAAGTATGCTTATTTTTTACTCGCAGGTGTAACTTTCTAACTTTATTAAATTAATAAACCTTATCACGTTTATCTAGGTTTTTATTCTTGGATTTTATATATATATATATATATATATATATATATATATATATATATATATATATATATATATATATATAATATATATATATATATATATATATATATAATATATATATATATTATATATATATATATATATATATATATATATATTATATAATATATATATATATATATATATATATATATATATATATATATATATATATATATATATATATATATATATTTATATATTGACATCAAGGCTGGTTTGAATCATAAAGTATAGTTCGTATGTTGAAATTTTAGGGCTGAGGTCTCACATCAAAATATCTTGATTGGAATGTCACGAACATCGTTGTGCAGGACCTGCTTATTAAACGTTGGTCATTATTTATCGACGAAAATTCTAGTCTTTGTCGGTAGCCTATATTTTATAAGTTTTATTATCCTGATTTGATACATTGTAATATTGAACTGTTCAAATGAAACTGTTCGTTTGAGCTTTTTTTCTTTCTTTTTACAATAGTAATATAGGTTACTATCGAGGTCTTCTTTATTCTTCGATATATTGGTGGTTGTCATCACAGTAGACAGAATATACAGTATCGACAAAGGCTATACTCTCCATTAAAAATATGTGACACATATTTAAAACCACGCAAGATTCATACTCCGCCTTCACGCACGCGCAATGACAATTGTTTCCGATCTATACATCACGATGAACTTTTGGAAACTGAACTAAGGCTATGACGGATATTGCCAGGGACGATACGTGCGGTACCAAATTGGTGTCATGTTTGGAAAAAGAAGACGCTACAGTCTAAAGTGGTTGCCATAGACATTGTATGTCTATAGTTCCTTTTCAGGTTACTCAGTTTTTTATTTAAAAAGTAAAAGACGGAAGTATTAATAGCTATCAATAAACCTTAGGGCTGCTATTAGTGACTGAATCACAGTTCATACATCGAAGGCTTATTGAGAAGAATGTAGTTAACAGATTTTTAAAGTGATTCCGTTATGCTTTACCTCCTCCCCCCTCCCCCTCATAATGTGCAAATATGTAGCCCAAATTATATATTTCCTATGCATTTTGCCATGCGTCACTCTTCAACCCTTGTACCTGTAACTTGAATCAACGTGGGCGGAATCAACACACGGAATAACACATGTGAAATATATAATTGGGGCTATATGTTTGCACATTAGGAGGGGGGGTAAAGTATAGTGGAATCGCTTAAAAAAATATTTCTAGCAACTTCACCGCAATGCTACCAGTTTAGAACAATTGTTGCTCAAATCGTAATTTCGTCAATTTAAATTTTAGCTATAAGCTACATTTCATTTGAAATTTTGTTTCCGCTTTTTTTGGATTTGATAGTAACCCCGCTTAGATATGATAGTCTCTTTTCTGTTTTTCTGCTTTTTCTTTCTTTTCATCTTCGTTAACTTTCTTTCCTGTTTAGCAACTGCAAAAGCTGAAAGGCGAGAATGAGAAACTCAAAGCTGAAAACAGGGCTCTTACCCGGGTTGTCACAAAATTGACTGCCAACGGTGGACAACCCGTTCAATAGGTATTTTATGCATGCATCTAGACCCCGTCACCAAATCAAAACCCTGTCTGAGACTAATATTTATTTATAAAGTATGTTTTTAGTTTAAGAAGACAGTCAGGGATAATAAACATTTATCATGCTATTGTATCTTTGATTTGGCTGTCCTGGTTGCGGCGAACTGTCAAAAAGCTTCTCTTAAGCTCTGGGAGAAGGTGGTAAATTTTTATTAATCAAATATCGCCGTATTATTTCGATTTGAAAATATGTTTCAGGTATTTCAGATTGAGGCGAAATTATCTCAAGTCTTCTTAGAAAATTTCTCGACCAAATTCCAAAAAACCAAATTCCAAAAATTCCAAAACCAAATTCCAAAAATATATTTGAAACCAAGCCACAAAAAATATTAGACAAACTCAGTACCCCTCACAACAAACGTTTCCAACCCAGGCTAGGGTCGAGTCCCGTATTGTATTTTTTTTGTTTTTTTAGTAATTTCCGTGTTGGTTTGGGATGGGGGTCGGGTATTGACACTTCGGTTTGTGAATATTTTTTTGGCATTATTGTTTTGCTGGGTCTTCTTAGAAAATTTCTCGACATTTGCGCTCCCATCAGCCCTTGCACGCTCGTTATCACAACGGCAAATCCTCGGTTTTTTATCTGTTTTTTTTCTTGGGTTGTTTTCTTCGTTTTTAAGGTTTCTGTTTCTTTTGTTGGCTCTCATAGTTCAAAAATTGTTCTGCGTAACGTTTCCCGCTTCTAGTTTTATTAGTTGAGTTCATATTTCAGTTTAAAAGATAAAATGTTTCATATGTGTTTATTTAAAAGTATTTAAAGAAAAATATATAGTCATACTTCCAAAGAAGGGCGTATTCAGTTAGAGTGGGAGGGGGTACCGGGCTATCCCCTCCGCCGCCAAAAAAAATGCTCGACTCGTAAACCCGTGGTAAAAATGCATATCAATAAATTTTGATGCGTTTTTTAAAGGTTTTTTTTTAACCTCCCATTGAACAAGTATCCTGGATACGCACTTGCTTCCGAATTATCAATGAAGAGGTTAGGTGCACTTTCTTTTTTATTTTATATTTAGACTAATATCTGTAGTATTACTAACTTTCATGCATATAGGCTTATATTTCAGAACCACCCAAAATTTTATGCCTTAGCATTTTTTTTAATTTAGTTATGGAATGTTTTCTATACTGTATTATATGTCTTTGGTGATCTAACAGAATATTACCCTGTAGAAAACATATTACCCTGTCCTTGATCAGCAGTCCTGCTAGAAGACACTGTCTAAATTTAAAGGATAATTTCAAGGGACTGCATTCTAAATTTTGAATAATAAAATAATAATAATAAGAGCTATTAAACTGAACTAACAACTCAATGCAACGCCAAACCGCCTGAGACCAACACCGGAACGAACGCTCCACCTCCATTCCAATATGTTTAAAGCCTCCTTCGTTACTCCCCCCCCCCCAAGAAGTCCCCATCCCCCTTGAAATAAAACTTTTGGAGCTTATTAACAAGAAATGCTCTGAAACTTTTTCTGAATCCAAGAATGATGTAATGTTTTGAATTTGTCTTTTGTCTATGTTTGGAGCATGCTGTATTCGATATGAAATAATTAACTCGGTATTGTTTGAACTTATATTGTTCGGTAAGTTTGGTAAGTTGTGATTCGATTGTAGTAAGTTGGTAAGTTGATTTCAATTAATGGTAATTGAAGTGTGAAGTATTTGAAATTTTCATAATTTGATAGGAAAATGTTTAATCCCAAAAAATGGCAAGACAAGTATCAACTATAGTTTTTTATATATTATTAATTTTTTTTGTTATGTTATATTATATTATCTACCATAGTTTTCAATAGTTTTTGGTTTCTTTATCTTTCCTGCATCTCTGATTTGTTTTAGTGTTAGATCAAAGTTTGTGCCATGCATTATACCATTATCAATTAACTGTGGTAACTGCTACACAAATATTGAATGCAAAAAACGCAATGTATGCGGAAAGCATACGGTCTTGAGCATAGTTTCGTATATTGGTCTGTTAGTTTATCCACTTTTTATCTCGGATTTGTTACAGTTTTTTCTTTTTCATTTTTTTATAACTACCGTCTTTATTTGATGTTCTTAGTCATTTTTACTAACTAGTTTATGCCTCTTATGGATATCAACGGTTGGACTTCTAACGCCATCTATTTAAAGAAAATAGTTATGGTTATAGTTTTTTGCCAAGATATCAACGGTTAGACTTCTAACGCCATCTATTTAAAGGAAACATAAGAAACGAATTTGAATTTTTTTTTTTAGATTTTATGTCACAGTCTCTTACTTTGAGTGCGCTGTTGTTGTAAATTTTGAATAAAAAGATTAGAAATTCTCCTAAAGTAGGATATCATTTTTATTGACAAGAATAAGATTTTTCAGTACTTGTATGATATACCCCCCAACTTAATATTCTTCATCTAATTACAGCGGGTCTGGATGCCTAATGTGTTAGGTACATTCGTGCAATTATTCTGCATATTATGTAGTAAGAATCGTTCTTTAACTTCACACTATCCCAATAATTTACCTCCCCCCCCTTAATATGCAAATATATAGCCCAAATTGTATATTTTCCATCTATTCTGTCACTTCTCTTTGTCTTGTCTCACGCTAAGCTTAAAAAAAAAAAAACAAAAAAAAACTGTTTCCACAATGTGTCAATGAATAAACAACTTAAGTGGTCGGGGGTATATAATACATGTACCGATTTTTCAAATAAAGTGTAGTGTATTTTGGAGCTAATTTTATTAAAAAAGAAACGTAGAAATTGTCCATTTGCCATTATAGGTGGAGGAATATATTTTGTCATTTTTGGGGCGTCATATTTTGGGTAAGAAGCTATCACAGAAGTCGAAAAAAGCTCTTAAAGCTCCAAAAAGCATGATGGTTCTTGATAAGATATGAGTTTTAAAATAAGGATACGGCTATTAGGTGATTTTTCCATCAGTTTTTAGCTCATCATGTTCATTATTAAGCTTAGTTCTGACAGAGCGCGAATATTGCTTCGCCGAGCCACAATATGGCCTTCTGAAGTGGAAAAAAATCGCTTCGCCATGCTTCAACTTGAAGTTGAAAAAAATCGTGTAGCGAGGCGATATTCTTAAGAAAAAAAAAAGAGAATGGATGGTAAAAAATTAATAACAAGTTTTATATCCTATCCTGTATTTTATGATATACGCTGCAAAGAATACAAAGACCTGGGAATAAAAGATATAAAAGAAAATAAAATAATAAAAGAAAATAAAAGAAAAAAAATAAAAGTAAACAAATAAAAGGAAATGGAAGGAGTTGCCAAAAACAATTGACGAATCAGTTAAAAATGTATATCCTTAACTTTCTTCAGCTCCGCGGTGATCAAGGTGCTTAGATTAAAAAAGGGCCATGGTAGCACACATAATACTACTCAAAACATCAATTCACAAGTACATACAAAGTAAAGTAGAAAAAAATTAAAAACAATATTTTATTCCCAATTTGATAAATTTTGCAGTGTTTTTAATTATCTCAGAATGTATTTGAACCCATTACTGAACCTTTTGCCCCCAGCTTGAAAATAAATCTTTCCTTAAATACAGTAATTCGGGACCAAGGACCTTAATCCGGGTGCCAAAAACTACCCCTCCCTGACAATTTATTAATTTCATCGCTATTGAAGACAAATAACATAACCCCAAACCTTGTTCCATTGCCGGTTGATCCCGAGGGACGTCGAAGCTGTGACTTCTCACTTCCATTTCTTGCGGTTTTTTTCTTCTTCTTTTGCATCATTATTATTATCCAGCATGGCCATAAACTGATACACTGATATGGCTATAAAACTGATTATTTAGCCAGTATGGGAGTTTTTTTCTGATATTTTTTACTTTTTCATTTTGTTTATATAAAGTTGGTATGCAAAGGGGCTTATGAGGATCAGAGGCGGTTTGAGGCGAGGGACAGAGGCGAGGGACAGAGGCGGTACTTGCCCCGGGCGCAGAAATTTTAGGAGAAGCAGAATTTATAATAAATAATCTAACGGGTATAATCATTTTGTAATTTTATCTTTATTGAAATAAAGTTAGAGATGCAGTCAATGAACGAAAATTATTAATTAATTACGAACAAATAAAAGTTCTGTATATTTCAAAACATACGGTGGTGGTCACCAGCAGATACAATTAAAACTGATACACTGACACGGTCAAAGTGATGCAATTAAAACAAAAGATATTTATGCTGGAAAAAAATAATTACTTCCGGGTCACAAATAGTTTTCGGTTCATTGGCTGAGAGGGTTCAATAACAGGGTTCATTCCAAGTCTTGAGTTGTAAACTTTTCTCCTTAATATTGCCTTAATATAAGTTGAATTTTTAATGAAGGTGGCACAATCTTCTTCTTCCAAAATTTGCGCTACCCTCATTAAACATTCAACTTACATTTAGGCAATATTAAGGAGAAAAGTTCACAACTCAAGACTCAAATGAACCCTATTGCATATGACTAAAAGTTGTTATCAAATGCATTGTACCCAAGGCTTGCATGGTATAGAGAATGTCTTGATTTCAGATGGCGGATTCCTTCTAGCCCAGTTCAGTGAAATTTTTTTCGTTGAGTAAGCCTTGGAAATAATTTTCACTATGATTTAATGTGTTGTTTTTTTGACGTTTAGAATGTAAATATCCTTTTATTTATTTTTCATATTATGTTATATTTTTATATTTAGTCTTTTTATTTATTTTTTTTAGGTTCAAGATCAGTTGAAAGCGGATAATCAAAGGCTTCGTGATGAAAATGGAGCATTAATCCGAGTTATAAGCAAACTTTCGAAATAGCAATTTTGTTTTGTTTTGTTCTTCTTTTTTCTCTTTTTTTTTACTTTTTCCTTTTTTTTTTTTGCTTTATATAATCCATGGCTTTGTGATGAGGATGACGCATCAACCTAAGTAATAAGCAAACTTTCGAAATATCCATTTATTTTTCTGTCTTTTTTGTCCTCCTTTCTTTCACACCTTTTATCTTACTTTTTCTTTTTTTTTCTTTTTTGGTCATTGTTCGTGATGAGAATGGAGTATTAATCCACGAAACATACAAGATTTCGAAATAACATTTTTTTTTTCTCCGCTTTTCCTTCTTTTCCTAGTTACTGTTTTATAGATTTATACTTTCTTCTTATTCTTCCAGCCAGTGGCTCCATTATGAGGTTGGAGCATTTATCTGACTAATAAGCAAACTTTCAATATAGCTATTCGTTTGTTTTTTTTCCATTTTTTTTCCTTTTTTCTTTTTTTACTCTGGTTTCGGGGTGAGAATGAAACATTAATCCATGAAATGAGCAAACTTTCAAAATAGCAACTTGTCTTTTGTTCTTTTTTTCCCATTCTCTTTTTTTACTTTTTTCTCTTTTTTTCGTTTCTCAGTCCACTGATATTTTTCATTTCATGGCTCTTTAATTTTATTATTTGTTTTTAATTATTTTGCCCTTTACGTTTTGTGCTATTTTATAACAAAGTATTTTGCTAGTTCACTTTGTATAGAAAAATTGTATATGATGAAAGGAAATTGTCGAAGGTATTGTTATGTCAAGAATCTGTTTTTGTTCTTTGGTTGATACACACTTCAATATATTGCAACAGTAGCAAAAAATGCTAAGGAGCAGACTCTTGCGAAGTGATTTTTCTTGTAGGGAGGTGTGGCAATAAGAGGGGGCGCAGGAAATGGCATTAAAAGGGGGCGCAGTAAGAGGGGGTGCAGTAAGGGTGTGGCAGTAAGAAACGACATAAAATATGCGAAGCATACTGAAAATGTTTTAGCTGTGTGATATATTGTACAAATCTCTCGATTTTGGGCGGCTCAAGCCCTACGCTCTCCTTTATTAATTGCTTTCTCCTCCCCTCCTCCTCCTCCATTACTGCTGGACTCCTCCCCCTCCATTACTGCTGGACTCCTCCCCTCCTCTCCCATTAATTTTGAAAATTAGTAGTTTGGCTCAAGAAAAATTCTTGATGCATTTACCATTGATTTATTTATTTAATTTTTATCTTATTTATGTATCGACCATCCATGGTTCACATAACATGATAAAGCGGAGTAGAGGAAAAAGAAAAGAAGAAAAAAAGCAAACAAAAACAAAAAGGCAATGCACAAGGAACCAATTACTGCACTAACTCTTGTCATAGCAACGACACCTAACTATAAAAATAAAGCATGAATCAGAGTTAAATTGAAATATTACTATACTAAATATTGTCAAGACAGAGACATACAAAAATAATATTGAATTAAAACAGGATACAGTCATGAAGAATTAAGTTTTCGGTTATGCTTGGCAATTAATTTGTCCTATAGTTTCCTGTAGCTTGACTATTTGTGCATTGTTCTTGAAGTTTGAACCCCCTCCCCTCTTCCCCTCCAAAAAACCTCAAATAAAATATTTGATGTATACCTTATTTGCACCTCGATTAAAAAAAAAAACCTGGAAAAAAAATTCTCGTCCCCTCCTTTATTTTTTGTGAATTGTGCCTACCCTCCTCACAAAAGTGCCTTGTCTCACATAAAATTTCTTTTATCTATTTATTAGGTCCGAAGTTCCGAGTTCTCCCAAATGAAGCGTGGCAATGCCGAAATTAACCAGTCCTTCGGGGTCAATTGGTTGAGAAGCTTTTAGGAAAATCGGGATATTTTAATGTTCATAGTGTATGGCTGTCAATAGAGTCGGACAAGAACTTTGTAAATATAAACCAAGGGAGTATCCAGTATTTTATTTGGGGAGTGGGTTTATTTTTTTCGAGGTGGGGGGTATACTAAAAACGCATCAACAATATATTTATGTATATTTTTAATTACGTTTTTTTACGAATTAGACGAAAATTTCGGTGGGGTTCAAACCCATAATCCCCCCGGGAGACAACCTTGATTTAAACTCTGGATTCTGGAATTAATTTTTTTAAATAATCATATAAGTAAACCAATGAAATGTATATACTCTTTTTACCATTGAGTTATGGAGAGGCAATCTCTTTTTTTCTCTTTGTTTAATGTGTAATAAAGTTTGACTATAAATCGCCTATGAACACGTGATCCATTAGATGGTTCTATGAATCACCTAAACCAGTTAAATCAAAGCACTCTTTTTGCAACGGAGCAATGGGGAAGCAATCTCTCTTTTCCTCTTTTTGTCATGTATAATCAACTTTGGATATGAAACACCATTCTAATCAATCGTCTGATAATTCACTGAGTGATTCTATAAATCACCCAAACCATTTGAATTAAAGCACTCTTTTCGCCACGGAGCTATAGGAAAGCAATCTCTCTTTTTCTCTTTGTTTAATGTATAATCAAGTTTGAATATGAGTCACCTTTCTGCTATTTTTCGTTCTTATTATGCTAGTCAATCACGTAAATGGGTGTTTAGCTAGAGATGGGGTTAAATTCATCAAAGCAGTGAAAACTGGTGAATGGAATGGAAACAATAAGAAAACACAGAAATAAAAATTCGTAAATTTACGGGAGAAGGGCAAAGAAATGTATTTTTAAGGACAATTTAGTACCCTTTTTCAAATGTCTTAACTGCTCTAACATTAAAATCTAAAAAAAAAACAACGGAATGCGTGCTTCTGAGTACCTGAGCCTTGGTATCTCAAAAGTCTTATTTGAAAACTTTCCGAGACGCTAATTAGGGCAAACATTTTGTCCATTTTCTCCTCTCTTTCCTCTAAGAGGTCGCAGAACTAAACGATCAAAGACCTAAACCAATAAAATTAAAGCGCTCTTTTTGGCACAGAGCTATGGGGAACCAACCTCCCTTTTTATTTTTGTTTTATGTATAATCAAGTTTGAATATGAATCATCATGTGGTTCATTATAGTGCCTGGTGATTTATTAGGTGATTCATAGAATCACTGAGAACCAATGAAATTAAAGCATTCTTTTTGCAACTAAGCTATGGGGAAGCAATATCTCTTTTTTATTTTTGTTTAATGTATAATCAAGTTTGAATTTGAGTCACCTTTCTGTTGTCCGTTTATATTATGCTAGTCAATCACGTAAACGGGTGGTTAGTTTGAGGTGTGGTCAAGTCTGTCAAAACAGCCAAAAACAGGTGAATGGAAGTGCAAAGAAATAGATTTGTTAAGGGTAACTTAGCACCCTTTTTAAATGTACTAACTGCTCTAACACCAAAATCTTTGAAAAAAAAAAAAATCAAAAAGTGGAATGTACTCTTTTGAGTACATCAGCTTAGTCAAAGGTCTTGTTTTGAGAACTTAAGAGTAAGCTATTTAGGGGGAACAGTTTGTCCATTTTATCCTTACTTCCCTCTAAGGGGTTCTCGGACCCATATAAATACTGTTGTGGTATCATTGAAGTGTGTTTATTTTCGTTCTTATCCAGAACTAGTTATGTATTTTGTCAGGGCCGTATCCAGGTTTTTTCTGGGGGCAGGTCTACCAAAAAAAGCAAACCGCAAAACAAATTTGTTTATGTGTATTTTGTTGCTTTTGTACGTGTTAAACATTTTTTTTTTGGGGGGGGGGGCTCAAGCCGGGTACCCCTTCCTCTCCCCCTGGATATGGCCTTGTATTTATTTGTTTTATTTTGGAAGAGATAACTTTGTAGTTGTATTTTTAATTGTGTAAAATTTTGTTAGTTTTGAAGTACTTTTTTTTCTTGCTGACAGTCTAATATACGTTGAGACTAATATAAGTCACGTTTTTTTAATAAAATTTAAGGATTTTTTTCACAGGGTTAAATGATAACCTTTAGGCAATCAATGACCATTTAGGTACAAATTAATTGTTCGTAATACTTATACTACTAATTTTATTAATGCTGCAGCTTCTATTAAAAAAAAAACTTAATCAAAAATTTAAAAAATCTCGATTTTGAGGTGGCATCTCTGAATCTGGATTTTAATGAATTAATTGCACATGTTACTAGTACAAGACTCGATTTGAATAAAATAATGGCGCTAACTTGGAAGAATTAAATCAGTAAAACAGTAATTTCGCATTAAAAGAAGTCTCTGGATTTTGTGGTGGGAAGACATAGCCGTGACACAGTTCCTTGTAGCTAACAAAACTTCTAATGTGAATAGTTACTGAAAAGAATTTAGCTTCATCAAACTTTTCATACTCATGAACGGTAAGTAAAGAGTGACCCTTGTCATGTCGGTCCAAATATGCAAAATCCATTAGTTTTTAAGCTCATATATCAAAAGTTGTTAGCATAATAAAAGTTTCCCAAATACTTCCGATCAACATTTTGATATAGCCATTTTGTTTAAAGTAGTTGAAAGGTCTTGAAATTATGTCTTTGAGGATGACATCCCCCCCCCCCCAGCACTCAGGACGAGGGTTTTAAGTTATGCCCTTGGGGCATATAAGGTTCTTATAAAAAGCATTGTCGTAGAAACTTCAAAAAGGGCTCATTCGATTGGAAATTGAAAGGGCTAGTGCCGTTTTCAATAGTCGAGCAACTAACCCCCATCCCACGCCCACCATTACCCCAAACACTTCCAATCAAAATTTTGAAATAGGCATTTTGTTCAACGCATTTGAAAGGTCCGGAAATTGTGTCCTTGAGGATAACAAATTCCCCCAGCACTCAGGGGAAGGGTTGTAAGTTATGCCTTGGGGGTATATAAGTTTTATATAGAAAGCGTGGCCATATAAACTTTGGAGGGGCTCATTGGATTGGTAATCAGAAGTTCTAGTGCTCTTTTTAAGAGTCAAAGCGATCGGAAAGCAGCTACCCCACACACACACGCACACATGCATTGTCCCAAAATGCATCTAATAGAAATGTTGAGATGGGGTGCTACCATTTTGAACAACCGTCACAAGCAACAAACGTCATAACATCCAACCGTCAGAACCATCAACCGTCACAACATCCAAAAAAATTTATAAGTTTGTATCATAGTAATAAGTATATAATAGTTTAGAAGCAAATTTCGGCTATATATTTGCACATCAGGGGGGTGGGGGTAAAGCATAGCATATATTAAATACGTAACCTAACCTAGGTACCTTTCCCCCCTAAACCCCCCAAAAATAAAGTTTTAAAATTTTGGATGTTATGTCGGATTTTGTGGATGTTATGACGTTGGATGTCCTGACGGTTGGATGTTGTGACGCCTTCCCGTTGAGATAGCCATTTTATTCAAAACAGTCTAAACATCATATAACATGGCTTTTGGGGTTGAAGCAAACCCCAGAGCCTAGGGAAAAGGGTTTTATTTTATGCCCAGGTTTTTTTTAGGGTTTTTACGGAAGAGATGGTTGTATAAACTTTAGATGAGGCTCATTTGGTTAAAAGTTGGAATTTCTAGTTTCTTTTTAAGACTCAAAAGTGATGGAGGGCAAGCTAGCCTCCCCTCTCTTCCGACAACCCCTCTTCACCAAACGAACTAGATTAAAATTGTGAGATAGCGATTTTTCTCAAAATCGTACAACGAACTAAAATAATGCGTCTAGGTTGACGCAACCCCCCAGTGCCCTGGGGATAGGGTTGTAAGTTATTCCCTGGGGTCATATAAGTTTCTTATGGAATAAGTAGTTGCATAAACTTCAGATGGGGCTCATTTGAATTGAAATTAAAATTTATAGTGTCCTTTTTAAGAGTCAAATTGATTTGAGAGCAGACACACCCCCATGCTCATCATTTTCCCAAAGACATCCAATAAAAATTTGGAGATAGAAATTTGGTTCATTGTAGTTGAAGAATCCGGAAATTATGTCTTTCAGGAAGACACCCCTCCCCCGCAGCTCTCAGGGAAAGGGCTGTAAGTTATGCCCCATGGGCATATAAGGTTTTATGAAAAGGGTGATTGCATATACTTTGGAAAGAACTCATTGGATTGGTAATCTGAATTTTTAGTGCCCCTTTCAAGATTCAAAGTGATGAGAAGGCAGTTACCCCCCCCCCTCCCCCTAAAAAAACGTCGTGTTTTCCCGAAATTCATCGAATAAGAATTTTTGAGACAATCATTTTATTCAAAATAGTCCAAAGATCATATAACAAGGCTTTTGGAGTTGATACAAACCACCAGAGACTAGGGGTGAGGGCTGTAATTTATGCCGTCGGGCATTTAAGGTTTTTATGGAAGAGACGGTTGTTTAACTTTAGAAGAGGCTTATTTGGTTGTAAATTGGAAATTATAGTTCCTTTATAAGCTTCAAAAGGGATGGAGGGCATTTACCCTCCCCTCCCCCCCTGAAACCCCTCTTTTCTCCAAACGCATCTGATTGAAATTATGAAATAGTGATTTTGTTAAAAATAGTTCAAAGAGCATATAATAATGTCTTTTGGGGGTTACCGTGTTTATTTGTTTTTTTTTCCAGGGGTGATCGTATCGACCCAGTGGTTCTAAAATATTGCGAAAGGGCTCATCCGAACAGAAATTAAAAGTTATAATGCCCTTTTTAAGTGACCAACAAATTGGAGGGTAACTAGGCCCCCTCCCACGCTCATTTTTTCCCAAAGTCACCCTATCAGAATTTTGATATAGCTGTTTTGTTCAGCATAGTAAAAAATCTTATACCTATGTCTTTAAGTGTAAAATGACCCCCACGATCCCCGGGGTAAGGGCTGCAAGTTGTGAACTTTGCCCATTATTTCCATATAGTTGGTTATTTGTTATTGGGAAGTACACAACCATTTTTTTTTTTTGGGGGGGGGGGGGGGGTTTGCTTGGGGTGGATTTATAAAGGGAGAATCTTCCTTGGGGAGTGAATATTCCAGGGGAAATTTTTCACTGGGGGATTTTGACAAAACTGCTATACGAAATTCTTTTTAGGTGTCTTACATTCTCTTTTCCAATTTTTTTATTTGGAGACGTTTCAGGAAAATTATCCAGGGAATTCTTTTCCGCGTACTTTGCTTTCTGGGAAATAATTTTCACGGACGGGGGCATTTCTGGAGTGATCGAGAAACCGATTAGAGACTAAAGTCTTATTCAAATGAAAGAATGCTAAGGAGAATTTTTCAGGGTGAATCGTCCACCAGCAATTTTACACGGAAGGTTGATTCTCAACGAGGATAGAACTGTCTGGAGGGACTTCGACGGGGGGGGGGTGTACTTTACGTTGGATTAAATTTCTACGGAGGAGTTTTCCGTGAGGGAGAGGGGTATATTTCATAGAGAGTGAGCTAAATTTACCGGTATTATTTGAAAAACAAACAGAAATTATGCCACACTTGAAGGGTTGCCTCCTTCTCAATACCTTACTCTTTATGATAAAGTTTGAGTGTTTACTAAAAGTGAAACACGAGGGTAGTTTGATTAGAATAGGAAGCTTTTTTAAAAGTGCTAACAGCCTTAGCGTAAAGAGCAAGGTATTGAGGAGGGAGCAACCCTTCATATTCGGAATAAATCTGCCAAAGTTAATGCGCGAATTTTCATATAATTAATATACAAATTTTCATATAATTTCATTTTTTCATATTATGATCCACTAAATACATATGTACATGGTATGTGTTACAAGTGTACCACATATTACGGTCTCATGACCGTAAGCAGTTTATTGACAATATATGCAAAGAAGCTTCAAATGATATTACGGGACTGAAGCGATCGAATAACGACTGGAAAATTGTTGTGCGCTCCAAATCAGCGGCTAGTAAAACAGTTGAGAGTATGAAAGCCGCTCAGCCTTCTATGAATGCTTTTATGTGAGAACCAGCCTTTACAGCCGTTGTTAAACAAGTGCCCCAATCCTTAGACACTTTAAAGTGCAATTCGAGACTCGTAGCGACCTTGACCTTTTCCTAAAAGAATCAGTGCTCATTGGTTATGAGCGTCTGCCTGTCCAGGAATTTATCTTCCTTCCCCGTAGATGCTTTAAGTGTCACGAGTTAGGGCACCTAGCAGTGAACTGCCAATCAAGTGCTCTCTGTGGTAGATGTGGTTCTGCCAGTCATGTATCCGACCGTTCTAACGCGTGTACCGCTAGTATGTTCTGTGTGTCATGCAAGGCCGCTGGCCATACCAGTTACAGTGTGAAATGCCCAAATAATTGTCCAGCCAGGATTTAGCCTAACCCTCGTTGTCAAAGTGCTCATGGTCAACCATAATGTCAGTATGAGGTGCTTAACTCTAAACATTAACGGTGGGTGCGTTCAAAAGTCTTCAGTTCTTGATGATCTCGTGTCAAAACATGACGTGATTTGCCTACAAGAGCATCTTTTAAGTGAGTTAAGCATTAGTCTTTTGGATGCGACTTACGTGAATTCTGCTCTACGTTCATTGCTTTTAGAATCCAGTGATTACTTTCTTGCTGTTAAAGTTGATAATGTGTTTATTTATAATATTTATTTGCCTACTGACTATCATAATGATACGTCCGAGCGCCTTTTGCTCTTGCCTCTGAAAAGTTATGTAGAAGTATTTCGAGTATTATTTCCAGTAGTTTCTGCATGTCTAATAGTTGGAGATTTTAACTGTAACCTAACTGCTCCATCTGCCCGTTCTTCTCTGGTTGGTGAAATATTTGATAATCATTTGAACGTTGTTGACAAAGATAAAAAATTTCACACACATTCACAATTCCTTGTCGACATCCAACATAGACCATGTTGTCGCTTCTCCATTTTTAGATGTCACACAACCGAAGGTTCTTTGTGATTATTTAATATCTGATTACCTGCCCCTATCGTTTTCTTTTTCACCAAATAAATTTTCTCATATACCTACCAATCACCCAAAAACACAAAATCCGTCGTATGTACGTAATTGGGCGTTAATCAACCCTGAATTGTATTGGGATAGTGTTTCTATAATCCTTTCCAAGATTAAGGTACCCTTTGTTCTGATGATCAAGCACTCACTGTTGCCCGCTGAGGAAAAACGTATCCCCTTTATATTTATTGTGAAGAGATATGTCACGCTTTACAATATGCAGAATCTCGTGCTGTTCCATTGAAGCGTCGGCATCGAGGAACTGTTCCTAAGTGGCAGGAAAATCAAAGTCTCTCTCAAGCACGTCATTCAGCAAAGTTTTGGCTACATTTATGGATTGAATGCGACCGACAACGGTCCGGTTTTGATAATTCCATCTACATTGCAACAAAGAAGAAGTTTGCTAAGGAGCTTCAGAATCACCGTAAGCAAATCACAGAACAGACAGCACAAAAAATCAAAGATAATCCTCATTTCCTTTGGTCGTCTATCCGTCCCAGGATCCCCAAAGCTTCCCTTTCTGCTGCCGATATTCCTTTATCTGATTGGTATTATTTTTACGGGGCTGAATTTTTTCCACCAGACCCCCAACCTGAACACAAATATGTTGAAGAGCTTGACCAATTTTTGCATGCTTTCCCTGATTCTGATTACATAGTATCTGTAATGTCTGTTGCTGGTGCTATTATGCGCCTTAAACCAAAGCAGTCACGAGGCATAGATGGAATTCCGCTCTACATATCAAATCTGGTGGTCCTGTGCTTTTAGAACATCTCACTTTATTACTGCAAATGATTTTTACTCAAGGTTTGATTCCGTCAACATTCTGTGTGGGAGATTTTTCTCCTATTCCGAAAAAAGGAAAACCTCCAGTCAATACACATCTTCCAGACCCATAACTGTATCAACCACCCTATGCAAGCCTTATGAGCTACTGTTCATAAAAGAGCAAGAAGAAAAATGTTACACGCCTCCCCATCAATTTGGCTTTCAACATGGTATTGATTGTGGAGACGCCCTTGCAGTTGTTGCTAATGCACTGCTTGATGCTTATCTCTCATGTAGTTCACTCGCCTTGGCTAGTCACAATGTTCGCCGTGCCTTTGACTCCCTCATCCACCCCTTATGCTCTTAAGGGCTGCTGAAGGAGGAGTAAGTCCGGCTATCATCAGATCTCAAAGGGATATGTATACCAAGCTACGAGTCCGACTTAAAATCCCCCTTGAGAGAGATGAAATGGGAAAGCCACAGGATAGAACTGTGCCAGTTAAGAAAGGGGCAAGGCAAGGTGCCATGGCCTCACCTTGTTATTTCAATAACTACGTCCTCGAAGCTCAAGATCAGTGTCAGATGTCCTGCGTTCTTTCTGGTCATAATATCTCCTTAGTCACTTATGCTGATGACATTTTTAAAATCTGGTCTTGAATTCAACGCTGAAAAAATTGACATAGTCCTTTTTAATTGGAAAGGCCCACTTCCTGATGAAATTGTATTTTGAAAATTCAAAGATCCGCCCGTCCGACCAAATCGTTTATCTCAGCATTCCCATTGGAAATACAATGTCTCACACTCGTCATCCTTTAACAGAACACATAAAACGCCGCATATCAGCTTCATACGCTTCCATAGTCTCTTCTAAGCTTAGTTTTAATCGCCTTTATCTGCCAACCCTATACAACACTGTTGCTCTCCCCCATATTCTCTATGTTGCACCCTTCTGGAAGGTTCTTACACACGTTGATAAATTGAAAATTCGTTCAATCTTCTTCCGTTTCGCAAAATATTTACTGAGATATCCAATTTGGACACGCAATTCAAAGCTCATCAAAAGACTTCACATAGCAGATCCTACTATAGCTGTTGTTAAGCTAATAGAAAAACACAACCAAAAGATTTCAAACCACGCTTGGAAACAACTCCTTTTACACTAGCGCCATCTATATACATTTTCATAGCTCCTCTTCTTCATTTTCTTCATTTTTGTTACAAGTGCCCGTGTTCTTCATTATTTCTGTGCTTTCTAATTGTATTTCGTCCTGGAAAGTATAGTGCCCTTCTGTTGTGCTCCGTTATTTTTGTTGTTAAAACATGCTTGGAACTAACTCGTTCTACACTAGTTACATTGTAATAGTTGCATAGTGATCTTTTGCTTTTTTTTATAGTGCTCTGTCATTTTATATAGTTTTTATAGTGCTCCGTCAACCCCCTCATATACGTAATAATTTCTGTTTATTTTTAGTTTCAATGTTGCTCCTTACTTTCAGTTGAAAAAAACTTGTTTTTTTAATTTAATTTCTGATCATTTTTTAAATAATGCTGGGAAATCCGGTGCCCCCTTCATAGAAATGTCCCTTCCCCCAAGGAAACATCCTCCATGGAAAGATCCTCCCCCGTAACCCTCTCCTCCTACCCCCCCCCACCAGAAAACAAACCCTCCTGAAACGTCTGTATACTTCCCATTAACCATACTATATGTAAAAATTGGGCAAAGTTCATAACTTGCAGCTGTCTCAAAATTTGCGGTCTCAAAAACTTTTCGCTCATCGGAAACGATGAGCGGATAAGGCGGGGTGTTCTGGTTGCCTCCCAGTCACTTTTGACTAAAAACAGCATTAAAACTTCCAAATTTTCCAATCCAATGGCCCCATTTGAAGATTATACGATCGCCCATTCAACAAAAGCCTTATATGCCACCGTGGCATAACTTTAAACTCTTGCTTCTGGGCTCTAGTTTTTTTTGTCAACCCTGGTTGCATTGTTATTTGTTCTTGGGACTATTTTGTAAGAAAATGGCTATCTCATGATTTCAATTAGATGTCTTTGGAGAAAAGAGGGCATCGGGGAGGGCGGAGGCAATTTCCTATCAAATTAGCCTCTTCTAAAGTTTGTAAGACCACCCCTTCTATAAAAACTCTATATGCCCCGGGCATAACTTAAAACCCTCACTCCCATATTCTGAGGGGTTCTTTCAACCCCAGAGGTCTTATTATATGATCTTTAGAATATGCTTTACAAAATAATATCTCTAAATTTCAATTAAACTCATTTAGAGAAAAAAAGAGGGGGGGGGGGAAGACTAGTTGTCCTCCGATCACTTTTGAATGTTAAGAAGGGCACCAAAACCTTTGATTTCCCATCGAATGATTCCCTTCTGAAGTTTGTATGGCTACTCCTTTCATAAAAACCTCAATTTCAAATCGAATGAGCTACCTTCGAAATTTCCCTATGAAATATATACAAGCAAGAAAATTAAGAAACAGCTGAAAAAAAAATAATCCAAAAATAAATATAGTTCTAATGTAATTTATTTGATTTTTTAATCAACTACAAAAAAAAGAAAAAGGATACGGCATTGGACCCTTTAAAGTCTTAACTGGTGGTCTGATCTCCATTGCAATATCTTTCAACCAAGACCTGCAATACGGAGTTGGTATCTTCTATATCATTATATAAGTTATATAACCGTTTTTCCTTCTTCCTCTGCTTCATCAGGCTTTTCAAGTCTGTACGTGCGGCTACAAGTTCATCCCTTTTGGTCTTTTCATTTTGATTGTAAGCAGATTCGATAATGTTTTGAATACAACTGGCTAGAAGGGTATCTTTACGGCCAAATGTGTACTTGGCCCTGCACAGAGGACATTTTGGTTTTAACTTCTCCATTTTGAAGTAAGCAAGTTTGGCAGAATGCATGTAGACACGGCAGTCTAACCGGCTCAACAAACACCTCATAGCAGATGCTACAAGATAGTTCAGAATCCAACAGGTCAAGCAGTTGTTTCTTAAACTCTGTTACTTCTGTGGATGCATTAAATTCCTTCGTGCTAGATTGCTTATGCTTTTTAATGTCAAGTGACTTCTTTCTAAAATCTGTTAATGCAGTAGAACCATTAAATTCCTTCGCTTTAGCTTGTTTATGCTTT
This sequence comes from Artemia sinica, assembly GCA_027921565.1. Classification (NCBI taxonomy): domain Eukaryota; kingdom Metazoa; phylum Arthropoda; class Branchiopoda; order Anostraca; family Artemiidae; genus Artemia; species Artemia sinica. The sequence goes on from CM051276.1 coordinate 39,713,926, forward strand.
TTCATAGCCCAGCAAACTGATATTGAAGCAAAAGAGGCTGGAATTCCAATGGCAAGACATTTATATATGGTATTCATTATATGCTTTATAGATTATCACAGTAAAAGATGCACTGAATTAATAATGCCCGAGGAATGCCAGATATATACCAAACATGACGTCACATTTCTCATACTGACATGATATTTATGCGATGACGTCATGAACAAAAATAAAAATCTGAATGCAGGTTACAAACTCAATACCGTAATATTAAAATAACACTGTAAAATTCCAATGACGTCATTTTCTAATCATAAGCGGTGCAATAACGCTCATCAAGTAAAGAGTGAGGTTAACTTTTAAGTCACTTTGCATGGAAGGAGTCCAAAATTTGTTTATTGAATTTTATTTGTCAGACACAACTTCAGGGGAGGGGGAGGTGTAGGGGACCCTGACCCCCCCCCCTAGGATATGGCCTTTCTTACGAGAAAATAATAAAGACCGAAGAAAAGTAATTCTAAACAAAAATTCAAATGATAGTGATTGCAGCTGTACCGTGAGCAAAATGCGATATATTTAAAATACAAAGGTTCTTTCCTTCTAAAGATGATTCTGACAGAAATTAAACGTCCCCTAATTGAGTTCAAATACCGCTTCCAAGAGTCTAAATTCTTAATCAGCAAAAAGAGAAATTGCATTCTAGCTTCAGTCAAACAACGACGCTAGTCGGTTTGAATTTCGCTAAGATAATTAGCAACAAAAAAGATGCTACGCACAATATTTCTAAGGAAGTTTAAACTATAAGAGCCGTGTGAACGTTTGAATCATCAGAAAAAATTAAGACAGATCATTGGGCGAAGGGTTCGTATCCTTGGGCCACCTGAGCCAATTGTGAGCCAGTTCTCACAGCGCAGGACAAAAAAAATATGTTTGATAGTGGGAAAAAAGTGCTTTTTGAAGAGATTCGTATTTGAGAATCAGGACCGCTCAGACAGAATTACTCGGCGTACGATCTGGGAAATTCTTTGATTATTGTATCTCAGTCACCATTGTTGTCGTTTGAAGTGACTCACTGCTGTTCACCTAAATATGTAAGTCTCAATAAATCCATTGCTTTTTACCTGTGTTTACTTCATTATATATGTCCGTATCTAGCCTAATGATAGCTAATTAGCTCGCAAATCTCCAAGGACGCTCCCAGGGAATCCGATCTCCAGATCGCTCGAAGAAAAGAGGTCACATTTATATGGCTACACATGTTATCTTCTCTCAATAATTGAGGGTGGCGCGGTTATAAATCTACTTCACTCCCCATTGTTGTAGCGCAGGGCTCGATGGCACAATCTTTGGCACTATAAGCGGCGCTATCGGAGAACTTATTAGGTGTAAGTTCACAGCTTCAAGGTACGATATTAGATTTGACGCGGTCAATATTTATGACCACAATTAGCCCAGTCTTTTTTTTTCACCCCAACATTCCCCTTTATAGCCGCAAATATAATTCTTTCACCGCTACAAATGGCGTGGGTCGGAAATTGGAGAAAAACTTGCGAACTAATTAGGCTATAAAACTTTGTAATTTAAATTTAATTATCGGAGAGATATAGACATATAAGTAAAGCGATTAGGCCTATTGCCGCTAAGCTACGACAGGGAACCCCTTTAGATATCTCATAGGAGATAATAGCCTCCCCCAAAATAGGTTAAGTGAAAAAAAAAATCATTTTGAATTGATTCAAAAAAAAATTGCGGAAGATCTCAATGAATTATTAATAGTGCAAAAGTTAGTCGCGAAAAATATAGAAATAGCAAAATCTATCCCGGAATACAATGGCCAATCTGATATTGACGAATTTAAAATCCAATTGACCCAGTTTGTACAACTAACAAAAACAGAGCTAGAAGCGTTAGTCGACATGCTCCTATTACGACTAAAAGGCCAGGCCTTAACCTTTCTAAAACAAATTGAACATACCATAGGCAATGACGCCAACTTGCCAATAAATACGGTGGACAAATTATTAAAAGCATTTAAAGATAGGTTTATAGAAACCAGTTCCATAAACAAATTAAAACACGGAACAGTGACCTTTGACTTTTCACGAAATAAAAGAGAATACCTTGATAATATACGCATTTCTGTAGAGGCAAAATACGGAAGTGGTTCGGGGCAACTGTATGAAAAAATCATACTAAATACCTTTTTGCAAGGGCTACCCCCAAAACTATATAGAGTGGTAATATCCAAAAATATTCAGACGTTGGATCTTGCAGTTCAGGAGGTAGAGCGATTGATCGAAGTTGATACGATGGTCGCTAATCACAGTAAGGCAAAAATAAATAGCCTAGGCGATTCAAACGAGAACCCAATCTTCAAGAGCGATCAGGCGTCTCCCAATTTTTTTTCAAGAGATAACTCCCCAGTGCCACAAAGAAATAAAACGCAAGAACCCGCTAGGCAAAAAACAGTACGTTTTCAGCCTGTCAAACAATTTAATTACGAAAATAACCCTACAATAATAAGGTGATATATTTGTAATAGACCTGGACATATCGCGAGAGAGTGCCGTTATGTCCCCAATCGCATACCAAGAATTGCTGACGGTAGTACGCAAAATTATGGCAATCATTTGTTCGGAAGAACCAATTTTAGTGCCGGTGGGGCGCTAGAATATAGCCAGGGAAGATTGCGCCAATCAGTACCTTACTACGCGTACAAACCAAATTTTCATACCCCTCCCCCCAATAGACAAATTAATTACCGATTTGAAAACCCAAATAATCGCCAAAGCCAATATAATGCAAGAATGCCATATAGAAATCACGAAAACTTGCCGACGGGACATGAAAATTTTGCAAGCCAACGGCATTGGCAGTCAGCGCCAGCAAGCGGCACTGACACAAGACATCCAAGTTACCATAATAAAATATGGCGAAGGCAGACAGATGTAAATCAATTAGATATGCCCACGGAACCTCATATGCCTGAATATCTATTACAGGCACCGACACATGAAATAAATCCTCAGGGAAACGTTTCAGGTCCCTCAAAAATATAAATTGGACCCAGAGGGTGCCCAGAATATTTAATAGGTCCAAAACAATGGTAGTGCCGTCTTGTAGTGATAATAATAATAGGTTGCCCATATTTAATGATTTTTGTGTAGAAAATATTTACTTTAAAGCCTTAGTTGACAGCGGAGCTACAGTCAACATTATAAGCTACTGCGTATTTAATATGTTGCCTCCCCATATTAGACAACAAAGAAATTTTAATAATCCCAATTTAACTAGTGTGACAGGACATAAATTGGATGCAAGAGGTTCAATTTGCCTAAACGTAAAAAGGGACAATAGGATCTTCCAGACAAATTTTATAATATGCGATAACTTTCCGTACGAAGCAATTATAGGCGCAAACTTCCTAAGGTCCAATAGAGTACTATTAGACGTAGCAAACGAGAGGTTTGTCTACCCAGCTAAGATAGGGGAAGAAATTTCTACCTTAAGAAATCGTAACAGAGGTTACGAAGACAACGTAACAGTAAACAAAATTTCTGACAGCAAAATGTCACAATCTTTTGAACCTCATGTCTCGAAAGGAGGAAAAGGAATAATCAGAAACTTGTCCAATAATTCTGACAGACAGTGCAGAGATGAAGCAAATTTAAATAATAAAAGTATTGAATCCGCAAAAATAAAAATAGGAAATATGCGACAGTACAGGTCGAACGAAATCACGAAAATAGCTGAATTATGGAAAAAACATTGTAAAACCCAACGTGACGCCACAAGATGCCGCAATGGCGCAGCATAGCGCCAGTATGAATCTAATAAACAATGAAAATAAAGAAAATATTACGGATTCGCGATAAGGAAAACAAAAGTCCCTCCCAAAACGATGCAAAAAATTCAAATATCACAAATGATTGAACCAGTGGTTAGCAAATCTGAAATATGGTTTGCGACACCATCAAACGAAATTCCTGAAAATCTGCTATGTGAGGAACAGATTATATCTTATGACAAAGGAGAAGGTTTTATTTGGGTAACTAATAACCACGAAAATGATACAATTACAATAAAAAAGGGGACATGTTTAGTTCAAATTCAAGTTTTATCAGAGAATGATTTAAATACATGGGAAAATTCTAAAAGAAACCTAGTTAACGGCATTAAAACCTCAAATAACAGGTACCCTCTAACTAAATCGCAATTTTTAAACAAATTTAATATGGATCATATTACGGACAAGGAACTTAAGAACAAATTATGCGAATTATTATGGAATTTTAAGGATGTATTCTCTGCATCTGAAGATGACATCGGGCTAATACCGCTTTATGAACACTCAATTTTAACGACTGGTAATCCCGTAGCAAAACAGCCATATCGTGTGCCATATAAGCACAAAGAATGGTTAAAAAATAAAATCCATGAATTAGAAAAAAATGAAATTATACGTCCAAGTATAAGTCCGTATAGTGCACCAGTGATCTTAGTACCAAAGAAGAATGGTTACCTTAGACTTGTAGTAGACTACAGAGCCCTCAACAAACAAGTAGTTAGCGATAAATTTCCTTTACCAAGAATAGATGAAATTCTTGACTCTATTACAGGCAAAAACAAAATTGTTACTTCTTTGGACCTTACCCAAGGCTACCACCAAGTGAAAATGGCCGAAAAAATGTCCATAAAACTGCATTTTCAACATGTGAATGTGGTTCATATGAATACTTAAGGGTACCCTTTGGACTTAAAACAAGTTCAAGCGCGCTATGTAGACCCCTATTACACCTGTTAAGAGGATTAAAGAATATAATTCATTTTGTTGATGATATCATATGCGTGGGAGAAAACACTGAACAACACTTGGCAACATTAGCTAAGGTCTTCGAGAAGTTCAGACAGGGCAATTTAAAATGTCGGCCTGAAAAAGTAAATTTATTTCAACCTAAAATTAAATTTTTAGGAGTAGTAGTGACGCAAGGAGAGATGTCAACAGACCCTGATAAAATCAAATGTGTTGAAAACCTCAAACACCCTAGAACCATGAAAGAATTAAGGGGAATATTAGGTCTTACTGGTTACTTTAGAAAATTCGTACGTAATTACGCCCAAATTGCGAAACCCCTCACGGAATTAACTAAAGGGAACTCCCAAAATGTTACCTGGTCCCCGGAAGCTCAAACTTCCCTAGACCTTCTCAAAAAGGCGCTCACTTCTGAACCAATATTATCACTTCCTGATTTCGAAAACGGAAAATTTGTGGTCACAACCGATGCTAGTTCAAAAGGCATTGGGGCTATTCTTTCGCAAATAATTCCCATAGGAAACCCTGATCCTTTACAAGGACCTTATAATAAAAAAAAAATAGAAAAAGTTATATGCTATTCGAGCAGAACTTATAAAAAGGCGAAAGTAGTTATTCCGCCACAAACTTAGAATTATTATCTATAATCCACCACTTGGACAAATTTAGACACTATTTGATTGGTAGAAAATTTATACTACGATCAGACCATAAAAGCTTGCAGTACCTGCGCACATTTAAAAACCCCACGGGAATTCTAGCTAGATGGATTATGAAAATCCAAGACCTAGATTACGAATTTGAACATTTAAAAGGCAAACAAAATGCAGCTTGTGACTTTTTGAGTAGATACCCAAAAAATATTCCGTCGGAAACTGAGGAAAATGAAGTCAACGCTATCAATGCTAAGAGCAAACATAAATGTAAGAAAAACAAAGTCAAAGACACAGTAAAGGAAAATAAGGTTAACTATTGTCCCTTGTCTTTAGAAAATATAAAAAGAAAGCAAAAAAAGGACAAAACTTGTTCAGCACTTATTAATTATTTTGTGAATGACGATGTGTTACCGGATAAATTCAAAAATCTTAGAAAAGAGATAGATAATTTTTACTATGACCTTGATGAAGAAATACTATGTAGAATCGTGACTGCGGAGACAAATAGAAACCAAACCTCAATAATACCTGTATTACCACAAAACTTAATAGTGCCTGCATTTGAATATTTTCATTCAGGTATAGGTGGACATTTAGGAGTAATGAAAACATTCCATAAATTAAAACAATATTTTTACGTGCCGTCGGCAATGACAAAACTTAAAGAATTTGTAAGTACATGCGAAGCATGTAACTTAAGAAAAATCCCCCAGCTTATCCTAATCCTCCAATGGGAAGGGTCCCAGTAGCAAAGTGCCCCTTCGATATTATCTCATTTGACTTATACGGGACGAGCGGAGGCTTGCCTGTTTCCAGCAGAGGCCATACTGGTATTCTTTCAGTTATAGACCATTTTTCAGGATTTACTTTTGCAAAAGCATTGAAAAACCAAGGTGCTTACGCCACAAGTAAGGCGTTAGCAAAATTATTTTTAAAATTTGGCATTCCTAATAAAATTTTGAGTGACAACGGGAGCAATTTTGTTTCAAAAGTAACAAAAGACTTAATGAGTTTTCTTAATATAGAGAAAATGGTGACAGCTCCGTACCATCCACAAGCTAATGGTAAAATAGAAAATAGGCATAAAATATTCTCGAACGTATTAAGTATTTATACAAAAGACAATAGGAACGACTGGGATCAATTCTTACCTTATTTAACTAACGTAATCAACACTGCTTATTCAGAAACAACTAAAGATAATCCATTTTATTTACTTTTTGGTCGTGATTTTAGAATCCCGTATGATGAGATTATTGAATCTCGGCAGTATTATAATAACTCGGAGGATTACAAACAAGAATTCATAAATAGGATGAAGAAAACTTATAAAATAGTTAGGCAAGAGTTGGAAAAATGTAAAAGAAACCAAGAGCTAAGAAACCAACCCAAAGTAAAGGGGCATATAGATTTCAAAGTAGGAGACTGCGTCTACCTAAAGAACGAAGCAAAAACGGAAGGCAAAAAACTTTCCGACAAATATTCTGGACCGTACAGAATAGTCAAAAAGTACGATAACGATTATACTTTTAAAATGGAAAACCCTGGTAGTGGAAGAACTTATAAGGCTCATGTTAGCCGAATAAAAAAGCCAAATTTCCAGAGAGATGGGTATCACATCCCTCCTCTACTGATTCGTCAGATGCAGAAAATGAGCCCCCTAGATCACGATTGGCAGAGCTAAAACCCTTTAATTTCAAGCAAGACTATTTCGAGAATGACAGTGATGAGGAAAATTTTGAAGAATTTTTAGCTATGAAAAATCTAGTTATTCCAAAGAAAAAATCCCTAATACCAGTAAGAATAAAAACGCCAAAAAGCTCAAAAAGTTCATCACCAGAGAGCGCGGGAGAGTTAGATTATACAATATCCCCAAAAACCCAGTTTTTCCCCGATAGAATTTCGACCCCATGTCCCCCCAAAAGATTTCAAGACGATATGGTTTCCCCTGCAACACAGATAGAAAGGCCCCTGTCTTTACAGGAGGAATTAAACAGAGCTGTAGGAACCCCCGGTATTACTGTAAAGAAAACTCCCCCCAAAGATTCAACTAAAACAAAACTGCGAGAAGCTATGGATTTATTAAATTTTCCCATAAAAACGAGTCAAAGTACATTGCCCGAGAATAAAACTCCCAAGGATGGCCAGCAAAGACAATATCATGATATAACTGTGTCAAAGGTCAAGCCTAAACAGTGGACTTCATGGAGGGAAACCTTAGTGCAAAAAATGCCCCATCCCCCTGAAGACATGGCCTTCAAACAGTGGAGGAACCCCGCAAAAACTATTGATTCCTCCCAAAGCTCTCAAGAATCTTTCAAATCCCCCGAGTTTAAAACTCAAAGCGAGGACTTAGAGAATAAACCTTCTACTTCCAAAGGAGTGGAAATTTACGAAGGAAGGGCAGGCGATACCTCAAAAAGTGCCACTTCTAAAAGTTCTAATCCGGATTCGTCGGAAACCAGTTCTGAAGAGTCTGATGGCGAATCAGACCGTATAGTAGTTAAAGAAATAGGGAAATCAAGACCGACTTCAGCAGCCACGCACGCGAAACAAACGAAATTAAAAGGGCAAGATTTTTTGAAAAAACAATACAAAAAGTTTGACCTTATTTCGCTAGAAAAACCGAAAAAGAAAAAACCGCAAGAAGTCGAGGAGAAAAAAACGACACAGTCAGGCAGAACGGTTAAAAAACCTGACAGATGGAAATATCCCTAATTAATGTAAAGACAAATTTGTGGGAAGCCTGGGGAGAAACTCAAAACCCAGGCAGCGTTTAATCTGTTAAGTTTTGGTGTCTCCTCGGATTTTCTATGAGAAAATCGACCCATGTCCTAACCAAGATGGATATTATCCAAAACAAGAAATTAATCCCATATATATGAAATATTTTGTCTTAGTGCAGATTATAATTATTTTAGGCCTACACATAAAATAGGATACCAGTGTAATTATGTGCTGCACGCTTGCTTATTCATGTGTGTCTTACTCGAGAAATATAATGTAAAATTAAATTGTATAGCGATTACTTGCTACGCTTAGAAGTTATATCTCAACCAGTCATAGAGGTATATCACGACCAGAATAAAGCTCGGAAGTCCTAACTTTACTTTCCTAACCTATCTAATCCTAAAATACTTATTCTGTTTTACGCCTACAAACCAGTTTTCTTTGGCCAATGCCACAAAATGATTATATAATAAAAAAAAATAACCTAAGTTAAAAATTAAAGTGCTGTTGAAAAAATATGATGATAACAAGTAGTGAACAAACGAATTTTGCAAAAAACGGGTAAAATTAATGATAAATTAATTCTAGAAACATAAAATAAGATGAGGCTTAAGAATATCATCATAATCCTCGTTGTTCACGCAGTGGCCCAAGATATTGTAAAACATGGAGTAATATTCAAGCATGAAAATTCATTGCTAGCTAGCCATGACGCAAGGAAGATCTTTATGAAATTGGACCCCAAACCCTTCGAGACCTTGTTTCAACAAGTAACAAGACTAGAAAGAAACAAGAATGAACTCAAAGAATCGACCAATTTCTGGTGGAACATGCTACTGGCCTTTAATTACGGAAAAATCCTACTTTTAATTACGGAAAAATCCTGAGACTAAGAAGACGAAAACCAAGAGAAGAACACGGGGAAACAGCTGAAATGCAAAGGTTAAACCCGGAACCCCATGAGAACGTCTAAGCCAAGAAATAGGGAAGACAATAGAAAACGAGTGGGTATAGAGGTCTCCACTCGTCCTTGCTATGTCTTGTCCCCTCATTCTAGTACCGTTTACGTAAAACCGTGTGGTTATGACGCTGCGACATGCGTTTCTTAAACAGCACGGACGTGCGTGAACAATGCAGGCATGAAACATGTTGTAAAATGAGACCTCAAATTAATCATGTAGCATAAACTCTGTTTAAATGATTATTTTAAATCTAATGTAAAATTAGCTAAGTGTTGAAAGAAGTTAAAATAAAGTGTATGTAGTAGTGTATATTAGAAAGCATAATAACAGACCACACTCAAAGTTAAAGAATTAATCTTTTATATCGTCGTTAGGCTAAAACAACTTAGAAGAAACTTCTATGTATTGAATTTCCCAATGGGAATTATGTCGTTTTATTATAACCAAAACGATCAAAATTTAGTTTTCTGTACTAATGTTAGTGTATTTATTTAACTCTGTCTCATAGCGTAAAATTCATGTACCCGATCAATACGTGACTTATTTGTACTATAAGTATGTACCTTAAAGAACGTGTGATTCCGCCTCGTTATTTTTTATTACAGGAAGTGGATTAACAAAATTGGGTATCGAGCATTACCATGAGTTGCCCAGTGCAGATACAACTTAGTAGCATCTATTTTCATCATACCTCAACCAACGAAGAGTACTCACCATACACTCCAGGCAATTTTCATCCCAGCTTCGTCTACGAAAACAACAGTTACCTTCGATCATTGTTTCTTCGACCATGAACCATATTACGTATCAGGTAACATTATATTTGAATTTCAGTATCCAGCGCACTATCGAACTATATAATCACATAAATTCTGAGAACCCCATCGATCAGTACAAGATATAAATACATAAATATCGCCTTTGATAATCATTATGGACCCAAGAACCATTTGACTGTATAGTGATGATATTTGATGACCCCAAAAACTATTTATTTGTCACAGACTTACGCGTCGAATCCCTTTCGACCATCTCTCGGAATCCATCCTACCTCCTCGGTGTGGAAAGTTCATATCTCTGTTATCCCATAAATGTTACGAGATAATTTCTGAACAATGGACCTGGAAACCAAAATTAACCCCAGTGACCAACCCCTCAGTGACAATATACCCCTCCCACAAGTTAAAGACAATATGTTGAAGGAGTCACTATAGTATGATGTCGACCTGTTCCAAACCCAAACTTCAATTCCCCCATGATTAACCTAGGAATTACCGCAAAGGTTAATAGACGCAAGCCATGAGCTAACAATTTTATAAGAGACACTAATGGACAATTTTATGCGAGAATACATTCTCTATGTGCCTCAAAATATCCCAAAAAAGATATGCTGAGAAGAAAATAAACGCACTCCCAGTGTTCGACCCCTTAATGATAAGGCACCCTATGAACTATCAAAAAGCAGGTGAGAATGAACCCTGATAGCATATTCCAACACCTGTAGTTGGAAGCATCATTTCCCAGTTGACAATTAGAGAAATCTCATCGTGTGAACACAATCATGCTTGAACTGTCCCATGAAGAAACTATAAAGTAAGTGCTTTGAGAAATTTTGCCAAGACGAAAAGAGGAAGGACAATAATCTACAACAGAAGGATTGAGTACACTAAAGACTCGAATGGTGATAAAATAGATGTGAATTTATATATGTTACTTCTTAACAACTTTGATAACTCAAAAATCCCAATATCCTATCATTAACGTTGCGTAGCGAACATCTCCAGTGAAAGTGTTTTAATGTTACCAGTGAACATGGTAAACCAAATATTGTGTGTTTTAAATCGTTCTTGTATGCAGTTTTAGATGTCCAGATAGAGTTATGTGTAGCGTTGTCAAGCTATTCATTTAATGTAGCATAGATAGAAAGTAGTGTGCCATATAGACAGCAAAATAAAAAATAAGCCTTGTAAAAAGTAAATGCAAAAAATCATATGTGAAGGTAGAATAGCCCCAACCTTGTTGGAAATGTAAAGGTAATCAGTGTTAGATGTAGAAAAAAATATCTTTAGTATAGTAGCTAGCCTAGAACCATGAATAATCTTAGTCCGGTAGACGAATTTTAGATAGGGATGTAGAATAAAATAAGAAAAGTAATAGAGAAAATTTTTAGCACTCCTGATTAAGCCATAACATAAATATAAAATAATTATGTAGAAGAAATGGTTAATAAAATGCGAACATTTTAAAAGCCCAAAGGCAAGCAAGTCATAATGACGGGACGTCATTAATTAATGGGACGGGTGATATGTACCGTGAGCAAAATGCGATATATTTAAAATACAAAGCTTCTTGACGAATTTTAGATAGGGATGTAGAATAAAATAAGAAAAGTAATAGAGAAAATTTTTAGCACTCCTGATTAAGCCATAACATAAATATAAAATAATTATGTAGAAGAAATGGTTAATAAAATGCGAACATTTTAAAAGCCCAAAGGCAAGCAAGTCATAATGACGGGACGTCATTAATTAATGGGACGGGTGATATATACCGTGAGCAAAATGCGATATATTTAAAATACAAAGATTCTTTCCTTCTAAAGATGATTCTGACAGAAATTAAACGTCCCCTAATTGAGTTCAAATACCGCTTCCAAGAGTCTAAATTCTTAATCAGCAAAAAGCGAAATTACATTCTAGCTTCAGTCAAACAACGACGCTAGTCGGTTTGAATTTTGCTAAGATAATTAGCAACAAAAAAGATGCTACGCACAATATTTCTAAGGAAGTTTAAACTATAAGAGCCGTGTGAACGTTTGAATCATCAGAAAAAAATAAGACAGATCATTGGGCGAAGGGTTCGTATCCTTGGGCCACCTGAGCCAATTGTGAGCCAGTTCTCACAGCGCAGGACAAAAAAAAATATGTTTGATAGTGGGGAAAAAGTGCTTTTTGAAGAGATTCGTATTTGAGAATCAGGACCGCTCAGATAGAATTACTCAGCGTACGATCTGGGAAATTCTTTGATTATTGTATCTCAGTCACCATTGTTGTCGTTTGAAGTGACTCACTGCTGTTCACCTAAATATGTAAGTCTCAATAAATCCATTGCTTTTTACCTGTGTTTACTTCATTTTATATGTCCGTATCTAGCCTAATGATAGCTAATTAGTTCGCAAATCTCCAAGGACGCTCCCAGGGAATCCGATCTCCAGATCGCTCGAAGAAAAGAGGTCACATTTATATGGCTACACATGTTATCTTCTCTCAATAATTGAGGGTGGCGCGGTTATAAATATACATCACTCCCCATTGTTGTAGCGCAGGGCTCGATGGCACAATGTTTGGCGCTATAAGCGGCGCTATCAGAGAACTTATTAGGTGTAAGTTCACAGCTTCAAGGTACGATATTAGATTTGACGCGGTCAATATTTATGACCACAATTAGCCCAGTCTTTTTCTTTCACCCCAACATTCCCCTTTATAGCCGCAAATATAATTCTTTCACCGCTACAAATGGCGCAGCCGGTAGGATAACAATAAATTCCTTTCACCGCTACACAGCCAGTGAATAAATTTTAATTCGTTTGGCTTTGCAATTTTGACAAAAATGGTTTTGACGAATGAGCTTTGCATCATTTTTCATTTCATTGAGTTTTTTTAGTCACGTGTAAGCTTGACGTGGATACATTTTGAGTTTTTACTGGGTTTGCATGAACTGAACACTGGTACATTAACATGCAGAACTGAACACTGACATATTTACCTACAAAAGTGAATTTACCAGTATTCAGAGTTGAACATTTGTTTTCGTAAATTATTTTAAGAATAATTTACTTTAAATGTTTGAGTTTTTCATGGGCTTTGTATATCTACGAGCCTAAAATTCCCAATATCCTTGGCTAAAATAACCATTTAGTAAAATAGCCAAAAATAAAATAGTTCTCCTTAGTTAAGGCGTATATTATTTAAATTAAGAAATAAAAACAGTTAACTTAGGAAACTTATAAAAGGAATAATTTATTTGGAAATGAAAAGCTCTGCTGTCCTTTTTAGGGGATCAAAAATAATGGATTGAATTAAGATACTGTTTTTTCACATAATTTTTTTTTCTGGCAACACATCCACCAGCATGGTAATATACCACACATGAATTTTTAAAAGATGATATATTTTAATAACAGCTTTGGGGGTTGATGGATGGCGAGATTAAGTCTATTGTTCAGAGAGTTTCATGTTTTGGACCTCAAATTGTGGCTTAGGGTGGAAGGGATTTAACTGACTTTTTAGTCAATTTTTGTCACATTTTTCAATTTTTTACTTTTTAAGCAAACTTAGATCCTAATTTGCAAAAAAAGCTAAATACTTCACTCAAAACGAATAAAAAGGCATAAAAATCTTACCAAACGACGGAAATTTATAAATAAACCCCGTGTTCAGGGGTGGGGGAAAGTTCTACAATAAAATAACGATTATCAAGGTTTCTGTGTTCAAAATTTGTTCACATGTAATTTTGTTACTTTTGTACGAGTTGGACAAAAATTTCGGGTAGGGGGAGAGGAATTCAAACCAGCCCAATCTCGCCCAGCCCAGCCCAGAAAATCTTGACATTTTGAAAGTCCGAGGGTCTCCCTAAGTCCCTGGCTGATTTTGGCTGGACTGTTATTCTTTTATTAATATTTTAAACATTTCCTTCACTGCTCCAAGTGGCGAAAAGGAATTTCGAGTTAAAAATTTTTTGCCTTGTCGCTTTTTATTGAGGTTGTCTTTGTTCCATCATGGTCATTAGAAGAAAATCGTTGAAGTTACTATAGAAATTAAAAATGAACTAAAAATTATAAGTTTTACCATTGTTCTATAATATCTTACGACAAAAAAAAGGGAAAATTACGAATAGTGAAGTGAATTTGCAATTATTATTAACGTAAAGACAAATTTCAAAGATAATAAATTTAACACCATAATAAATTTAAAAGTGTGCAAGTAAAGTTAACCAAGTCAATATTAATGAAAAAAAATAAATAATAAAATAAAATAATACGAGTAATGTCAAAACGTTGACGATCACAGAAAATAACCAAAGGTAGGAAGCTAGTGGTCTACTGAAAACGACAACTGGCGTTGGACCACGTCTTGTGGGAAGCCTGGGGAGGAACTCAAGGCCCATGATTGTTTTTTGTAATTTTTTTGTGTAAACGATCGTAGGAAGGAATATTTCTCAGTCCTTCAAGTGTAAGAAATTAGTATTTTTATGCCAATCAGGGCCAGTCAAAGCAATACTTAAAGGTTGAATAGAAACTTCTGTGAGCTAGTTAAGTTTTCGTTTTTGGATCAGAATGCTTTGAAAGAGAAACAGAGAGTTTACTTTCTTATAGCTCCGAGGCGAAAAAAAAAGAAAAAAGAAAAGCTTTTTAATTTCATTATATTATATCAATGACGTATGCTGTCCTACGGCTCTGTGTTAAACATTACTTCCAAAGAGAAACAGAGACATTAATGTCTTTAGCTCCTTGGCGAAAAATTTAATTCCACTAGTTTATATCTATGACATATACAATAACAGAGAGATCACTGTTCTATAGTTCTGTGACAAAAATGTCCTTTAATTTCATTGGTTTATCTATGACATATATTGTGCTCTAATTTTTGTGAAATATTTTCGCAAGTCAGTCACGTTATATCTTACCTATACTGACTCAGGTCCCCTCAGATTTTCTATGAAAAATCGACCCATGTCCTAACCAAGATGGATATTATCAAAAAAAACAAGAAATTATCAGTACAGAAGCGTCTAATTATATGAAATATTTTATCTTAGTGCAGATTATAATTATTTTAGGCCTACCAGTGTAATTATGCGCCGCAAGTTTGCTTATTCATGTGTTTCTTACTCGAGAAATATAATGTTTCTTACTCGAGTAATATATGTACCAATAGCCAACTATTGGTAACTATAACCAAACAACCTATGGTACGTTTATATGTAGAATTTCACGGCGGATGTGAAATTATATCTCAATAATAATATGTAAAATTTTAAAACCATTTAATCAGTTAAGATATATGGATTGAAACCCTGTGTATGTCCAATGGCGACTAAGTAAAACCCACAAGGAATTCCCTATTAATGTGAAGGTGTTTCTCGCTTAACGGATTCTAATAAGACTTTAATATAATATTTATTTATTTAGTGCTGAAGGATTTGCTCAAACAATAGCCTTCTAAAAAGATATTGATGTCAGTTCTTCATTATGCTTATATTCTTTGCCAAGCATCAACTGGAATCTACGCGGGCAAGCTTGGAAATCCTGCATCTAATGACCTTATTCGAAAGGCGAATACGAGGCACCAATGTTGACTTGCAATTACGGAAAAATCCTGAGACTAAGAACCTCGGCATTTCAGCCGTTAAACCCGGAGCCCCATGAGAACGTCTAAGCCAAGAAATAGGGAAGACATCAGAAAACTAGTGGGTATAGAGGTCTCCACTAGTCCTTGTTATGTCTTGTTCCCTCATTGTAGTATCGTTTGCGTAAAACCGTGCGGTTATGACGCTGCACATGCGTTTCTTAAACAGCACGGACTTGCGTGAACAATGAAGGCATGAAATAAGTCGTAAAATTAGACCTCAAACTTAATAATGTAGGGTAAATAACGTTTATTTAATAAGTATTGAAGAAGTATATAAGCCCTTTATCGATGTCTCCGTTCTCAAAACAAATTTGAAAACATCTCTGTTTTAAATTTTTAAATTTTCATTGTGAGTACTAATATTAGTGTATTTATTTAATTCTGTCTCATAGCTAAGAAATTATAACCCAATTAATGCGTGAATTATTGTATGTGTATTTACTTCAAAGAACATGTGATTCTGCCGCGTTGTTTTTATTACAGGAAAGTAAATGGACACTTTGGTCATTGAGTATTACAATAAGCTGCCCAGTACAGATACGACCCAGTAACATCTAGTTTCATCATATCTCAACCAACGAAGAGTACTCACCATGACTCCAGGCAACTTCATCCCAGCTTCGTCTACGAAAACAACAGTTACCTTCGATCGTCGTTTCTTCGACTATGAACCATATTATGTATCAGGTAACACTATATTTGAACCTCAGTATCAAGTGCTTTAACGAACTATATAATCACATAAATGCTGAGAACCCCATCGATCAGAACAAGATAGACGATATTTAACGATATTTGAAGTTGAAAAATACTTAAAGACATTTGAAGATATTTGAAGACGAAATTAAAGACAATTTGAAGTTTAATTCTGAGAACTCTATCGATCAGCACACGATAAACGATATTTGAAGTTAAATGACACTTAAAGACATTTGAAGATATTTGAAGCAGAAATTAAAGACAATTTGAACTTTAACTCTGAGAACACCATCGAGCAGTACAAGATAAACGATATTTAACGATATTTGAAGTTAAATGATAGTTGAAGAGGTTCGAAGTTGAATTTAAAGACAATATATTAAGAGAGTCACTATAGTAGGACGACAACCCGTTTCAAAAGGCACAAATGAACAATTTTACGCGAGAATACATTCTCTATGTGCCTCTAAAATCCTAAAAAATGATATGCTGAGAAGAAAAACACCAACACCTGCAGTGGGAAGAATCATTTCTCAGTTGACTATTAGAACGATATTTAACGGTCATTTCCCAGTTGACTATTAGGGAAAACTTACCGTGTGAAGACAACTAGACTCGAACTGTTCCATGAAGAAACCATAACGTAAGTGCTTCGAAATTTTCGCCAGGACAAAAGGAGTGAAGGACAGTAATTTACAACAAAAGGGTGTAGTACACTAAGGACACGAAAGGTGATGAATAGATGTGAAGCTACATGTTGTACTTCCTAATAACTTTGACAATTCAAAAATCCCAATAGTGAAAGTGTTTTAATGTCATCAGTGAATATGATGAACCAAATATTGTATGTTATAAATCATTCATGTATGTACCACAAGTAGAATTAGGTGTAGTATTATCATGTCATTCATTTAATGTAGCGTAGATAGAATGTAGCATGCCATATAGACAGCAAAATCAAAAAAAAAAAATCTTTAGTATAGTAGCTAGCCTAGAACCATGAATAATCTTAGTCCGGTAGATGAATTTTAGATAGGGATGTAGAATAAAATAAGAAAAGTAATAGAGAAAATTTTTAGCACTCCTGATTAAGTCATAACATATATATAAAATAATTATGTAAAAAAAAAAAAATAGTTAATAAATGGCGAACATTTAAAAAAGCCCAAAGGCGAGCAGTTACTAATGACGGGACGTCATTAATTGATGGGAAGGGTGATATGTACCGGGAGTAAAACACGATGTATTTGAAATACCAAAATAAAGTTCCTTCTTTAATTCGGACTCCTATAATTAAGCTAAATCTAGTTTCAAAAATGAAAAAGTCCTTAATCAGCAAAGAAAAGAAACTGCAGTCTTTGGATTTCGCTAAGACAGTGAGCAATAAGAAAAGTGCTACGCACTATATTTTTAAGGAAGTTTAAACGATAAGAACCGTGTGAACGCCTAAATCATCAAAAATATTTAAGACGTATTATTGGACGAGGGTTCGCGTCCTTGGGCCACGTAAGCCAATGGCAGGCAGTCCCTATAGCGCAGGACGAAAGAACTGCGTTTGGGAGTGGGGTAAATGTGCCTTTTTAATTTTAATCTCTATCCAGCTCTGAAACGATTAGTACGAAATTATTTTGGTCACCGTTATTGTCATAGAAGTGACCTGTTCCTGTGCAACTAAGCATGTAAGTTCAATAAATCTATTGTCTTTTTATATGTGTTTGTTTCATTTATATGTCTGCGTCTAGTCCGATAGTGGGTAATTAGTTCGCAGGTCTCCAAGGTAAACGCTCCCAAAGGAATCTGATCTCCAGATAGCCCGAGAAGAAGAGGCCACGCTTTTTCATTCCTACAAGCATCAAAAGTTGTCATCGCCACAGCTTAGAAAGAGTTTCTAACCCCTGCTAGCCTATAAGAATTCGTATCTCTTAAGCAAGATCTAATTGCGCCGTGGAAACAAAGCTTTGAGACGTCAAAATTTATAGTTCAATAATTCTTAATTCCTCGTAACTTTTAATGGATTAAATTAAATGAAATAATTCAAAGATATTCAATATCAGCATTAAAATACAATTCGATTAATATGTATATTAGAGGAATTACGGCATCCGGTTCAAATGTAAGAAATAAGAAATAGGGAAATAAACCTATGCCATTCATATCTGATTTATTGAGAAAGCCGGGTTTTGTTTTTGATTAATAAGAATACGTTTGATTCAAAGATTAATTTTTCTATCACAAACCATAACAAATATTATCTTCAATATTTTTCCATCGCTACAAAAAATTACCATTGTGATAAAATTAAAAGTGTTTTCGAATTTACATTTATGAGGAACTCCCGCTGAGAGTATCCAAGAGGCTTCCCATTAAGGGAAGGCTAATTTTCGTCAGTTGGCAAATATGTGAGTTCTAACACAGTTTCTGCATTACACCTCTACAAATAAGGTAAAATCCCAATTAAGCACACGAAAAGCGCAGTGGTAGCTATTATTCGGTATTAAGAACAATTATTTTGAAAAACAGGATACCTAGATAGAGAAAAATAGATGGTTATAGAAATAATAAAATAGGGAAAGAGCAGACCCAGTAGTATGAGAGAGTACCAATTTGATATGGAGGCTTTAATACATATGGGGGAAAATGGAAAAAATTATCTTATGAAAATGCGTGTACATCAAGACAAAACTCAACCTTCAAATATCTGGCAAAATGAAAAAGAGTGACCAGTCAGAGATAGTGCATGCACTGACCTAAGAAATACAAAACACCAGAGTCAGAAAATAGATTTAAAAGAAAAGGAGAAAAGGAGAATTTGAAAAAAGGAGAAATCAAAGTAGAGCAAGTAGCAGTAAAAGTATAGGCTCAGCATTCAGCAGGGAGTGTCCTAAAAGTAACCATATAGATTTTAGTTTGATGATGAATTATTTAATCAAAGAGAGCATGAAACTAACGAAAAGAGTAAGCTAGGGAACGGGAAAAGGAGGATGATTGAATTGTCCAAAGCTTGGAAAAAGAAGGCTGATAGAATAGGCAGTATACATAAAGCGGAGGAAGATAGTAAGGAAAGGAAGAAAGAAATAATAGCCAGGGACCCAAAAGAAGAAGTGGATAGAAGGTAATTAATGAAAATGATTAAGAAGCAGAAATATTCAAACGCAAAAACAATTGTTTACAATGGATCAAATGCGTGCCACATGCCTCCAATAAATGAGTGAATACTTGATATAGACCAAGATATATACAGGTAAGCAGGTTAAGTAAGTTTTTTTCAGGTAAGTTAACAACTTTATCATGAAGAACATTAACAGGAGTAAGTACAGAAGGAAATCCACACAGACGAACAGTAACATATATAAAGAAAATGGTGAGAGAAAATATAAAGACGGAGTATAGGAAAAGGAAATAAACACTTAATTTACGGATGATTCCAAGTCCACGGGAAATTTTCACTCTTATTACATGAACGTGCCACTTAAACGAAAAATTTTTATCCAAAAGAACTCCCAGGAATCACACATAACGATCTGGGGTGCGACCTTATGGAGCCTCTTGTGTAGGAAACTCAGTATTTGCGGGTGCAGCTCAAACCTGTTACTGGAAAAAATAAGAAGGTATGAATTTTTTTACATTTAAAGCTAGTTGATTTATGTCAAACCAATTGAGTATCTTCTCAATCATTGCTTTAAAACATCATCATGCAATTTCACTCTTATTGCTTGAACGTGCCACTTAAACGAAAAATTTTTATCCAAAAGAACTCCCAGGAATCGCACATAACGATCTGGGGTGCGACTTATGGAGCCTCTTGTGTAGGAAACTCAGTATTTGCGGGGCAGCTCAAAACCTGTAGCTGGAAAAATAAGAAGGTATGAATTTTTTACATTTAAAGCTAGTTGATTTATGTCAAACCAATTGAGTATCTTCTCAATCATTGCTTGAAACATATAGAATACGGGATCACTAATCCGGAGCTGCAGCAACTAGAGTAGTGTCATCTGCAAATGCTACCAGTTCTGTAATCGACGTGTCAGATCTGATCACCGACATAGTATGAGAGTAAAATTTGTGAGACAATCCACAGCAAATATTTGTATTTGGGATGTTAAGAAGTCGGTAGAGATTGTTCACATAGATCAGTAACGAGGTTGGCCCTAAAAAAAGAAACCTTGGGGTACTCCGTATTCAATTGGAACTTCCTTGTCTGTATCTTAAATGACAAATAGATCTCTCAGTGAGGTATGAAAATAACCATCACAATACTTCCCCACGCGCACCCAGGATGAGAACGTTTACCAATGAGGATCTTGTGTGTTAAGGCTGTCAAAAGCTTTCTTTACAATTAAGAAAAATGGCTGCAGGAATAAGATTAAAATCTAAAAATCATCGTATAGACTGAAGAAGTTTATTACCAGCATGTTCTATAGAATACTTTGCGCCAAACCCAAACTGATGTTAGATGAAAAAAAAATTGCTTTAGGAAATCTAACCAGACGTTTGACCATTGGCCTTTCAAATATCTTAGAGAACAATGACTAAAGAGAAATCGGCCTTTAGTTCCATGGATCCTCATGGTTACCTCCTTTAAAGAGAGCTATCACACGCTTCAATTTAAGATGTTGGGGAAATACTCTAGTTGAAATGACCTGTTAATCAAATGGCAAAGTAAGGTGATAATTGATGGAACGATATGTTTAATTACTTTAGCAGAAATTTTGTCAAACCCTGCTGAAGAATTTCTTCAAAGACAAAACAATATTTGTAAATTTCCTGGCACCGTAACGTCCTCAAGAACCGTTGATTTCAAGGACGGTGGACTAGAAAATGCTTCCAAGTCAGTGACCACCGAGCAGTAGGAGCCGTCTAATAGTAGATTTTTTCCCTATCTCTGTACAGATTTTGTTCCTATGATGTCTTATTTGGCCGTTTTCTGTGATAAGTTGATCGTCTACCGTGAGAGACTAAGGAAGACATTCTAGTTTTTCTTATGGCTGACTAACTTCCTTAATTGCACGTACCAAAATGTTCAATACAGGACTATACACGAGACGTTGCAGATGGTTTGGTCTCTACTAATCATTATAACATATAGGTTCTCAAAAACGATAGGACAAAAGATTTTTAATTATAATTTAATACTTAAGAATTTTGACATGGACAGTAATTGGAAACCTCGTGTGTAAGTGTGAGCAATTTTTATCATTTGTTAAATCCAACTTAACGAACATTTTATAACAAGTGATTTGGAAATAATAAAACAAATGGATCTGCAGAATATAATGAAAATGGGGGCTTAATTTCGTCTTTCTAATCATCTAACACACTCGAATGTGCTTAGTGGGCTAAATAATCATTTAGATTTATTTATTGGTAAGTGGTGCAAAAAAGAGAAGTTTAAAAAAATAGTTTTCAGAATTGGAAGAATTTAATTATTAATACAGTAAGAAATAAGATATATAATATACAAATAATCGTAATAATTAGATAATTTTTAATAATGCTAAGATAAAACGAGCGATGCTAAAATAAAGAATGATTTTGTAATTGTACCTATTGATAAAGCAAATAATAATTTTGCAATAATTTTCAGAAGCTATATTGTGATGTTTTATCAATGAAACTGCAGAGAGGAAAGAAAATAACAAACTGAAAAATAAAATCAAAAACAGTTGAAAAAACGAGGATTTTGCCAGCCAGTGGCAAAACCATGAAGAAGAAGAAATAAGCAAATATTTCGACATGGACCCCGAGTCAGAAAGGGGTCATGAGGTCCCGTACCACCACGTGGTTTATGTGTTTTTCTCACTGAGAATGAAAAAACAGGATTTTTCTCACTTGAAAAAACAGGAATTTTCTCACTTTATGGATGTTTCTTGGACGGTTATGAGTGTCGGTCAATTTATTTGTTGTTTTTCATGGATGTCAACAGCAATTTATGTCTGTTTTATGGTTTTTTGTCAGTGAGAATGGAAAAACAGGATTTTCTCACTTTGATGGATGTTTTCTGGATATTGAGTCTAACGGGGACAGAGTCAATGACACTTTCTTTCAAGATCTTGTTTTGTGTTGTTGTTGTTTGGCCAAGTGCACGCTAGGGGCGAATGTTAGATCCAGGAATAGGAAACAGGATCACGTGTCTCCTTCTCAGCCAATCAGCGACTCGGTTACATCTCCTTTTAGACCAATCAGAGGCTCGCTTACATATTAGCGGCGGAGGATTGCAGAGAATATGAGGAAAGGATTTTTGCTAAAGTTTTATTAGTCTGTGAATAGAATTCAAAGGAGTGAGAAGAACAGTTTTGACTTTACTCATTTGGATATATATTTGTGTGTTGATGCGAGTGGAATGTTTACCCTATTAGAAGTTGATAGTGGAGTTGATGGTAATAATACAAGAGCACCAAACATTGCGGTGGAAATCACGAGAGGATCACGGCTTTGTCTGGAATGGGATGTAGTATATGCAAGATATGTGATATCCTTGAGCAAATTTAAAATGGAGGATCAATTATGTTTCGCTGCAAAAGTTGATATAGCACATGTGAATAGACTTCAATGTGCTTTAAGTGCATTAGTGAAACATATCGAAGACAATAAACTCTATCGCTAATTGTACATGCTTAGTATTATTGTTGTTGTTGTAATTATTCAATAAAATTGTTTCGAAATCGAAAATGTTCCTTTCTTTTCTGGTTAGGTTAGGTTAGGGCTAACGAATCAGGGTCAGTCTAGAGTCAGCAGTCAGAGTGAAAGGATTGAAAAATGAATAAATTTGAGAAAGAGAGAATTAGATCAAATCTAGTGTTTATGGAAAAACATTTGATTTTGGATGACGATTTTCTCGAGTTATCTCTTCAACGCAGGATATTCTCTCGTCAGGGAACACTTGACAATATAATGAGGACTGATTCTCCCCCATTGGACTATTGTATGAAACTTTTAAGATGTGACTCAAATGCTTATACTCAATTTATTGATATATTAATTGGAACAAAGCAGAATCATATCGTGGATATACTTTTGAAAACATTGCCAATGGATTCAGTGTAGATGGCTCCACCATTCGAAAGAGGTAACGTTACAGAGTTACTCCTCTCCCCATTCCCCTCACTGAATTTATCGAGCGAGGACGATCAGTTTCGTTTTAGCTGTGAGAGAGTTGACATCGGAAACCAAAAAATGTTCTATACATGTCCATTGTGCATGTACACTCTTGGCAGTTGGACTCAATGTGAGAATTGTACAATTATTGATGACTATAGTGAAAAGTGTAAATTATGTAATCCTTGTAAATTACATAGAGGCTATGCAGTACAAATTAAAGGATGTAATTCATGTCTTGAAGAGGTGTGTGACTCTCACCCTAGAGGGCACCTGTGCTCCAATTGTCACTATGATAAATGTGATCAGTGGGAGAATACTTACCCCGCTATGATTGGAAAGAATCCCAAACGTGATTTTAGTTTATTTCTACGAGATTGGTATCGTCGTGGATTTAAATTATTCTGGGAAGAGGAATCTGGTCTACGATTCAACTGTTGGGGTAACAAGACAATTTGGTTTCTACGTCATCGTTGTGACGACACTGCCTACTATGACTATAAACCAAGTGATTTTTATTTGGCAGTTACCGAATGTGATTCACCATTTGAAAACACTGTATGTGATCTTGCTTCAAATAGTCAGATTGAAACTTGTGAATTTCATAATATGAATGCAAATAGTATCATTGACTATACAAAGAGATATGACAAGAGTGAAGTTACATTGTACTGTAGAAAATGTGACCCTGACTTTGCAGTCAATCAAGATCAATATACAGTGAATCCAAATGATTTACCAGCATTAGTGGTTCACGACAGTTGCCTATACACCGAAGACGAAGAAATCTAAATGAAGATTTAAAGACATTGTTGTTATATATATATATATATATATATATATATATATATATATATATATATATATATATATATATATATATATATATATATATATATAGTATTATATATATATATATATATATATATATATATATATATATATATATATATATATATATATATAATATATATATATTATTAATAAACAAATTCACAAACATTTTTTAAGCACTTTACTCGTAGGGCACTGAAATCAATACTGTATAGGTCTGAGAGGATATTTTCCACTAGAAAGTCGTTCAGACGTGGATTGTCACCATAAATGTGGAGAAACTGCTTGTAAGTATAGCCGCGACATCGGAACACAAAATATAGTAGTGCATGGAAGCCACAGCTTTTAGTCGTTAGATCCTGCACCCTCTTCCGATTTTGAATAATAGTTTTCCCACTGCTCTCAATATAGTTGCTGATGTGGGGTGTGTAGAATGTATAGGGTAGACCAAGAGGATCAAAAAATTCAATCGTCTTCATTGTTTGAAAGATGCACAGCCAATGACCCGTCAGCACAGTCGACGGACTGCTATTAACAATAATCAAGGTATTGTTGACACTTTGAATTTTTCCAAGAAAGTCCGAGGGCAGACAATAGGATTTGTACTGGGACATGTAGGGATCCATATTAAATACATTGATTATTTGACTGGTGTTCATGGCGCCAAGTCTAGTAGAACACTGCCTTCGGGAGTGATTTCCCAATAGGTTTCATATTGATTTAGTGAGATTAGTGCAATACTCTCAGCCAATGGGTCGGCAAATGTACACTCTAAACGCACACTCCCCGTACGTACTATACTCATATCCTGTGTGCCAGACAAATCCAGTACAATGATACCATGTGTTTTAGCAAACATATCTTCGGTTATACCATTTTCAAATAGTTGCGAATCATGATCTAGGGTTTGCATGGTCAACTCATACAATGTTCTATAGGATTTATCAAAAGATAGATTGTAGAGTGGGATGCCGTTTACTTTGCACACAAGAGATGAAAGTTCAAACATCTCGAATTTATGTGGGCATCCAGTCCATGATCCTATTGCACTGGCGCTATTTACAAATGCCAAGCGAGTTTTGACGGAATTTCGCCATTGATAAAGGATGAATCGGTGAAGGTGCGTGACCCCATGGCAATATGACGTTGATTGGTGATTGTATGAGGAACAAGTAGTTTAATATTATTTCCATTGGCTCTCAGTTTTTCCACTGCCAAAGCAACAGAACTCATGAACCTGTTGTTTGCGTACATGAAGTATTGCCGAGGTGAGGGAGAGACTTACATCAGGATTGGCAGCAAGTTCTTTTCTCAATATGAAATTGGATGGTGCAAGCGTCAGTTTTATATCCACTTTAACATTGGGCGGCAGCCATTGGGGTATATTAAATATTTCATGATATATTTTTCCAACTAGATGTAATTCACTAGTTGTAGCATTTTTAAGTGCATCTGTACTATCAGTATTAGTAATATATTCATATCCATTGGAGGTGCCTCTCAATTCCTTGTATGACTTGGGTGTCATCAGCATGAATTGCATATAGCTTGTATAATTTGAGAGATTATTGCTTGTGCTCACCAGCGTGCCATTGATGTAGACACTGATTTGACGAAATAAATTATGTAATATACAATTTTCATAGGATATTCCATCGGCCCGAATTGGCATTGTATTATCGGATTTCCGGACTTTCATTTGTAAATCTATAAATGTTGAAGACATGTCCATAAATAGTCTTCATTGGAATAAATTTGAAAGTGAATATTATCGGAGAGGGGTTGTTGAGGATAAAATTGTTCATAGTATCCATGCTTGACACTCACATCAACATTTTCAGCATTGAATAGATTCAATGAGGCGGTGATTGAAGGTTGAGAATCCTTATGCGGTAGGTAGGACATCTTAGGAGAAGAAATCTAGTTTCGATCTAACAATTCTCTTCCTGGGGCTTCTTCTTCTGTTTACACTACGTGTCGGCTTTTTCCTTCTTTTCTTTGACAAGAGGGTGATGTCTTTCGTTTCCGACCTGAGTGGAGACTGATGAGTGATGCATTGTTTCTCGACCTTTTTAAGCCTTTACCATTTTGTTTTAATCTCTCGCCAAGGGTTCGCGCACTGGACCTAAGATTTTCCGTAGCACTTTTTTTAAATCCTTGCCAGAGCCCCAATCGTATAGTGTAGAGGATGCAAAATCTGTCGCAGCCGGTACAAGATATTTTCTAGCCAGTGGTAGTGAAGAGCGAAACAGCTTAGCAAACCAACTGCCAAGACCATAGCCAGACATTGACGAGCGACCTTTGTAATAGTCCATTCCATTGCCCTGTTGTCTTGGGCCAAGAGTATTAACATAGCAGTCAATATCAGGACAAGTGAATACCACTTTTTTATTAGACATCTTGTTGTTGAACGATGGGACGAAATGGCATGTAATCACAGCCAAACCTTTGAAATTGCTATGGGATCACCTAATTCAGTTCTTAGTGTTAACTGACAGAGTTCCAAATAGGAAGTGTTTACGGGAATATATTGAAGATGCTTTATATTGTAGTGGTGAATATGTTCTCGATTGGTTTTTCGTTCAAGAACTCGTAGGAGGGGAACATTTGAATTACCAACCCGAGATGTTTCCACAAATGAAGCGTAGAGAAATATACAAGTGTCCTGGAGAAGGCAGGCGGTAGTCAGCAAAAATGAAATTAGTGTTTCCGGCACTTTTACCGTTGATTATATTGAGCTAAAGCCAAGAACATCCTTTAGGTTATCATTGAGAATAACCTTTTCGCTGGCAATAGGTGAACTAATGTAGATCTTGCCCTCCTCCTTTGAATAGTTGAAATGAAAAGCTCCTTTTTTACGAGCGGAAATTCTTTTATTAATAGAACGACATAAATCATTCATACAGGTGAGTTCCTCGTAGGGTAATTCAATATATGGATAATCCATCCAATTGATTCTTTTGAATTTGTTTCTTGATCACCTTGAGGGTGTGGCGGCCAATCATAGGGTCTAATTTTTATTTCATATTTACGATCCTTTCTCAGGATGTCGTAGGTATTTTTGAGAATACAGTCGACAAGAGCCACTTCATACTTTCCATGTCGTCGAATTTGATGGTGGGGGAGAGTTTCGTCCAAAAATCACTTGTTCTATTCAAGTCATTGTAGAGAGGATCAGAAACATTGGACATGAAAGTCACATAGAAATCATTGGGCATTGTTAATATCTTCAGCACTGACCCAAGAATCAAAATCTGAGTTGTATCCTAGCCAGCGAACAAGCAACTGTCTCTGAAGTTTAAGCGGTAGCCTCTTAAGCTTTCTTATGGTGACTACCCCCTGTGAAAGTAGAAACTTAGTTTAGTAATAAATATAAGGTTGTCAACTTTAGAGGCCAATGGCAGTTTCTTATCCCCCAAATAATACCGCTTCCTTGAATTATAATCTTCTTTGTTTCTTTGTTCCTCTTATGAGTTATTATGGATATAGTCTTTTTCCTCTATCAACCTTATCCAGTTTCTTCTTCTAAGACGTTGTTTAATCACACTATTCACTGAGTTAAGAATGATAACAAATCTGTTTTCAGTATTTGACCCCCACTTCCTCCTTTTATCCAACTGATTGAGAATATTAACCCCGCTTTGTTTATAGCAACAACCTTCTGAATAATCCCGTCACGACCCCAATTTTTGACTAAGAAATCTTAAACGACCTGAACCGGGAAATGTCCCTGCTTATAGGATCAGCTAGACTTGGGGCTAATATCCTAATAATTGCCCTTTTTATGTTTATTCTCTTCAATAATTTTATTGGTCTATTTCCCTATATTTTTACTGCCACCAGACACTTAGCAGTTACCCTAAGATTGGCAGTACCCCTGTGACTTTCCTTTATTATTTATACCTGAATTAGGGAAACTCTAAATACCTTAGCCCATCTTGTCCCATTAGGGACGCCGATTCCTCTTATGCCTTTTATAGTGCTGATTGAAATTATTAGAAATCTCATTCGGCCAATCACCCTTTCTGTTCGAACCCTTTCTGTTCGGCTGCATTGGGGCTGCCTCACCCTCTCTCGCTCTCTTAGATGGAGGGGGCAACACATTCTTCACTATTGTCCTTAAAAGAAGAAAAAATTTAGTATGGAAAATAATTTCCCCTTTTTTTTACAGAAGGAAAATTAGTACTCATAACCTAACCATAATTTTGTCTAGAAAAGCATTTATCACTAAGAAGCCCCCTCCTCCACCCTTTTTTAGTAAAGTAAAAGGTAAAATTTGCGAGAAATGCTCCTATTTTTACCTCTTGCTGAGAAAATTTTTCAAATGATTCCCGTCTATAGGCTTTTAAAATAGAAAAAGATTGTTAGCCAAGCATGTCCCTCTCCCCCCCCCTTTTCAGTAAAGCAAAAAGTAAAAATATACTAAACTCAGAAATCAAATGCTGTTTTAATTAATTAAAAAAGCTTATTGATAGACATCCCAGCCCATTACTTTTCACGCAAAGAAACACTTTGTTTTCATTTTACAATGAGGTTGTTAGAATTGAGGTATTGCCCCTTCCCTCCCCCCCCCCCCTTTTCACCAATGTCCTACAAATATTGTTAGAAATTATTTTTGGAAATAAATCGTTTCACTCCACCAAATACAGGTTGCATAGGCCTAGCTTAATTAACAGTAATATCTTTCTGCGTGAAACTGTTTTTAATTTGACGGAGAAAAAACAATCTCTTTGGTTAAGCCGCATATGTAAAACAAAACAGGAAAAGGGATGCCAAAATTATTAATAACCTGTCGCGGAGAGCTTTATGTCAAAACAGAGTGGCTTAATAACAACAGAGCGACGGATGTCAGTTACAGAAAAGATTACAATACAGAAAAGCCAAAATTTATAGAAAAAGAGAATTATTTCTATTGCGAGAATTATCGTTGTTTTCCGGAAACTTGAACTACGTATTTAGCCTATGAAAAATAGCCTATATGTAAATCCTATAAGGATAACCGCAATTTAGAATTATTTTTGCTTTGAATTTGATGAAGCCTCAAAAGATGCTTTATACAACAGGCTAACCCACTGGGCCAGCACCTAATTTCAAATTTTTGAAGTAATAGAAAAAATTTACAGAAAAAACAGAGCTTGCGAAGTACACGATTAATTGAAACTTTAACAATTATCAAAGAGTGGAAAAGTAAAAATATTACTTAAGGTAAAATTGATCATTTGAGGAATTTCTTTAGTGTGAATTGAAAGAATTTTATTAGCTGATGTTTTAATTTTTTGGTCGCACTGATCAAATAGGAAAACAAGGTCAAACTCTTTCAGG
This sequence comes from Artemia sinica, assembly GCA_027921565.1. Lineage (NCBI taxonomy): Eukaryota > Metazoa > Arthropoda > Branchiopoda > Anostraca > Artemiidae > Artemia > Artemia sinica. The sequence goes on from CM051276.1 coordinate 39,743,429, forward strand.
CAAAGAGAAAACTTAATTGAGTTAATTAGCAACAAGAGAAAAATTACCATTGTGAGAAAATTAAAAGTGTTTTCGAATTTAAATTTATGAGGAACTCCTGCTGAGAGTATCCAAGAGGCTTCCGCATTAAGGGAAGGCTAATTTTCGTCAGTTGGCAAATATGTGAGTTCTAACACAGTTTCTGCATTTACACCTTCTGCAGATAAGGTAAGATCCCCATTAGGCACACGAAAAGCGCAGTGTAGCTATTATTCGGTATTAGAACAATTATTTTGAAAAACAGGATACCTAGATAGAGAAAAATAGATGGTTATAGAAATAATAAAACAGGGAAAGAGTAGACCCAGTAGTATGAGAGAGTACCAATTTGATATGGAGGCTTTAATCCATATGGGGGAAAATGGAAAAAATTATCTTATGAAAATGCGTGTAAATCAAAACAAACTCAACCTTCAAATGCCAGGCAAAATGAAAAAGAGTGACCAGTCAGAGATAGTGCATGCACTGACCTAAGAAATACAAAACACCAGAGTCAGAAAATAGATTTAATAGAAAAGGAGAAAGGAGAATTTGAAAAAAAGGAGAAATCAAAGTAGACCAAGTAGCAGTAAAAGTATAGGCTCAGCATTCAGCAGGGAGTGTCCTGAAAGTAACCATATAGATTTTAGACTGATGATGAATTATTCAATCAAAGAGAGGCACGAAACTAACGAAAAGAGAAAGCTAGGGAACGGAAAAAGGAGGATGATTGAATTGTCAAAGCTTGGAAAAAGAAGGCTGATAGAATAGGCAGTATACATAAAGCGGAGGAATATAGTAAGGAAAGGAAGAAAGAAACGAATAGCCAGGGACCCAAAAGAAGAAGTGGATAGAAGGTAATTAATGAAAATATTAAGAAGCAGAAATATTCAAACGCAAAAACAATTGTTTACAATGGATCAAATGCGTGCCACATGCCTCCAATAAATGATTGAATACTTGATATAGACCAAAGATATATACAGGTAAGCAGGTAAGTAAGTTTTTCAGGTAAGTAACACTTTATCATGAAGAACATTAACAGGAGTAAGTACAGAAGGAAATCCACACAGACGAACAGTAACATATATAAAGAAAATGAGAGAGAAATAAAAAAGACGGAGTATAGGAAAAGGAAATTAACACTTTAATTTACAGATGATTCCAAGTCCACGGGAAATTTTCACTCTTATTACATGAACGTGCCACTTAAACGAAAAATTTTTATCCAAAAGAACTCCCAGGAATCGCACATAGCGATCTGGGGTGCGACTTATGGAGCCTCTTGTGTAGGAAACTCAGTATTTCCGGGGCAGCTCAAACCTGTACTGGAAAAGATAAGAAGGTATGACTTTTTTTTTACATTTAAAAGCTAGTTGATTTATGTCAAACCAATTGAGTATCTTCTCAATCATTGCTTGAAACATTAGAATACGGGATCACTAATCCGGAGCTGCAGCAACTAGAGTAGTGTCATCTGCAATGCTACCAGTTCTTATCGACGTTCAGATCTGATCACCGACATAGTATGAGAGTAACATTTGTGAGACAATCCACAGCAAATATTTGTATTTTGGATGTTAAGAAGTCGGTAGAGATCGTTCACATATATCAGGAAAGGATTGGCCCAAAAAGAACCTTGGGTACTCCGTATTCAATTGAACTTCCTTGTTTGTATCTTAAATGACAATAGATCTCTCAGTGAGGTATGAAAATAACTTTCACAATACTTCCCCACGCGCACCAGGATGAGAAAGTTTTACCAATGAGGATCTTGTGTGCAAGGCTGTCAAAAGCTTTCTTTACATTAAGAAAAATGGCTGCAGGAATAAGATTAAAATCTAAAAATCCTCGTATACTCTGAAGAAGTTTATTACCAGCATGTTCTATAGAATACTTTGCGCCAAACCCAAACTGATGTTGATGAAAAAAAAATTGCTTTAGGAAATCTAACCAGACGTTTGACCATTGGCCTTTCAAATATCTTAGAGAACAATGACAAAAGAGAGATCGGCCTATAGTTCCAAGGATCCTCATGGTTACCTCCTTTAAAGGGAGCTATCACACGCTTCAATTTAGATGTTGGGGAAATACTCCTAGTTGAAATGACCTGTTAATCAAATGGCAAGGTAAGGTGATAATTGATGGAACGATATGTTTAATTACTTTTAGCAGAAATTTTGTCAAGCCCTGCTTAAGAATTCTTCAAAGACAAAACATATTTGTAACTTTCCTGCACCGTAACGTCCTCAAGAACCATTGATTTCAAGGACGGTGGCCTAGAAATGCTTCCAAGTCAGTAACACCGAGCAGTGGGAGCCGCTAATAGTAGTTTTTTTCTTATCTCTGTACAGAATTTGTTCATATGATGTCTTATTTGGCCGTTTTCTGTGATAAGTTTGATCGTCTACCGTGAGAGACTAAGGAAGACATTCTAGTTTTCTTATGGCCGACTAACTTCCTTAATTGCACGTACCAAAATGTTCAATAACAGGACTATACACGAGACGTTGCAGATGGTTTGGTCTCTACTAATCATTATAACATATAGGTTCTCAAAAACGATAGGACAAATGATTTTTAATTATAATTTATTACTTAAGAATTTTGACATGGACAGTAATTGGAAACCTCTGTGTAAGTGTGAGCAATTTTTATCATTTGTAAATCCAACTTACGAACATTTTATAACAAGTGATTTGGAAATAATAAAACAAATGGATCTGCAGAATATAATGAAAATGGGGGCTTAATTCCGTCTTTCTAATCATCTAACACACTCGAAATGTGCTTCGTGGGCTAAATAATCACTTAGATTTATTTATTGGTAAGTGGTGCAAAAAGAGAAGTTTAAAAAAATAGTTTTCAGAATTGGAAGAATTTAATTATTAATACAGTTGAAATAAGATATATAATAATACAAATAATCGTAAAAAATAGTTATTTTTAATAATGCTAAGATAAAACGAGCGATTGCTAATATAAAGAATGATTTTGTAATTGTAACTATTGATAAAGCAAATAATAATTTTGCAATAATTTTTCAGAAGCTACATTGTGATGTTTTATCAAATGAAACTCCGAGAGGAAAGAAAATAACAAACTGAAAAATAAAATAAAAAAGGGTTGAAAAAACGAGGATTTTGCCAGCCAGTGGCAAAACCATGAGAAAAGAAATAAGCAAATGTTTCGACAAGGACCCCAGTAGAAAGGGTCAGGAGGTCCCGTATCCACCACGTGGTTTATGGTTTTTCTCACTGAGAATGAAAAAACAGGATTTTTCTCACTTGAAAAAACTGGTATTTTCTCACTTTTATGGATGTTTCTTGGACGGTTATGAGTGTCGGTCAATTTATTTGTTGTTTTTCATGGATGTCAACATCAATTTATGTCTGTTTTATGGTTTTTGTCAGTGAGAATGGAAAAACAGGATTTTTCTCACTTTGATGGATGTTTTCTGGATTATTGATTCTAACGGGGACAGAGTCAATGACACTTCTTTCAAGATCTTGTTTTGTCGTTGTTGTTGTTTGGTCAAGTGCACGCTATGGGCGAATTTTAAGATCCAGCCATAGGAAACAGGATCACGTGTCTCCTTCTAAACCAATCAGCGAGTCGGTTACATCTTCTTTTAGACCAATCAGAGGCTCGCTTACATATTAGCGTCGGAGGATTTCGCAGGAATATGAGGAAAGGGTTTTTGCTAAAGTTTTATTAGTCTGTGAATAGAATTCAAAGGAGCGAGAACAGTTTGACTTTACTCATTTGGATATATATTGTGTGATGCGAGTGGAATGTTTACCCTATTAGAAGTTGATAGTGGAAGTTGATGGTAATAATACAAGAGCACCAAACATTGCGGTGGAAATCACGAGAGGATCACGGCCTTGTCTGGAATGGGATGCAGTATATGCAAGATATGTGATATCCTTGAGCAAATTTAAAATGGAGGATCAATTATGTTTCGCTGCAAAAGTTGATATAGCACATGTGAATAGACTTCAATGTGCTTTAAGTGCATTAGTGAAACATATCGAAGACAACAAACTCTATCGCTAATTGTACATGCTTAGTATTATTGTTGTTGTTGTAATTATTCAATAAAATTGTTTCGAAATCGAAAATGTTCTCTTTCTTTTCGGGTCAGGTTAGGTTAGGGCTAACGAATCAGGGTCAGTCTAGAGTCAGCAGTCAGAGTGAAAGGATTGAAAAATGAATAAATTTGAGAAAGAGAGAATTAGATCAAATCTAGTGTTTATGGAAAAACATTTGATTTTGGATGACGATTTTCTCGAGTTATCTCTTCAACGCAGGATATTCTCTCGTCAGGGAACACTTGACAATATAATGAGGAGTGATTCTCCCCCATTGGACTATTGTATGAAACTTTTAAGATGTGACTCAAATGCTTATACTCAATTTATTGATATATTAATTGGAACAAAGCAGAATCATATCGTGGATATACTTTTGAAAACATTGCCAATGGATTCAGTGTAGATGGCACCACCATTCGAAATAGGTAAAGTTACAGAGTTACTCCTCTCCCAATTCCCCCCTCTGAATTTATCGAGAGAGGACGATCAGTTTCGTTTTAGCTGTGAGAGAGAGTTGACATCGGAAACCAAAAAATGTTCTATACATATCCACTATGCATGTACACTCTTGGCAGTTGGACTCAATGTGAGAATGGTAACAATTATTGATGACTATAGTGAAAAGTGTAAATTATGTAATCCTTGTAGATTACATAGAGGCTATGCAGTACAAATTAAAGGATGTAATTCATGTCTTGAAGAGGTGTGTGACTCTCACCCTAGAGGGCACCTGTGCTCCAATTGTCACTATGATAAATGTGATCAGTGGGAGAATACTTACCCTGCTATGATTGGAAAGAATCCCAAACGTGATTTTAGTTTATTTCTACGATATTGGTATCGTCGTGGATTTAAATTATTCTGGGAAGAGGAATCTGGTCTACGATTCAACTGTTGGGGTAACAAGACAATTTGGTTTCTACGTCATCGTTGTGACGACACTGCCTACTATGACTATAAACCAAGTGATTTTTATTTGGCAGTTACCGAATGTGATTCACCATTTGAAAACACTATATGTGATATTGCTTCAAATAGTCAATAGTACCATGTAATTTAGCAAACATATCTTCGGTTATACCATTTTCAAATAGTTGCGAATCATGATCTAGGGTTTGCATGGTCAACTCATACAATGTTCTATAGGATCTATCAAAAGAGAGATTGTAGAGTGGGATGCCGTTTACTTTGCACACAAGAGATGAAAGTCCAAACATCTCAAATTTATGTGGGCATCTAGTCCATAATCCTATTGCACTGGCGCTATTTACAATGATAAAGTGAGTTATGAGGGAATTTCGCCATTGATAAAGGATGAATCGGTGAAGGTGCGTGACCCCATGGCAATATGACGTTGATTGGTGATTGTATGAGGAACAAATAGTTTTAATATTATTTCCATTGGCTCTCAGTTTTTCCACTGCCAAAGCAACAGAACTCATGACCTGTTGTTTGCGTACATGAAGTATTGCCGAGGTGAGGGAGAGACTTACATCAGGATTGGCAGCAAGTTCTTTTCTCAATATGAAATTGGATGGTGCAAGCATCAGTTTTATATCTACTTTAACATTGGGCGGCAGCCATTGGGGTATGGGTAACATTGGGTTGGGGTCACTAGTTTAGCATTTTTAAGTGCATCTGCACTATCAGTATTAGTAATATATTCATATCCATTGGAGGTGCCTCTCAATTCCTTGTATGACTTGGGTGTCATCAACATGAATTGCATATAGCTTGTATAATTTGAGAGATTATTGCTTGTGCTCACCAGCGTGCCATTGATGTAGACACTGATTTGACGAAATAAATTATGTAATATACAATTTTCATAGGATAATCCATCTGCCCGAATCGGCATTGTATTATCGGATTTCCAGACTTTCATTTGTAAATCTATAAATGTTGAAGACATGTCCATAAAGTAGTCTTCATTGGAATAAATTTGAAAGTGAATATTATCGGAGAGGGGTTGTTGAGGATAAAATTGTTCATAGTATCCATGCTTGACACTCACATCAACATTTTCAGCATTGAATAGATTCAATGAGGCGGTGATTGAAGGTTGAGAATCCTTATGCGGTAGGTAGGACATCTTAAGAGAAGAAATCTAGTTTCGATCTAACAATTCTCTTCCTGGGGCTTCTTCTTCTGTTTACACTACGTGTCGGCTTTTTCCTTCTTTTCTTTGACAAGAGGGATTATGTCTTTCGTTTCCGACCTGAGTGAAGACTGATGAGTGATGCATTGTTTCTTGACCTTTTTAAGCCTTTACCATTTTGTTTTAATCTCTCGCCAAGGGTTCGCGCACTGGACCTAAGATTTTCCGTAGCACTTTTTTTAAAATCCTTGCCAGAGCCCCAATCGTATAGTGTAACTCGTTTCACTTCTCCAATAGAAATTGCGTAGGCCTGCGCTTAATTATTGCAATTGTCTGAAAAACCGTTTTAATTTGATGGAGAAAAACAATCCCACCCCTTAAAAGCTATCTTTTTCTTAGAAATTCCAGCCCCATACTTTTCACGTGAAGAAACAGTTTTTTTGTTTGTTTTTCACTTTACAATGATGGTGATAGAATTGAGGCATGTCCCCCTCCAACCCCCCTTTTCAGCAATGTCCTAAATATATTGTTAGACCTTAATTTGAAAATAACTCGTTTGACTTCTCCAAATAGAGATTACGTAGGCCTGCGCTTAATTATTGCAAATGTCTGAAAAAAACCGTTTTAATTTGACGGAGAAAAACAATCCCCCTCCCCCCTTTTCAGCAATGTCATAAAAATATTGTTAGCAATTATTTTTGGAGAATAACATGTTTCGCTCTTACATAGAATATAGAATTCCAATGTCCTAAATATCTATCGCTAAGTTCAGCTGTAAATTCCTCTATTGCTAAATCGGTGTCAACAGCATAAACCACGTATTTATACGAATTTTCTACTTCTTTTAAAGTGGCAAAGATTTTTGGAACCCTCAACGATTAGTTCTTTGGACTTTGAAAGGACTGAATCCGCGGCCTTGTGAGAAGTAAAATAAAGATCTATCAGACTGTCTTTCAGGAAAGCTACTTCAAAAGTTGATTTTGCTAGTAAAATATAGGCTTTCTAATATCAATTAACCGATCTCTAGTAAAGAGTCTAACATTGGTTTTCTTGATGGTCACAATGTAATAGTATGGCTGATCTAAAGAGCTAGGTAGTGATTCAATTTGTTGGGAATCATCAGGGAGTGATATAATCTGGGGTTGGGGTTCTTCAGGGGTGATCTAAAGTATCATTTGTTCTTTTTTTGCCTGGAGTTTCACCAGTACTTTTATTTTGAAGGATGTTTAGGGATTTATCCCCTTAAGATGTGTGATTGATTTAGACATAAGACTCGTGGGGGGGGGGGTTCTAGTTAGGTGTCTTTTTGAGGGTAGTAAAGGTGAGACATCTATATCTTTTACAGGAGGTTCCTTTGTATCACACATAAGCTATTTGAAACTAAAAATCTCACCTCTTATTTCTTTCACTTTTCAGGTCTATAATACAAATCCAACAATCCAATTAACAAGGTCACTAATATAACTTAGGGAAGTCCAGGGACATGCACGGTCTGTAAATTTTCAAGTTTCACACGGGGAATTTCGACTGGCAAATACCCAAGAGTGAAAACACCAATCAGATGTTAACACAGCAGAAGCGAGTTCTAACTCCTTCCTAATTTTGAGATTTAAATTAACCCTTGAAACTACCAGATGGTGATCTTCACTTTTACCATCAGTAACAGAAACTTCTAGATCCTGCCAGTCTTCGGTTTACTATAACAGAATTAATAAGGTTTGCTGTCTTACCATCACGTGAATACCATGTTAACTTATGAGCCAATTTATCACAAAAGACCGTGTTGGTTATAACTAGATTGTTATACGTACAAAATTGCAAAAGTCTGTATATAGCCACGGCGTAAAATTTATGAAAAATTAAGATAATTTGCTCGACATATGCAAACAGCTAAATCAGGCCACTAAGAACAATTAGTCTATTTCTACTTTTTATATTTTCTAGCTGTCACATTAAACCTCACCAATAAGGGAAGTAGTTTCAGTCACATTTGTATCTAAGGTGAATGACTTATTCAAAAGTTAAATGGATTCCTAGAGAACATGACATGTTTGGCTTGGTCTGGCTGGCCTCAGGCCGGCTCCGCCTCTTCAGGCTCCAGCTCCTTTGTATGCAATTTTGCTAAATGTCTGTCTGGCCGATCCTGCCCTGCCTCGTGCCCGCAAGGACTTTTTCAACCAGCTCCACCCTAAAGCCTAAGGTAAAATCACTGAAATTGAAAATTTGGGATATTAAACTAAGCTCGTAGTTAAGACAAAATGTGCAGTGTAAATAATTGCCAAGAATCCCGAAAACGGTACTTATTGTATTTTGGCAAGTGTTAAAACCCTCACTATTTATCGGTGTCCTCAAAGAAGTTCCGACTGACTACAATGAGGACTAAGTCAAATCACTTGTCCCATATTACATAAAAGTGTCTCAGTGAGGATTATCTCAGGTATTTAAGGCCCATTTTGAATTCAAACAAGGTTTGGATCAGATCTTGCAAGAGTCTGTGAAAGCTGAACACCAAAAGCTTTTTGCACAAGACTTAGTATTTCTCAAAGAATTTTGTTTCTTGTGTCACAAAATCTGACATCTAGCCTCACAGGTCTCGAACCAGGTACTCTGCTCTCAATGTTGATCGTGCGATAATACTTCAAATGGTGCATACTCGTGTTGAGAAAAAATGTTCTGCCTAGAATGTAAGGCCAAGGGCAATGCGCCAAAATAGCATATATTATCCGAAAAACAAGAGTCGGCTGACAAAGACCAAAGTATGAAATAGGATCTGTCAACTGTCTTGCAAGCTGAATCTCATTTATAATGGATTGTAAATGGTGAACATTTTATTAAACCCTTGTGATAAAATACTTATTGTCCAGTTCTGATACCCTTTGCTTGCAAGAGCATTTACTCACGAGTCATAGCTTCAGCTATGTTTTAAATGGTCATTCTAACTTTTTTGACTTATACGGTGCCAGCTAAACCATCTAATTTCAGAGGTTACCAGTAATATGGTAACTGGACCAAAGTTAAGAACTCGTTCCTTTCTTGAATTTTTCGATTCTTGTGATTTTTTCCTGGCTGATGGTGTTGAAAAATGTGTCATTGGTTTTGTTTATTTCTTGACAGATTACCACAATAACAGGTCAGAATATCTGCTTACCTCTACATGCGAGAAACTAGGGTGTTGTCTCTCTAAGATTCAACAGTTAGTTAAGTGTTCTATTATTATCAGAGATTTTAACTGTAATTTATTTGATAAATTATCATTGCATGCTTCTAATTTGTCTGTTTTTTTTTTTGTGATCGGCTTAGGATTTCGCTGAAAGACCTTAAACACATTTACGTACTTCAAAAAAGCCTTGTAAGAACCCTTGATCACTTAGTCTCCTTAACAAATCTTCAAGTGTCACCTGTCCACGTCGTTACTGACCTCCAATGGTCAGACCACATTCAAAATTTGCGTTTTTGGCTTGTCTGTCCATTCAGTTTGCTCCTTCTTCATAACCCTATCAGCTCCAAACCCAGTTTTTACAAAATATCCAATGCGATTTATTTTCCACCAGTATTGATTCTGTCTTACAAAATATTCATACTTTTTCCAGCTACTTATAAGAAACCCACAAGTTGATATAAATGAAACACATCCACTGCTTAGCATCAAAATTACACAAATCTGTTATGCCTTACGATATGCAGTAAATGTCATTCTACAGCTAAAACTTATCCACTGAGGTTTAACTAAGCATTGGTTAAGTAATCCAAGCCCTATTGAAGCTTTGCGAAAATCAAAATTTTGGTACAATCTGTGGCTTAAATATTAGCGCCCTCGTTCTAGTTCGGTTTCAGATATTCTTCATTCTAAAACACGGAATTTTACAAAAGAGATATTCATACACATGAGCCTGGTAGTGGAATAGACTCCCAGTATATTGGCCAATTCCAAACTTCCTTTCAAAGAAAAGGTCTCAAGAGATACTACCAGTACTCCACTATTCATTGATGATACTCCCAATTCAGACTGGAATGTGTAGTTTTTTTACTCAATCCTCTTCGCAAGGATGCCTCTCTTTGGTCTGGATACGAAGGAAAGCATGGTGATTTTTTTTTCTAGCTGAACTCCAGACATTTTTATTGTCTTGGTTGATTCTGTAGTGCGAGCGAATCTGTGCTTAAAAAGTAAGAAATCTTTCAGTACAGATAAAGTGAGCGTTCTTTACATTTTCCATCGTACTGGACTACTGGAGATTCATATTGCTCTTCTGATGCAGATGCTTTTGACCCATGGAAATGTACCTTCTTTTTCACGACTGAAGATATCATTTCAAAAGCAAAGAAAGGCATACTCACCATCCAATGCTCATCGTTCTACCTTTTAAAAGTGGCTACTACTTTCTGAAAGCATTCTGAACTGCTCTTTATCGACCATCTGGACATGACACGTTATGTTCCACCATATCAGTTTGGTTTCCAGCAGTGGCTTGACCGTGCCTAAGCTGTTTGATGTCGTAAATGCATTAATTGATGTTATGCACCAGGAAACATCCTTGCAGGTTATGATGTGCAAAAAATGTATAGTAGTCTCATTGACGCTGCTACGTTTTTCAATGCACCAAAACAGAGGGTAAGCCTTTCATACATCAGAACCTATTGACACACAATTTCTCGTCTAAGAGTTCCCCTAGTGCTACGTTCATCATCTAAGGCAGATGTCCTTCAAATATAACATTCTACATCTAACCGAACACCCATTCTTCATATTTCGAGGACATCGAGAAATATACCCTTCAAGGAGCCATTTCCTTTATTCACTCTTCACTAATGTAAGAACGATTCACAGTCTGATTTTCCCTTCTATTTCAATCTCGTAAACTTATTAACGCATATTTTGAGCTTAGATTGCACTATCTATATTATTAACGACGTTTTCACATCTGTAAATCTGAGTAAGCTAAACTCAGTCTTGAATTCATTGCTGAAAAGTTGGAAGTTGTATGCTTCAACTGGAAGCACCAACTGCCAGCAGATATTCCTATCGAACCAGGAAGGTCAAGCCAGTTGATCATATCACTTACCTTGGTCCCCCAATTGGTTCCTAAATAAAGCACACACGACCACTCCTTACAGATCACATAAAAAGATGTGCAAGAATATTAGATGTTTCTTTAGTTAAAAATAGGCTACACTTGAACTGTCTTTTATATTCTAAACTTTTTATCTCAGTTGCTCTACAGTGCAATTTATACATAACACCAATTTCAAAATGTTTACTAAAACACAAAGTTGGAGCTTCGTTGAGTTTTCTCTCGTTTTGCAAAATACCTGCTACGTTTCACCCCATGGATTAGCAACATTTATCTAGTTAACAAATTTAGCATAGCTAATCCTGTTATATCTTTTGTAAGGTTTTTCTCTATGTATAATATATTATTACAGCATAATATACTATTAGACTGCATAATATGCAATCTGTAATCCTATTAAAGTGACTTTTGGAAGGGTTTGATTCACTCTGTATTTTTTGTGATTAGTGTATTTTTCATCATCTATGCTCCGTCTTTTTTTTGTTTGAAAGGTTCTAAGATATAAATTATAATATTAATAACAATAATAATAATAATACTAATTATAATAGTAATAATAATAATATTAATAATATAATAATAATAATAATAATAATTATAATAATAATAATAATAATGAATGAATGAATCAATTTTATTAATAACCTGTCTTACAATAACAGAAAAGACAGAGCATGAACTAGAAAAGAAAGAAAAAGCAAAAACTGGGAAGAAAAACAAATACAAACAGAAAGAACTACATAATAACACAACTATTTGAGAAGGTGGGCCCACTCGTAATAATAATAATAAAAATAATAATAATATAATAATAATAATACTAATAATAATAATAATAATAATAATAATATAATAATAATAATAATAATATAATAATAATAACAACAATAATAATGATGGACTCTCAACGAGAGGAAAAGTGAATGATTGTAATAAATTTAGATTCTCAAATATAACACCACACCATTGTTTTTCAAGGACTCTGTTTTAGTATTACTTTAATTTATTGTAGCTGCGTATTTTTTTTTGGCCTTAGTTTATTTTTCAACAAGGTCAGCCAGGCTTCTTGCACAGGGCACATTTAATTGAAGCATTAGAAGCGCTCTCTTTTTAGGTAGAAAGATTGCTGGCACACCTTGACCAGCGTAGAGGTGTTTTGCATATGTTTGAAGAGTAACCGTATTCTTAACAATCATGGCATCTGATCAGTAGAGACAGATACTAATCTATGTGGTGTTTCCCATAGTTAAAGTGAGAAACGAGCCCATGATCGTCAGTAAGTTCTGCCCTGCTCTCAAACAGAAGCTTGTAAGAGCGTGTTCCTGTAAGTCTTAGCATATTTTGAACCATAGAGCTAAGACTTTTTGGAGTGATGTCATCGTTAACGTATCGTATCATACCTTGTGAGAAGAGAGATTCATTCTGGGATTGGAGATTTTCACATTACTGATCAGCTCGGTAATCAAGACTCTGCTTGTTTATTGCCATTATAAGCCACCATTCTTTGTTAAGAGGTTCCAGGTGTGCAATATTAGAACAGCAAGACCCAATAAATCTTTCCAGGTAGTATTTCAAACAGTTTATGGTAACGAACTGTAAGTAAGAAGTGATTTGGCTCAATTGTAGCCGAAACTGCTAGAAATGGAGTCTTGATAATAACAGATACATAAAAACAATTGAATTTTGATGCATATTCAAAATATTTAAAATTTAGGAAGTTTCATGTTACCCATCGAAAGTTACGAGCCTGGGACAATTTGCCTAATTTTTGAAAAAGGAGAGACACACTACTAAGAGATCTAGTGATATTGATGAAAATAGCATCATGAGATTCAGAACATGAAGAAACCTGGTGTAGAGGCTTGAAGCTACAATTTACAAAAAGGTTTAATTTTGATTTTTACTGAAAGCAAACTCACGAATGCGTGTCTATTTTTTTTTTTTTAGTGTTGTTTTTTTTTCTCTAAGGTTTCTCGTATCAAACCATTGGGAGTTTTTTTCAAATTTCTTTAAGAATGACTCCTGATACACAAGGATCACTTAATAAGACTAATGAGCTTTTACCAATTCAAAAAACACTTCCACGTAAACAGCGAGATACTGAAGAGGGGGTAACCCTCTCACATCCGTGATAATTTCTGTTCGTTTTAAGTTTTAATTTTGCTCCTTACTTTCAGTTGAAAAAAAATGTGTTTTTTAATTAATTTTTAACCTGGGTCGTGTCTAATTCTGTTGTGGGATGTTTTGAGTATAACGGTAGTAGGTTTGGCTTTGCTGACATTAAAGAAGTATCCAAAGAAGCCTTGAATTTAGGATTTCTGAACTGAAATAGTCCTGATGACCCTTCAGGGCTTCGGTAGTAGAGAAAAGCTCATTTACTTTGTATTACTAGGTCACGGTATCTCTCTTGGGATAGGGACTTCGTCATCTTAACAAATTTACACAGAATTTGGAAGTTTTATCCTGTTTCTGTCACAAAAGTAGAAATCTCTAAGAATATCCAAGACAATATCTTGTGGCTTAGCTAATTTTGAAGCCCTCATCGATATATTAACAAGGGAACAAAGAGTCTTATTGGTATTAATGAGCACTTCAGCTTCACAATTTTGTGATTCTTTCATGACTGTATTTTCTCCCTTGTTATCGTATTTATTCTCACGCATGAAAAAAATCAATACAGGACTATACACGAGGCATGGCAGGTGGATAGGTCGAGTGACAAATAATACCTCACTGAAAAATTCCTAATGGAATAATCAAGAGCGACCAAATGGTCATCAGAAATATCTTACGGTATCTCTCTTGGGATAGGGACTTCATCATCTTAACAGATTTACACAAAATTTGGAAGTTTTATTTTGTTTCTGTCACAAAGTTTAAATCTCTAAGAATATTCAAGATAATATCTTGTGGCTTAGCTAATTTTGAAGCCCTCGTCGAGATATTAGTAAGGGATCAAAGAGTCTTATTGGCATTAAAGAGAATTTCAGCTTTAAAATTTTCTGCGTCTTTCATGACTATATTTTCCCCCTTGTTATCGTATTTATTTCAAGTTCACGTTTAAATTCAGTTCCATTAATTTCTATAAATAATAATAACAAAAACAATATCCCAAAGGGCTCAATGGCTCGTTATTTGAGAAACAACATATAATAAATAACTAATATTAAAACTTGGCATAAACAATACTAAACAATGTATAATTTATATATCTATATGGAAAAGAAGTCAACTCACCTAAAAGGAAACAGCGACCCTCCTATCACCCGACCATAAAAAAACAAAATAAATTATCCACATCATCGAGGATCCAACGCCTACAAAACAAATTTACCACCCCCCCCCCCAAAAAAAAACAACCATAAAACAACTAAAAATTATTCCCATTAGTAGGAATCATATTAATCATAATAGTCCTGTGATTTTTAAGATAATTTTAATTTCGAATTAAGCACGAATTTTCATTCGTGCTTACAGCCTCAGCTTAAAAAAACGTCACAAAAAAAGAGCCCCCCCCCCATTTATAAACCAGCAGCAATAGCTCTATTTACAAGAGGCCCAACACAGATACAGATAAAACCGAGTGAAGGGAATCTTCATCAAATATCCAACCGTATGGGCTTCATGCAAACATAAGATAAAACTCTCGGAATCAGCTAGTAGGTAATTTTTCAAATCTTAACAGCTAAATTATGCTTATGAAAGAATGAATTTCACAGAATGAAAGTTAGAAAAAAAATACTTGGTTTTACACGATCATTAATACATATTCTACTGTATGTTATAGTTAAAGCATAAATAATACATTTGCCCTTCCGAAGGAAATGGCTAATTAAATATTTCATTAACCAGAGATGAGCAAAAGAATGTATTTTTTCACAGGGTAGGGCACTCAGTTGTAATAGTGGCCAATGTATAATTTTCGTGTTTTTGCCCCCCCCCCCTCTTGTGTCCTCTGAAGGAACCTCTAACAACGCATTCCGTATGAGTTTTTGGTGCTGAACAGCAACCCATACGAACCCTAATTACCTCCTAGTACCTCCTGCTCCTTAAACTCCTTACAAGGAAATTAAATATTTTTTTTAGATTTAGTCACTTTAAAAAACCCAAATAAAATAAAAATACAAAACCCAACTAAAATACTTATAATAAGTCTAAAATACTAGACTAAAATACTAGAAAAAAAAACTTATAATAAGTCTGTAAGTGATCTAAAGCTGCTGAAGCCGAACTTGCTTCCCAAGAAGCAGCAAATAATCCTGTATCTATGTGGAAGTCTTTTAGACAGTCTAAACCAGTGACAAACCCTGCTAGTAACATACCTGAGGAGCAGTGGGTAAAACACTATAGTGAAGTTTTTGGGATCAAACATGCCCAACTAACAACCGAAAGTGATAGTGAGCTCTCACGAGCTTTTGCGTCCCTCTTGAGCCAACGGAACTATTTTACCGTCTCAATAGGCGAAGTGCTCCAGGTTATTAAGCAGCTGAGAAAGGGCAAGGCTCCCGGGCACGACGGAATTGTGACTGAACACCTCCGCTGTGGCTCACCTCTGCTCATTGAGCACTTGACGCTGCTATATCAAATGTGCCTTGATTCTGGTGCAGTCCCTAAGTCGTTTGCCCTAGGTATTGTGTCTAACGTCTTGAAGAAGGGAAAAAATCGTAACCTCTGCTCTAGCTATAGGCCTATAACAGTTTCTAGTACATTAAGCAAAGTGTTAGAGAGACTTCTGTTACCTGAGCTGTTACGAAAGTGTAAAATTGACAATCGACAATTCGGGTTCCGTCGCCACCTCGGTTGTGCATTTGCACATCGCCTTCTTACGCGTATAGTATCGAAAGCTCAGAATCAATCACGGACTCTTTTAATTTGTGCAGTAGATGTGTCCGCGGCGTTCGATTCGGTAATTCATTCCAAGTTAATTTTGAACCTGCCTGCACCAAGGTGTGAACCCACATGTAGCGGCCGTCCTATGGCACTGGTATTCGAGTAGCCTTATCCGTGTTAAGTTGAGTAGTGAACTCCTGTCGAAACCGATTAAGCTTCACCGGGGACTGCGTCAAGGGTCGGTTTTAAGCCCTGTACTCTTCAATTCACTAACCTCGTCGGTAACAAAAAAGATTAACGGTGGTTTTAACACTGAATGTATGGATGTGAGCCTACTGTGCTACGCCGACGACATATTACTGGTGAGCACATCGCTTTGTAACCTTCAAGCTAATATTGATCTCCTAAGTCGAGGTTATACTAATATTGGTCTGGTTATTAACCCTGCTAAAACAGAATTTCTTGTATTTGAACCCCCGCGTGCGCCGTCTGAAGTTGCCCGTCGCGAGGCTACCCGTGTTACCGTTGCAGGGGAAGTAGTACTTCCAAGCCGCAAGTTGAAGTACCTAGGTATCACATATGGAAGCGACCTCAGAAGCTCGCGTGCTCTTTTTGTTGACCAGGTTCTGTCTGGTTTTCGGTCTGGGTATGCTAAACTTGCAGCTCTGAAGTTTAAATTTAATAAGCATATCCTTGCTAGGTTGTATCGTGCCGTCGCTCTTCCCTTTGCTCACTACATCTCACCCGTTTGGCATTGGCTATCGAATTCGGATATGTTGCGAATCCGTTCAGGCTTTTGCAAATATTTAAAGTTTCTGCTTGGTCTGCCACTTTACCTCCGTAACACTGGTCTGCTAGAAAAGTATCATATACCTGATCCTGTTGAGTTCATGCCGAATTTTGAAAAACAAGCTCTCGTGAAACACAGGGCACTATTATTTGATTTCCCAGCGACTTTCTTGCTTGATAGTTGAAGTGTGATTTGTTTGTATTTAGTAGATTATTATGTTCGGTTGATTTGTTTTCGTCTTTATTTTCTCTTTTCTTTTGTTTTGCTCCGCTTCTTCATGCTTCTTTTTTATAAGCGGGTTTGTAATAAATTATTATTATTATTATTATACAACAATTCAATTTATTCTACAAGCCTCAAAGCAAGATTCAAAAACGAGTTTACAAGCTCTTGAATATATTGGGCATTCAAGCTCATGCCCTAGTGCCCCTGTATCTATGTCCAGGTCATGCCCCTGTATTTATGCACAGCTCATATCCATGTATATATGACCAATGCCAAGCCCATGTCCCTGTACCTATGTCCAGATCATGCTGCTGTATCTATTTCCAGCTCATGCCCTTGTATCTACACTCAACTCATACCCCTATATTCAATGCCCAGCTCATGTTTCTGTATCCATGCCCAGCTCATGCCCCTGTATCTATGCCCAGCTCACGCCCCTGTATGTAAACTCAACTTATACCCCCGTATCCAATTTACAGCTCATTTCCCTGTACCTAAGCCCACCTCATGCCCTTGTATCTTCGCCCAGCTCATGCCCCTGTATCTATGCTCAACTCATACCCCTGTATCCAATGTCCAGCTCATACCCCTGTATCTAAACTCAACTCATACCCCTGTATCCAATGTCCCAGCTGATGTCCCTGTATCTATGCCCAGATCATGCTCCCGTATCTATGCCCAGCTCATGCCCTTGTATCTATACTCAACTCATACCCCTGTATCCAATGTCCAGCTCATGTCCATGTACCTATGCCCACCTCTTGCCCCTGTATCTTTTCCCAGCTCAGGCCCCTGTATGGCATGAGCCTGTACTCAACTCATACCCCTGTATCCAATGTCTAGCTCATGCCCCTGAATCTATGCCCAGCTCATGCCCTTGTATCTATGCTTAGCTCATGCCCCTGTATCTGTACCCAGTTTATGCCCCTCTATCTAATTTCCAGCTCCTGCCCCTTTATCTAATGCCCAGGTTATACCGTCTGTATGGGCTGTATCTATGCCCAGTTCATGCTCCTATATTTAATACCCGTGCCGCAACATAGTCTCACCTTTTTTTTATAAAAAAAAAACAGATTTGTTAATGGCATATGTTTTTCTTTCATCTTAGCGTCCCATCTGTACTACAGAAGCGGAAAATCAAAAGGGCAAAAAATTTGGTTGGAATTGTCTATATCAATGCTAATTTGTATTCAAGTATTAACTGACAATACTGTCTTTCTGTATCTTACCAGATCCATACACACAGAAAACAGCTGTCTGCAGCTAATCGCAAATCTAATCGCACGACAAAATTTTCAGTATGGAAAGAATGACTGTAATATCCATTAAGCTCTCACATTGTATTATTAAGTCAAAAAAGACGTTGGGCATTAAGGAAGTTTCTGAGGCAAACTCCCTCTGCCCTCTGTATTAGTCTTAAGGACCATTCTTAGAATTTGAGAGTTTGGCTTAAAAATTTAACTGGTAGTGAGGGCACTATTTTAATTTGATATTTTTTATAATCCATTTGATAAATGATAGTTGATATTAAATACTTTTTATAATATTTCATAATATAATTTTTATATATTTAATTTATTATTTATATATAATTTCATAATATAATTTAATACAATTTTTATAAGAATTCTTAGCACCTTTCCATTAACAATTCTAATGAAAATGTATGAAATAGATCAAAATTTTAATGTGACCAGTAAAAAAAAAAAAATCATGAAGTACAAAATAACAATAAAAGTCTTGGTATCTTGGAATCACATCTGGAAGCCTTATATCAACAAAAAAAAGGATAGTTTTTTTTTTTCTCTCGATAAAGCCTTCCGGATATGAAGCTAAAATGCTCATGGTCTATATCACACCCATGGTCCAGAGATAAGCAGTGTAATTCCTTCTCACCTGCTGCAAAATTTTGTTATATACATAATTTTAATTGACTTTAAAGATTTAATTCTTTATATTGTGTGATGCAGGCTTCAACATGTTTCATGATGAACAAATGAAACAGATTTTTCTGACTGTTTAATCAATATCTAAATCATTGGAACATTTCTGCTTATTTTTCTAGCCTTAATTTGATTTTTGCAATGAATTAATGGTTGAGAGCACCATTCCATTGCTCTTATTTGCTCCCCTTGACTCAACTGCGCAGGGCAAATTTGAGACTACAATGTACACTTTTTCGACGATTGTATGACGCTGAGCATTCAATGACACTCAACTAAAGAAGTGTAATATTGATGTTCACTATTGATCTGATAATACTTGATTTCTCTTTCCCTTTTTCTTTGAATTTTCTTCTTTTAGAAATGTAATTCGGGTCCCAGTCCAAACCTGCCAAGACTTTATCCAAGAGGTCTTATAGGAAGGTGAATTTCCTGAGTCTAAAAGTTTTATGAATTTCAAGTAAAATTGGCAAATGTATCTCCTAAGAAAACTTGAAAGTTACTTATCTCTACCGATTGAAAGGGCAGGAAATTCCCAAAAAGCAAAAAATTTTTGATTGAAAAATTCATTTTTAACGTGTTATATTTTTTTCAGAAGTCGTTTTAATAAGTTAGTTAGGAGGCGGATTGGAGTTCGTCCGGAATGAGGCAGATGCGTCGTGTCTGCTGACCACGTGCCTCTGGATATGGGTTTCCCATAACTAAACGCTCTATTTGAATGGGCAGTCTCAACCCGATGAGGTGGGTGGATCCACCCAAGGACTTCAGTCTTTAGGCAAGTCCTATCTCTAATCAGATTCCAGGCCTAGGTGTCGGTTTGGGCCTGCAAACCCTCTACACCGAAAATTTTACCGCAACGAAAAAACGGATGATACTGCCTCGGATGACCTACCCCCTTTTATCTTCCACGACCCCAGCATTTTCTCCTGGACCGGTTTCAGACCATCGAATGAACTTATTGACCAAAGTGGATACGACTTGCCACCTGGAACGTACTCACACTCAACTTCCTGGAGCTCTAAATCAATGCTCGCCCTCGAGCTAAAACGCTTCAATGTAAAACTCAAAACGAACAGAAATTATTCCGTATATGAAGGGCTGTTCCCCCTTCCTCGATAACTTGCTCTTTACGCTAAAGTTTGACTGTTTGTCCAATTTTTTTAAGAACGGCTCCTGAAACACAAGGGCCGTTTAATTAGGTTTTTTTTAAAGTGCTAAAAGCTTTAGCGTAAAGATGAAGCTATTGAAAAGGAATAATTTAATATACGGAATAATTTTTTTCATTTTGAGATTTAATGTTGCTCTTTACTTTCAGATTAAAAACTTGTTTTTTTTTTATTTAATATAAATAAAATTAACGAATTTGAAGTAACTAAATTTCACGTTTTATTTATAATTTGCAGTTCATGGATTTCCAGTTTTTAGGCCTTAACTGGAAAACAGAAGAAAAAGGAGAGATGGAAAGAGAGTTTGCGGGGAGTAATAAGGAGGAGGAATTAAGAGGAGATTGAGAAGAGCATAGGGAGAAAAATCTTGAAAAAGAAATTTCTGGTGATAAATAAGTACAGTTTAACGTCAGCACTCAGTTGAAATAATTTAAAAGGCTTTATCGGACATTTTCTGAGAAGGATCCACTGCAACGGTTTCGATATCTGATGCACAATTGTATGATCTGAAGATCATTTATAATACCTCAAATGATAGAATTTAAATGAAGCTTAATAATAATTTCCAATTTGAAGTTTAATACCCACATCGTTTATTTTGCATAGACTTCATCTATCCCAGTGGCATCAGTTGAGGGAGGGGGAGCAGATAGCATTTGGCTCCTAGATATCTACCCCTCGGGGATTTATTTCTTAAATACCGTATTTCGGTATTTTTCATTGAAAAACATGGAAAAGTTACTTCTCCTTAATTTTTGAACAATACATTTTACTCCCCTCTCCCCCCCCCCAAAAAAAAATCGTGAATCGGTGCCACTGTCTATTTATTTATAAACAATCCTACCTTCTGAAACTAGTAAGCTGAAAATATGTCTTTTTTGATAATTATAAGCCGGTTGGGTATCTCAGAGTTTTATTCGATACTTTGTGTGGCCCTCTTCAGGCAAAAATTGACGTTCAGGCCACAAAATGGAGGAAGATGCTGTCTTTGACCCTTTTGGCTACACAGGACTGCTCCCTATAAGCTGCAAGAAATTCAAGTTTCTGTTTGAATGAGTCCTCTCCTTATATTTTAGGATCACTTATTGTATATGACTCCCCCAGGAAAAAAAAAACAATCATCCTCCTCAAGAGGATGATTGTTATCATCTGAAACGGTTTATGATTCGAAGTCAGGTGCGTTTTTCCGCTGCTTTAATATTATTATTTGAAAAAAACTAACGTTTTTCTAAAGAGTTAAAGAGGCTGAGTTACAAGGTCGAACCTTAAAACGTACAGGGATTAGGAGGCACAGTTGGGGGGCTACCGCCCCCCAAACCCCCGCTTTCGCAGCCTTTAAATATAAAAAAAATTTCTTTAAACTGAAAGTAGGAGCGACATTAAAACTTAAAACGAACAGAAATTATTCCGTATATGAAAGAGGTTGTGCCCTCCTCAACGCCTCGCTCTTTACGCTAAAGTTTGACTTTCTCACAACTCTTTTTTAAACAATAAAAACTTTAGCGTAAAGAGCGAGGCGTTGAGGAGGGCACAACCTCTTTCATATACGGAATAATTTCTGTTCGTTTTAAGTTTTAATGTCGCTCCTTACTTTCAGTTTAAAGAAATTTTTTTTATATTTAAAGGCTGCGAAAGCGGGGGGTTTGGGGGGCGGTAGCCCCCCAACTGTGCCTCCTAATCCCTGTACGTTTTAA
>CM051276.1:39770358-39937358 GCA_027921565.1 Artemia sinica
CCCCCCCAAAAAAAAAATACCCCCCGTGGAAAATAAGGCTTTCCAAGTTTGAGAATTTTATTTGAGTTTTTATTTTTTTAATCTCCATAGGGGGGGGTGGAATTTTGTTTACGCTCCCTCCAAGTTTACGCTGTGTAAATTCAAGAACACACCGTTTTTTTTGTTTTTGTTTAGTTTCTTCGTTTCTTTAGAAATAAATTTGCGCTATAGATTTGCACATTGGTGGGGGGGGGGGGGGTAAGCATAACGGGTCTGCATGCAAAATGTGTTTGATACAGTTATTCTGCATATTAGATAGATCGACAAATAAGTGTATTTTAAAGCGAAATATACGGCCATGAACACAGTAAAATAACATAAATGAATATAGTGGCTGGGAGAATTTTAAATAGTTTCCAGGAGATGAAATTTTAAGAAGAAATTTTACGCTGGGTGAATTTCAAGAATTCATATACGTAATTTCTTTATGTCTTGCTTTCTCTTTGCCCATTTAATTTTACGCGTGGGTTGTTAAGGGTAATTGTCCGAGGTAAATCTTCGCCAGGATGGAATTGTCCAGAGGATATTTCTATAGGAAGGGGTATTTTCATGGTCAGGGCATTTTTTGGGGGGTTAAACACACACACCCCCCCCCCCCATTCAGTATATTCATTTATGTTATTTTAATGTGTTAACGGCCGTATATTTGGCTTTAAAATACACTTATTTGTCTATCTATCTAATATGCAGAATAATTGTACCAAACACATTTTGCATGCAGACGCGTTATGCTTACCACCCCCCCCCCCTAATGTGCAAATCTATAGCGCAAATTTATTTCTAAAGTAACGAAGAAACTAACAAACAAAAAAACGATGTGTTCTTGAATTTTACACAGCGTAAACTTGAGTGAGTGACGCATAATATACAAGTACCAAAATTCCATCCCCCTACGGAAAATAAAAAAAATAAAACTCATATAAAATTTTCAAATTTGCAAAGCCTTATTTTCCACGGGGTATTTTTTTTTTTGTGGGGGGGGGGTATTTTCCGGGGGGAGGTATTTTCCATGGGGGTTATTTTCCGGGGGGTATTTACCGGGTTATTTGCCTAGAAACCCTTTAATTCATTTGCCCTTTCCCACGTTCTATATGTTACCCCCTTTTTGGAGATTATTACCAAGTCTGATATAAAAAAAATCGTTCTTTTTTCTTCCGGCTCGCTAAATATCTCCTTCAGTTCCTTCCATGGTCACAAAACTCAAGGATAGTTCAGAGGTTGGAGCAGCTGATCCTGAGGAATAACAAGTTTTTTTGCCTGAAAGTAAGGAGCGACAATAAAACTTAAAATGAACAGAAATTATTCCGTACATGAAAGGGACTGTCCCCTCCTCAACGCCTCGCTCTTTATGCTAAAGTTTTTTATTGTTTTAAAAAATAAAGTTGTGAGACATAGTTAAACTTTAGCGTAAAGAGCGAGGCGTTGAGGAGGGGACAGCCCCTTTCATATACGGAATATTTTCTGTTCGTTTTAAGTTTTAATGTCGCTCCTTACTTTCAGTGAAAAAAAAAAACTTTTTTCTCTATTTCTGAACGTTTTTGAATAATGCAGCTTTGATTTTGGGTCACCGTACATGAATAGTTAAAACGAAATTTGTATATGAATTTTACTTTTTTTGGCTAAATGGCTTTCTCGAAATTTTCTTCTGACGTAAATTACGAATTAACTAACGTACCGAACTTATATTCGTATGTTTTTATTACGTATATTAGGGAGTTCGCCCCATAGTCAATATCTCACTCTTTACGCTAAAGTTCGAATCTTGCTTGAATCACAAACCCCTGAATGACAACAGCCGGTTAATTAGAATTGATAGTTCTTTTAATAGTACTAAAAAAAAATTTTGCGGAAAGAGCGAGGTATTGACTAGGGAGCGAACCCCTCATATAAGTAATAATCTCTGTTCGTTTTAAGTTTTAATGTTGCTCCTTACTTTCAGTTGAAAAAAAATTGTTTTTTAAACAATGCTGGGAAATCTGACGCCCCCTTCATAGAAATGTCCCGTCCCCCAAGTAAACATCCTCCATGGAAAGATCTCCCCCGTAACCCCCCCCCACCAGAAAAAAAATCCCTCCCGAAAACGTCTGTATACTTCCCATTAACCAATGCTATATGTAAACAATGGGCAAAGTTCATAACTTGCAGCCCTTCCCCCAGAAACTGCGGAGAATTAAGTCATCCTCAAATACATATTTATTAGATTTTTGACTATGCTGAACAAAATGGCTATCTCAAAATTTTGATTGTGTGACTTCGGGAAAAAAAGAGCGTGGGAGGGGGCCAAGTTGCCCTCCAATTTTTTGGTCAATTAAAAAGGACACTAGAACTTTTAATTTCCGTTCGAATGAGCCCTCTCACGATGTTATAGGACTACTGGATCGATACGATCACCCCTGGGGAAAAAAAAAACAAACAAATAAACACGCATCCGTGATCTTTTTTCTGGCAAAAAAAAATACAAAATTACACATTTTTGCAGATAGGAGATTGAAACTTCTATAGTAGGGTTGTCTGATACACTGAATATGATGGTGTGATTTTCATTAAAGTTATATGGCTTTTAAGGGTTGGTTCCCCCTTTTTTTCGAAAAAAACAAAATTTTCTCAGGCGCGTAACTTTTGATGGGTAAGACTAAACTTAATTAAATTTATATATTTGTAATTAGCTTAAAATTTTATTCTTTTTATTTACCCATTGGTATCAAAATTCCGTTTTTTATAGTTTCGGTTACTTTTGAGCCGGGTCGCTCCTTACTTACCGTTTGTTACTACGAACCGTTTGATCCTTGATAAGCAGGGAACAAAATAGAAAGAAAGCTAACTATAATTGGTACCCGCTACTAATGCGTCGTGATGCAGTTTAAAAACGTTGTATATGTAATGTATCTTTTGCTTTCTTATTTTCTATTGTTTATGTTAGCGCAGTGAGCAATTATTTGATATTAATTTATTTCCTTTTTTATCTATTGTTTCCAAGAGCGGATCCAGGATTTTTGTTCGGGGGGGGGGGGAGGGGTTACTAATTTTCGACTCGGTTTTCGACTAATTTTACTAATTTTTACTAAGATTTTACTAATTTTCGACTAATTTTCAACTCGGTCAAAAATTTCGGGGAGGTTCAAACCGGGTAATCCCCCCCCCTGGATACGGCCTTGATTGTTTTCTCTTTCCCTCCGTTATTTGCAGTGTTACTGCATAACGGGTTCTTCCATAAATAACAATAATAATAGCATATTTAAGCTCTAAGTGTAAGAATTCAGACTAGGAATATTGGTTTGACTATAAACGTCACAGATCCCTCTAAACTATATAAAGGTCTTTATTCCTTTCAGCTCCACATATACCCTTTAAGTTCTATATAAAGCACGCTACACTTTTAACCTCCAAACAAAGCAGATGACGCGTTAAGCTCCAAACATGACCTCCGGCTAGGCAATCAAGATTGACTAAAAATTTCCCATAACGCCTTTGAAATTATTTCAGCCAACTGCTGACGTAACGTGGATTTTACGTCACCAGAAAGACAATGCGTTAGTACCCTAATATGATCTGTTTTCATTAAATTTGTTTCTTTTCATTTTAAGTAATTAAGGATCTTCAGCGAGACCAGCTAGATTAGCCAGTCACCAAAGGTTACCTTAGATTATTAATTTACTGAGAAAGAATTTATTTTCCATCACTAGTATATATAAATAGAAATACTAAGTTTCTATTCGGTATATTTCAGAATAATTCAGTATTTTTCTATTCAGCATGTAAATAGGCAGTACTGGGAGCCCGCCTAGGCACGGCTGCGCAACAGGCTTGTATATATGGATTATCATTGTCGCTTGTCTTCTAATCGCTGACAATGTGAGCCTCTTCATGTCATGACGTCACCACAGGTTCGATTTAATCACACTGGGAGAAATACGAATTTTTCCTTAAAGTTGTGACATTTTTAGATCGTTTTAGTGACCAGAAATGCCAATGTGCTAGTTAAGAAAAAACACTATGTAGTCGATTTCGAAGTCGGGCCTCGACACTCCGCATGTGGTAGGCTTGTATATATTGATTTTCGTTGTAAGTAGCAACCTCCAAATGATTCATCTTTGTTTGCTACTCTTTCCTCGGGAAAATGGAGGGCTCCCCAAGGAATACATATGAAGTTAAAGGATCTCAGTGACTTGTAATCAACAATTCCGTAGTTTATGGTATTTTTTAAGTTTGTAAAAGGTTTTGAGCCACATTTTGTTGACGTCGAAGATTTTGATGATGTTGTTTTTCCAACGCAATATTTCTTTTTCTTTAATTTCATTTTGACTCGTTCTGATTTTTGCTGTTGCACGCCTTTTGTAAATAGAGTAATTACACTTGGAATTGTATACTTAGCTATGTTCCTTTTGCCATAGATATAAAACGATAATTTCAATACTAAGGGGGGGGGGGAGAGAAAGGATGTAGTTTATTTTCTTGAAATATTTTTATAAATATGACGTCAATCATACGATTTTTCTTTTCATTAATAAGTTTCTTGTGTAATTTTGCCTGCATCAAAAACACTAAAAATGATACAACCACAACTGAGGCAAATATGACGCATCTACAATTTTTGGATGTATTCATAAATATGACAATCACTCACACTACGTCTTTTTTCCAAAATTAAGGCTCTTAAGGAATTTTCTCAAACTTCGGACCTATATAGATCGTTTTTTAGGCTAGAAAACCCCAGGCTACTCATTTTCCTCAAAAAATATGGAGTAGTTTTCAAGAAAAAATACATACATAAATAAATAAATACATACACAATTATTGCTCATGTAAAGAAATAGTATATCTAATTTCTTTTGTCACTCACTACTTATAAATTACTAGATGGCAGTGACGTCAACTCATGACAAGATCCATACATTTAAATATAGTTATCTATTACTACTTCTACTAACTCACTGCAGTACCAAGCCCCCAGAGACCAACACAGTTGTTTACGTTCTTCGTCCATCTTAATCTATTAAAACCTCACCTCTTTACACCCTCCATAGAAGTCCCAATCTCCTTTAAATCCTTTCCTATGACCTCTTCCCACCTCATTTTGGGATAGCCTGTTCATACTCCACATAACTTCCACAATTTTGAACGAACACGTACCTGAGAATTCGGTTACTGTTCTCTTGACTTTTAACAAATTGTCCAAGCTCACAAAGCAGCCTTTCCACGCACTGTTCAGCTTGCAAAGCGTTCATAATTGATTCAACAGTTCGAGTATTGCTGCTAAATAATGGTTGTGCAGCCTTTTGTGAAGCACTTCGTCTTTGTCTTCCAGCCTGTAATTTTTATCACTTAGTTAATTTGTGGATTTGTAAAGCCGCTATTAACTTTTCTTCTGAGAAAGACTTATTTTAGAATATGCCTATTTGAATCATGATCTAATTTGAATTTGGACCAAATTTGATTAGGTTTAATCTCGCTTTAGAGTTGATTTGAATAACGACAATATTTGAAAAAAAAAACAAAGGGTTCAGTGAGAGAAAAATTCCAATGAAAAAATTTCCAAAAATGCCAATAAGAAACAGATTTCATGTGCATTATTTTAAGTTATAGCAGATTCTTACGGAGAGTCCTTTTGGAACTCCGCTGCACCGTTATCTTCATATTTTTCTGATATTTCTGTATAATTTAGTACTTTTGTGAATGTTTTGACAAGAAAGGCCCCCTGATATGTGATTTCTCCCTTGAAATTCAATTACTGTGAATGTACGAAATTTTTGGTACTAAAACGCCCCCTCTCCTCCCTCCCCCCTCTTCTACTTATTTGGAGCACCAATGGTGGATTACTTAAGAATTGAAATCCAAACATCAATCTGGAAATTCTAAAAATTTTGATCTACTAATTGAGAAAGAAACATGTTTAATAAGCTTCAATATCTCTTTGTGGAATTCGATTTATAAAATTAAAATTAGTTAGAAATTTTGCAACCAATTAATTTGACCGCTTAGAACATGACTATATCGTATATTTCAACTTGGGGGTTAAGTAGGTTGTAAACTGAAATATTTTTAGGTGTTCTAACTATTAAAAGGAAAAATCACTTATTTTATTTAATTCCTAATAATTCTGTGAGGAGGGGCTTCAGGGATGTCACCCGGTCAGCTTTACTATCTAAACGACACTTTTTCGACATATTGGAGCCATTAAACGTTTAAATAATCTGTCCATTCAATGTCCATTTCAG
This sequence comes from Artemia sinica, assembly GCA_027921565.1. Classification (NCBI taxonomy): domain Eukaryota; kingdom Metazoa; phylum Arthropoda; class Branchiopoda; order Anostraca; family Artemiidae; genus Artemia; species Artemia sinica. The sequence goes on from CM051276.1 coordinate 39,776,613, forward strand.
ACATGACATGGCTGTGCCAAAGGAGTAATTTCTTATGAAAAATTTGTTCAGTCTTCACACACACAAAAAATTAGTATTCCAAAAAAAAATTATCTTTTCAGAAGAATACTTTTTCTGTGATAGTACTTTTGGCTAGTAAGGTGATAAATATACTTCAAGTGGAGTGGTAACCCTTGCTTGAGCTGAAATTCCAGATGTGACATGCCATTAAAAATTTAGCAAGGCCACAGTTGCCTCCCCTCTCATACATCTTATTACTTATTTAAGATGTCATATAGTATGTCTAATTATTTACACATCCAACCTTACGAGCTCTGCTTTCTGTTGGGGGATAATATTTTTTTTGCATTTTTAAATATATCAAATAGAATATATATCTATCTATCTATCTCAGAAAATATATATAAGTTGGGCAGTGTTCGAGTGGATATCCCCACAAACAAACTTCAACGACCATTATTGTACTGGAAGCAGATGGCGTATCAGATTTGATTTTAAACCTCTTATGAGCTCACAAATCAACAATGCGAAGCTACTTCACTTATGCCCGAGTCACACCATAGTCACATTTGTGGAGAAAAGAGCCAATTTGTTTAACGACAGCAGTTTCTTTCTTGATTTTAACCTTACACTAGTATTTCAGAAGCAAAAAATTCAAGTGGCAATTTTGCTTTTGAAAAGCTTGTATCAGGAGTAATTTGTTTCCAGGTGTTATTCACTAATATTATTTCTTCGCATCTTTTCTTATATTCCTGTTACAGACAGGAAAACTGCTGTTGCCGGCTTCCATCTTTTTTTGTTTCAAAAAACTATAAATCTTGACTGATTGGTCAATCAGAAATTTTATGCTTAAAATCGAATAATATTCAACTCGAGAAATTACAAACAGCATATCAGTTACTGCAGAAGTACCACTGAAGCAGAGTGTAAAAAGAAACTGTCTAGTCAGAAATTCAGGAATGGTAATTATTATTCCGATTAGTCTTAACAGTAAAATGTCATTTTGATTACAAATTAATAAAACTTTCCAGAAATAGCCTGAAATCCCTCAAAAACGACGTCGAATCGAAACTAAAACCCCACCAGACCCTATACAGAAAATGTTTGCTGGCTTCAACATAAGGCCTTATCCAGTGGGAGGGTTGAGAGGTCCCCCCCCCCGTGAATGTTTGACCAACTCATAAAAATGTAAAAAAATACATATAAACAAATTTTTGAGGAATTTTTAAAGATTTTTTTACCCCCCCCCCCCCCTCCGAACAAAAGTAACCTTCTCCCCGGACAAAAATCCTGGATACTACCCTGCTTGAACAACAAGGAAAATCTGTTATTTGCATGAGTGTCCACTTTTTTCTTGTTGGTTTTATTTATTAGAACTGCATTTACATCTTTACGTTCTTCTGAGACCAATTAGTTCTTTCCTTGAATTTCTTATGATGACATACGAGTCATATACTTTGGAATTAGATGTAATATTACTAAATTGAAGTACCAAAGGTATCCTCCTTAGGCCCATCTCCCCCTCTCCTGGACCCATCTTAGGGCCATTCATGGCTGATTACTACAGTTTTTCTAACATTTTTATTTTGTTATTCTGAATTTGAACAATTTGATTTTATATACAGTGACTCTTGTATTTTGAAGTTATAACCCCTACTCTTACACATATGCGAAGAAAGCCCCTTGTCAAAATACTAATTTCTCCATGAAGACTTTCAAAGTTATTTTTGTCTTTTCAGCAGTAGCCTAGAAGACACGCTAGACTTGCCCAGAATTGTTGGCTGTGAAGGCGAGGAGATACATTTTTCTCAACACTTTCTTTATCGCCAGCTGAAATTTTGGGTTAGGATTGGTAAGTCCGCATTACCGTTGCGGTTCTACAGGTTTTCGGCTATTATCTTAACAGGAACTAGCTGTAAGTTTTAATTAGCTGGGTTCAGATTTTGATATAGGAGCGCTTGAATGGCTCCATCGTCGCTACTTAAATTTAATCTTTGGAATTTACTATTCAAAAGTTATAATTATTATGTATCTTACGCATCAAGTATAATACATCTTATACATCTTATCCATTTACTGCACATTTTACATATAATTATAATGATTATTTTACCTTTTCCTCTGTCTGACCTCCTTCCTTAGCAGTAGCTTGACTGTAGGCAGTGACCGTTGGAGCACTTAATGGCTGTGTATACAGGGTAGTGGTGGTAATCGGAAGTGGAGGGGGGACCATATTATGTTCAGGGTTTGATAATAAAGAAGCTATGATGCCCTTTTTCATGACGAAGATACCTGCTAGTAGTTGAAACAAAAATATCATTCCTGCGATAGTTAATCCAGTGAAGAATATAGATGGTAACAGGTCGCCCTTTTTTGCATACATTTCTCCAAGAGGGGTTGAAGGCTGGTAAGCGAAGAACCCACGTGAGATAGGTAAAGGTGCTGATGGAATAAAGGGGGCGTTTGCGAAAGCGTTCTTAAAAGGTTGAAGAATCCCGAAATTTCCAAAGCTTGGTAAAGATGCCGGTGCTGCAACAGGGACATTCATTTGCTGATTTTGAAAGGGCTGAGGATATTGCTGTTGTTGCTGTTGCTGTGGAGGATATTGTGGTCGCTTTGGGGAGTACTGAGGTTGCTGAGAAGTAAATTGAGATTGCTGAGGGGGAAACTGAGGCTGTTGAGGCTGATATTGCTGAGGTCGCCTCTGGAATACAGGTTGTGGGCGTTGAGGTCTTTGAGGTCTGGGTTCTGGTCTTGGCTCTTGCCAGTACTCGTCTTCCTGTGGCTCCTCTGTCTGTTCTGGCTTTTGAATGACGACAATAGTACCGCCTCTACGTTTTTCTTCATGGTCTTCGTCAGAGCTCTTTCCTTGTGGCATTCTTACCACAGCTACTCCAGAATGTTGAGCTTGACTTTCTCCAGGAGACATCCTAACAACCGCAACGTTGCCTTGATCATCCTGCTGAGGGATTTCCACGAGCTGCACATTTGGTTGACCAATTCTCTGGAAGTTTGGATTTTGTCTTGACATAGGACGACTGCCTTGCTGGACAACTGAAGCTGGCAGAGCTTCTACGTGCACCTTCCGCTTTGATACTTCATCATTTTGACGTGGAGTTCTTTCCTCGCCTTGTGGTAATGCTGTGACGCCAAGAACCAGTAGAATGAAGGTGGAGGCTGGAATAGATATTTGTTTAAATCAATCCTTATTTGGTGTTGAAAATATAGAATATAATTAAAAAAATATTTTTATCGAAATACAAATGTCTATTTATATCAGGAATATTCCTTTAATGAATTACTAGGAGGAGATTCCCACTTAGTTAGAATTAAACTAAGAAATCAAAATGAATCGATTTTTTCTACGTTAATTCAAATTTGTTGCTTTTGTCATTTGTTTTAAAAGGTATTCTGAATGAGAAGTAACAGTGGTAGATAATAAAAATCCAGTGTCAATGAGTCTCTCGCTTAGTAAATTACAAAAATGATTTGTCTGTTTTTTCTCGTGAATAAAAACGCCGTTTCAATAATTCTAGTTAGAAGTTAATACACGTATAGAGCCCCCTTCCATATCCACATACTAGAAGGAGCAATTTTTTTGTGTATTTTTAACAAAAGTAAAACAAAGCTTATAAGCTCTTATACATAAAGCTTAAGATACCAAAGTGATTTTAATAAAAAGTGAAGGTTTATTCCATTTTCTGATTTGAAGAACAAAATTCAAAATTCAATTTTAATTACAAATAATTGTTTGAGCAATTACAGAGGAACTGAAGGTATTTTGTAGAGATGGGGGCTCCAATTCCCAAAAACTATTTTTAGATCGAAAGTTTTCGATTATTTCATTTTTTTGACAGCTTTTGGATGGAGAGGGGGAGGGAGGGCTCTCTATTCTCCTAAATTAAGATCTAATATAAAAACCAATTAACTTAGACAGGAAAATTTCTATCCAATGAGAAGTCAAATCAGAATTGTCAATTCTTTAGGATAATTAAGTTTTTCTTATAGGAGTTTAAAACAATGGTTTACATAAATAAGTTTCAAAAATTGTCAGTCCTTTTGTGAACAAGCCAATATTTAGGAGACAAAATTTGTTTCGCACTCTCATCCTTTTCCGTGAACATCATACTTGAGTATCATTTAATGTATTTTGGTATCATTTAATGGTATCATTTAATGTATTTTGACATACTTGACTACTTAAACGTGAATAGATTCCAACTCTCATAGGGAATTATTCTGGAAGAAACTTTGGGTGATTCTGAAACATAAGATTTTTAGGCAAGCCCCAACACAAAATTTGGAGTCCTACTGCCCCTCCCACTTTTTCCTAATGTGCTACCCGAAAATTTCAACTGTGTTACGCAAGCTGTTACCGAGGTGGTTTTTGTTTGTCTCGATACTTGACTGTGAATAGATTTTGTTGGTCCCATAGCACCTTATGGGTTAAAAGCCTCATGATGTATCCGAGACAAAAATGTTTTAAACCCATTTCACACTCGACGAAATTTGAAGTCCACTTTCCGTGCCCATCTCCCTACTTCCCACAACAATACCTGAAAGTTGCAGCTTCATGCCTCAAGCTGTTGCCGAGATATTTCAGATAGGCTATTTCGATTACCTGAATACGTATAGTATGTTTCAATAAACTTCCCCCTCCCCAAGTCAAAATTTCTGATCTAATTGATTATTTTCACTTGCCTTGTCCATCTCCCTACTTCCCACAACAATACCTGAAAGTTGCAGCTTCATCCCTCAATCTGTTGCCGAGATATTTCAGATAAGCTATTTCGATTACCTGAATACGCATAGTATATTTCAATATATCTCCCCCCCCCAAGTCAAAATTTCTGATCTAATTGATTATTTCCCCCCCCCCAAAAAAAAATATCCAAAATATTGAGTTCGATCCCCCCAAGTGTTCCCAAATTATTGCGGATAATTTGAAACCTTGGGTGCACATATCATATTTTGATTTATTCAGGCACGCATGTCTTTCCAGAGCAGCAACTTTACAACTTTACTTTATCATAGAGAAGCTAGGAGCCTTAGCCTTACGAAAGATCCCTAAAAGGTCCTAACTGATCGGAAAACCAATACAAAAAGGACCACCTTTTCTACTGAAACCTTTTTGTGAACAATAGGTACAACAATGGTCCAATCACTTTTGTCCTTTTTTGGGATCCTTTTTTGGGTGCAGATGTTGCCTTGAAACAATTTTGTGTGCTGGGTTCCTCTTGGCGCAAGGACTTATAGCTCTAAGTTTAAAACTGATACGGAAGCTTTTTGGGGCCATTCCCGGGCCCCCTACCATGCCTCTGTCCTATTAAGACAAATCGTTTGCTCCTTTCGACGAGCATTAAATAAGCCCCTCCCCCTTTTCTATCATAAAAGCCATGCGTAGACAATTGGTAATTGAATTATTTATGGCCCTTACATCCCGGGCTCTTGGAGCCCTGCCATCCCCAAAGGCATGTTTATTGGTCTTTTCGACTATTTCGAGCAAGATGGCTATCTCAAATTTCAATCTTGAATTTCAATCAACTTTGTCCTCAGGACATTTCACGCCGCTCATTCCAGAGAAAGCGGCCGGGATAAAAATTTTACATATCAGGCATATGGCTCTTCACGTGGGAAGGGCAAAATTCGTGATTCTGAACTAATTTGACCTTGATAGAAATTGTTTAATATGGCCATAAGGAAATAGTACAGATTTGACCTAAAACTCTACCTTTCGAAGCATTTTTTGACATTACTTCAATGAAGTTAAAAAAAAAATCCAATCAAATTATGAGGATACGAAATGATAAAATTTCAAAACACAAAGAATAAGTATAGAAGACAAATTTTTTATTGTTTATAAAAATTTGTAAGGAAGTCAAACTTTAGCGTAAAGAGCAAGGCGTTGAGGAGGGGACAGCCCCTTTCATATAAGGAATAATTTCTGTTCGTTTTAAGTTTTAACGTCGTTCCTTACTTTCAGTTAAAAAAAATTGTTTTTTTATTTAATATTTGAACGTTTTTGAATTAATACAGGTTTTGATTTTAGCTCACCGCACATGTATAATTAAAACAAAATTTGCATATTAATTTCACTTTATATGGTTAAATGGCTTTCTCGAAACTTGTTTAATTTTATTTACGAACGTTTTTATTAATAATAAATATACGTAACTTACGAATTAACTTACATAACGAACTTCTATATTCACATATTTTTAATACGTATATTAGGGGGGTTCGACCCTAGTCAATACCCTGCTCTTTAAGCTAAAATCTGTATTTTGTTCCAATTCTTTAAAAATGACCCCTTAATCACAAAGACCGTTAATTAGAATAAATAGCACTTATGAAAGTACTAAAAAATCTTTGGCTTAAAGAGTGAGGTATTGACTAGGGGGTGAACCCAATCATATACGTAATATTTTCTGTTCGTTTTAAGTTTTGATGTTGCTCCTTACTATCAGTTGAAAAACTTGTTTTTTTTATTTAATTTCTGATTTTTTTTTAAATAATGCTGGGAAATCCGGCGCCCTCTTCATAGCAATGAACCTTCCCCCATGAAAACTTCCTTCATGGAAAGACCTTCCCACATAACCCCCGACCCCCCCACTGCCAGAAAAAATCCCCCCTGACAACGTCTGTATACTTCCCAATAACCAATACTAATGTTAACATTGGGTAAAGTTCATAACTTTCAGCCCTTCCCCCGGGGACCTCGGGGGATTAAGTCATCCTTAAAGTCATATTTATTTTATTTTCGACCATGCTGAACAAAATGGCTATCTCAAATTTTGATCGGGTGACTTTGGGATAAAAATGAGCGTGGGAGGGGGCCTAGTTGCCCTCCATTTTTGGTCACTTAAAAAGGGCACTAGAACTTTTAATTTCAATTACAATGAGCCATCCCACGATATTCTAGGACCACTGGGTCGATACGATCACCCCTGGGGAAAAAAAAAACAAATAAACACGCATCCGTGATCTTTCTTCTGGCAAAAAATACAAAATTCCACATTTTTGTAGATAGGAGCTTGAAACCTCTACAGTAGGGTTCTCTAATACGCTGAATATGATGGTGTGATTTTCATTAATATTCTATAGTTTTTAGGGGGTCTTTCCCTCTTTTTTCGAAAATCAGCCAAATTTTCTCAGGCGTGTAACTTTTGATGGGTCGGACTAAATTTGATGAAACTTATTAAAAGCTGATTCTTTTGATGTATCTATTGGTAATCCCTTTTTCTAGAGTTTCGGTTACCATTGAGTCGGGTCGCTCCTTACTTACAGTTCGTTACCACGAACTGTTTGATTTAGGAAATGTATTTTCATATCTTTAAAACCTTATAAATTGATATTGAGGAAAGTTGTGAAGCTGAAAACAATTGTTGTCTTCGTTTAAGCAGAAGATCTATTTTGGAAGGTTTCACTTTCATAACACAGATTTTTAAATGTCATCAAAGTTCAGAACCCTCTAGACAGAGAAGGGGTGGAGGTAGGTACTTCAAAATAACTTCTTGGGACTTACTTTAGCCTTTAGACCTATTCCTGAAAGTTTCATATCCCTAACCTAACCCCTTTCCATGATAGCCATAAGTAGCTAAAGTTGAATTTTACCTTGCCGCATCGTGAAAAAATATGCAAAACTAATTACCAAAGTTTATTAATGCTGTTCGTTTATAAAAATTTAAACAGTAACAATTTATTAATTCCCAAAGACAATAATAACTTCGACAGAATGCAACAGAAAGCTGCTTTCTGTTAAAGCTGCTTTCTTATATTGCTTATGCAGATGATATCTTTTTGATCAGCAGGACTAAAAAGGAGCTCTCCCTGTTTGTTTCAGCAATAGCATCTAAACTTCATATCATTGGACTTTCTCTTAACCTTTCAAAGTGTGAATATATCTCATTTTATAGCAATAATACGACCCCTCTAGTTTGCGGATCCTTTTCTGTCTCGTCGGTTCCTTCTTTCCGATGGCTGGGTATCAATGCTAGTAAAACACTAAAATCTTTCCGAACGCTCGTCGTCGCTGATTGCAAGAAGAAAATTCAGTTAAGTTATTCTAAGATTGTTGCAAATCGAGGTAGATACAATAGAAAGTCTCTTGCTAAATTATTATTCGTTTTTTTTTTTACAGATCACTCGGTTTTGTTTCTGTCTGGAATTCACCCTCTTTTACACCAAAAAGACATCAGATCAGTTCATTCATATTATTTCGGGTTTTCCCGCTTTCTATTGCATCTGCCTCTATGGTACAGAAATCGGAATCTCAAATCTGTTTACGGTCATCCGGATATTGGGTCAAGACTTACGGAACTTGCCGGCAAACTACTCCAGTCTACATATTAAAAATCTGCCGGCCCATAGTGGCCTTACTCGTTTGCTGTAGTTTTTGTTCTTTTTTCTTTCTTTTCTCGTGTTTTGTATCTTGAATATTTTTCTTTTCTTTGGTTACTCTGCTCTTGTGAAGTTTTTAAGTTTTACGTACTCATGTATGTAGTGCATTATCTACTATTTTTTGTTATACTCCACAATTATCATTTTTTTATATAATGCGGGTTAAAAGTAAACTATTATTATTATTAGAAATCAACAACTTCTTAAGCTTAGTAACATTTTTTTGCTGCTGATTTTTCAACTTTTTGTTTAGTTTGCTACCAAAACTACATAAGTACATATGGATGTCTTTCTTTTATTAAAATTATATTCCTGATTTTGCTAATTTTTAAAGACATATATGAATGTGTGAGTTAACACTTAACGGATTCAAATAATCATATTTCATTTTCACCGTCCTTGGTACTTTGAGGTCTGTGTTCCTTGTGTAAGTTTTTGACCATTTTTCTGCCGTCCTATATCTTTAACGTTTCAACCACAGTTTATAGAATTAGTATATATAAACTGTGGTTTCAACATAAGACGAGAAATTGTTATTATTCGACATATGAAACTCAGCACTGTCCATCTACCGGATTACAGTTTTGAAATTTGTTTCGTGCTTTTTAGATTAAGTATATATGTTGTCTTTTTGATGCAAGTTTCAGATTTTGCCTGTCCCAATACAGTACTTTTCACAAATAACATAAACCTTAAAATTCAGGTGATTCTTCGGCGTTAACAAAATGTTAATTCGTATTTTTCTCGAAATAATTTAAAGACAAGTCATTTAGCTTTTATTAAGTATCGGAAAATAAATTTTATGGAAAATATTCAAATATTAGACTTTGCAAATAATCAAACACAAAATCTAGGAAAGGTTTTGGCATAACCAAAAATGCCTTACCTGTACAAAAAACTTTCATTTTAACCAATGGCTTTCACTCTTAAAACTGAACAAACTTGAACAGAAAATTTATCATGAACTTCCTATTTTACTGCCTTCCTTAGCTCCTCCCTTGTCCTTTCGCTTTTTACCAAGAAGTTATAATAGGTTAATGTCTTACATTTTGGAATCCTGACCTTGAAACACGGAAGTTGAAATAGTTCAAACAAATTTCAAGAAATCTAAATTTGTTAGTATTTTTTGTGCGGCTCTCGATTCTACATCTAAAATGGTAAGCGAAATTTACTCTATTTTTTTTTTTTTTTTTTTTTTTAATTGAATTACAATCGTTTCAGGCATGCCAATTTCACAAAAACCGGGGGAGTGGACAAAATACGCGGTATAACATAAATTTGCCCTAGCCCTTAGTTCAACAGCTGTTCTGTATTAAATTTAACAAGGTGATGTTCAGTCGGCCCTCACCCTTTCCTGTTATTTTCAAGCATTTATCAAACATAAATCATAATAAAAAATGTAAAAGTGTGCTTTTACTTATTTACCTAGCTGTTGTCAAAAGTTTATACCTCTTGGAAAGATAAATAAACATCATGTATATATATATATATATATATATATATATATATATATATATATATATATATATATATATATATTATATATATATATATATATATATATATATATATATATATATATATATATATATAATATTACTTAAGCCATCCTGTCTATCCTCTGGGACATGCTGAGGTACTTTTTTTTGACAGGGTATAAAGAATGTCTTGATGTTGTAATCTGTTTAGTGATACTATGAATAACCATGCAATGTGTGGGTGCTCCCCCCCTTTTTCATTACGCCTTTGAAATCAATAATACTGTCCAGTTTCACAAAAAACATAATATTGTAGATATTTCACTCTGCATTTGGTTGTCGTGGAGAAAAAATGGGCATATAATTCATATTGATAAACATCGATAGTCAAATATCGACGGTTAAAGCGAATACTTCATTATCAAATAGTATAGCTTAAGTAAGATTCAGAGTCGAAAGTCTTGATTTTTTTTAGAAAAAAAATTGTTGAATTGTAACCGTTGTTTGACAATGAACGGTCCCTAAACCAGTGTTGCCACTGCTTGATTTTCCCGAGGCTTCTGGAATTCAATCCTGACCTTGGGATATGTGCTAAACATTACCCTCAAAAAGGATGCTATGCATTTACGTGATTATTTTACACTGTATTCGGATTTTCCTCTTTTTTTCAAGTGGGACAAACTGTTACTGGCAGCCCTACCCTTAACTTTCAAGTTTTAAGCTTGACTTACTATGATGCAAGTGTTGCTGTTAAGAAAATGTTCGCGAACATATAAAATGTTCGAAAATGTTGAACTGTTCACAAATATGTTTTTTCTGCAGTAAAATTTTCAGGTCGAATTGTTTTACAATGGATACCTAACACCAAATTATTTATATTACATTTAGAATATATTAATTCATTTTCAGCAAATTTCCTCCGTCATATCTTTGCTCCTTGTGTTTTCTGCTGTTTTGCTTGGATTCGCTCTTGGCCAACCTCCAAACAGTTATGGTCCAAATCAGCCATACAGGCGACCAGGTGGTAGCCCGTATCAGTTTATGGGGAATCAAGCCCCCTCTTTTGATGAAGAATTGGCAGGTAAGGTCCAGTCTAGGCAACTTTTTTCAACTGGGTTTTATTTCTATTGACCTTGAAATTTTAGTCACTTGAGGATTACAAAATGATTTTTAAACGCAGCCCCAAGAAAGAGCATGGATAAAACGATTGGGTTATACAACAAGATATATTTACGTGAGAAAAGCCAGAATTGAAAAAGGGAGAGAACAAAACAACCAAATAAAGGAAGAGAAAAGGAAATAATGGCTAAACTAGGTAATTGAAGGAACAAAAACTTCAGCTCGAAATTATAAAGAAATACGTAGTAAAGAATAAGTACCAGGGGAGGTAGGGGGAGTAGTGACTCCCCCCACACCTAAATAAATTCCAAGGCATTGGTACGCAGTGCCAATGCCTTGGATATTCTCCCCCTTGGAGCTATTCCCCCCTTGGAACTATTCTCCCCCTCCCCAAACTCAAAACCCTAGCTTCACCCCAGGGGGGAGGGTCTCAAAAACTAAATTAGCCTTATTAGCCATTAGCTATTCAGCCATGAGTGTTTATAACGTGAAATAGAATTGACGCATAAAAGAAAAAAAAATAAGACTTTAAAGATTGTTCCTGGTCCCAGGCCTCGATTCCCCCTGCCGCAAGGTTTGGCGACAAACCTGCAACCCGTCCCTATAAAAAAGACTCAGCAAATGAAACATCGATTTGACGCCCTATGTTTCATCAATAACCCTGGAGGATTCATTATTTTCCCTTTATGGATCAAAAAACTTTTGCACAAAATGAGTTTTTCAAAAAAAAAAGTAAAGAACTCCATTAAACCAAAAATGAACAAAAACAGAATTATTTAATCTACCAAGCATACAACTATAACATATCAGTACTAATGAATAAATGAAACCCAAAACAAACAGAAATTAAAATAAGTCAAACTCAAAACGAGCAGAAATTAATCTGAGTAGGGTTCTAAACCCTATGATTTATTAGAGCCAGAATATAATTTGTACTTTACTGAAAAAAATTTGCATTGTCAGTTTAATATACATATGCTGATATTTATCCCTTAAAATTCTAATTATTTTTTTTATTTCTTAAAGTTATAAAGTTGAAAACATTTAAAAGAATTTTTAATTTCAAAATTTTGATTGGATGTGTTAGGGGAAATGGTGGCGTGGAAGGGGGGTTAGTTGCCTTCCAATCACTTTCGACTATTAAAAACGGCACTAGCCATTTTAAATTCCAATCGAATGAGCCCATTTTGAAGTTTCTACGACAATACTTTCAACAAAAACCTCATATGCCCCCAGGACATAACTTATAACCCTTGCCCTGAGGGCTGTGGGGGGGGATTGTCCTCCTCAAAGACCTAATTTTCAGAACTTTCAACTACGTTGAACAATATGGGTATCTCAGAATTTTTATTGGATGTGTTTGGGGAAAAGGTAGGCGTGAGAGGGGGGTTAGTTGCCCTTCATTCACTTTCGACTATTAAAAAGGGCACCGGCCCAATTAATTTCCAATCGAATGAGCTATTTTTGGAGTTTCTACGACAACACTTTCTATAAAAATCTTATATGCCCCCAGGGCATAACTTACAACCCTTGCCCTGAGGGTTGTGGGGGAATGTTCTCCTCAAAAATCATAATTTATGTCTGGAAATCAACTACGCTGAACAAAATGGCTATCTCAAAGTTTTGATTGGATGTTTTTGGGGAAATGGTGGGCGTAGAAGGGATGTTAGTTGCCTTCCAGTCACTTTCGACTATTAAAAAGGGCGCAAGCCTCTCCAATTTCCAATCGAGAGAGCCCTTTTCGAAGTTTCTACGACAACTCCTTCGATACGAAGTGTCCTGGTCTAAAAAGAAAAAAAAATAAAATAAAAATAAATAAATAATACATTGTGCCAACATCGCTCTTTACTTAGGCAGCGATATTGCGCTGCCTATGAAAAGAGTATTCCTGATATCACGGGAAGGCTATAGCCCTTTGCTCTTAAGAAAAAACACTTCTAATCTTCGAAAAAGGAAATGACCAGTAATAAGTAAATAGCCACATATTTGTGTATTATGTTTCACTGATAAAAGTCCGCTGTTAATTCGTTGTTGAAAATTGCCCTTTTCGGCCAAGGGCTAAACGGAAAGCAGGTCGTCTGTGCTTGGGGTGGGAGGATGTCATAAAGAAAATTTAGGGGAAATTCGGACTTCCTGGGAGGGTGTAAAGAAGGGCTTTTTTAATAGATTATGATGGAGGAGGAGCGTGCGTAGCTGTGTTGGCCTCAAGCGGCTTGGTGCTGAGGTGAGTTGTTGATAGTAGTAGCCTAGTGGTAGTGGTATTTATCTTATAGTGGATTAATATCAACGGCCTGGACATAGTTTTAGGGCAGCAAACCGTTCCCCAAATGTTTTGGATCCTTCAAATTTGCACCAAAAAGAGAGAAAATACTTCAAAATCGTCGTTTTCCTTAATTTGGCTGTAGCACATTTCTTAGCTCCCCTCTCAGTTCTCAAGTGACTGTTCAAGTGACACCTACGGAGGGGTGGCGGCTAGAGCCTCACCCCCTAAAATTTTATGTTTTTCTGGGAGGAATTCTATTTTGAATTACCACTCCCTCTTCCCCCAAAAAAATCCTAAGTATGTTAGTATGTTAGTAGTATGTTAAGTACTACATACTACTAAGTATGTTAGTAGTATGTTATATGCCTGCACCAAATATACACCTCGTGGTTACCGAAATGCTAGTGGACTGATTTTGCTGTGGAGTCTCCTTGATCCCCTTCCTCTCTGGTTGTGCCATGCAAGCTTAAGACTCTTTTCGTTTGCGTTTTCTGTTCTATTTCCAGATTTTTTTTTTCCTCTAATTTTTTAACTCTCACATTTTTTGCTAATATTTAAGATTTATCCTCACCGGGGGACTTGTTTCCTGCAATATTTGTCACGAAGCTTCATCCAGCGGTCAATACAACGATCAGCAATCTTCTAGCAGAATTAAGCATAAAAGATTCAGATTCTCCAGAGCAATGAATGGCACATAGTTCGTTAACATTTGTCAACATTTCAGTTTTTTGGGTCTTTTTTTACAAGGGTAGGTAGCAAGATAAACCCTAGTATCCAATGTATAACCTATCCTTGCGTTCAATAGAGCTTATTGTAATTTTTTTCGTGTGTTTGTTAGTGGAAAAGGCCTCTGATTGGATGATAGAGCTCATATGACATTACTTTCGACCAATCAAAAATCTTTCCAACCAACAAACCTACGATAATTAATTGTAATAATCTCTATGGAATATAAGTTTAAAAATTCAGGCGAAATTCAGGCGGTTTAAAAATAATTAATCGTCAATTACTTCCTGCACATAAGTAACATTACTGATACCATGAGTAAGGGCATATCCAGGATTTTTTTTTCGACGGGGGATGGGGGCTACAAGAACCTTAAAAAAGCAACAAAATGTGTTTATATGTATTTTTTACGTCTTTGCGAATCAGACAAAGATTTCAGGGGGAATGGATTCAAATATGGTATCACCTCCCCTGAATACGGCCTTGACCATTAGCCTCCCTTTTTACAATCCCTCCTCATACATAATGAGAAGAGGGGTGACTCCCTCAAAATATCAAAATTTTTCAGGATTTTCCGATTACAGAATTTACCTGTGTTATTTCATAGAAGTTTGTCTCTACTTGCCTTTTACTCTGTATTTATTGATTAACAATTAAAGACAGTCTACTACTACTACTAACTACTACTACTAATAACTCACTGCAGCACCAAGCCGCCTCAGGCCAACACAGCTACGCACGCTACTCCTCCATCCCAATCTATTCAAAGCCTCCCTTTTTACACCCTCCCATAAAGTTCCCATTTCCTTTAAATCTTTCTTTATGACTTCCTCCCAACCCAGACGAGGACGACCTGCTTTCCGTTTAGCCTTAGACGGTTGGCCAAAAAGAACAATCTTCGGCAATCTGTCATCCTTCATCCGCACAACGTGGCCTAGCCACCTCAACCTTTCTTTCATTATAGCCCAAGAAGGCGGGATTGAACCACATTTTTCGTACAGCCTATTGTTTGAAATACGGTCAGTCAGCCAGGTACCCAGAACAATCCTTAAGCAATTTCTCTGGAAAACATCTAGCAAATCTTCATCCGCTTTTCGAAGCGCCCATGCTTCAGAACCATATTTGACAATTATCATCACTGTAGCTTCTAATATTCTAATCTTGGTTTGCAGACTTATCTTCCTATTCTTCCAAACTTTTTTTAACTGTGAAAAAACCCCTGAGCCTTGGCTATTCTACTTTTAACATCTTCACTGCTCCCACCATATCCACCAACAATACTTCCAAAGCAAGTGAAGCTGCCCACTTGATCAATCTTTTCATTACCCAACGTCACCTTTTCATCTTCACTTATTCCTAGCCTTAGTGACTTAGTCTTCTTAACATTAATTTTCAAAGCTATTCTAGCTCCCTGAACTCGCAAAACTTGTGAAACTTCATTCATTTTGCTCATACTTTCCTCTAGGATGCTTAAATCATCAGCATAATTTAAGTCCAGAATAATTTCTCCTCCCCATATGATTCCGTGGTCTCCCATTGCCTTTCCTGTGCTCCTCAAGACAAAATCCATCAAAATAATCCATTTAAATGGGGATAGAACACAACCCTGCTTAACTCCTGATTTAGTGTTAATCTCGTACCCGCAGTAATGTATTTGTCTGGTATACCATGCAAGGATAAAACCTTTGCTAAAGCTCTTCTATCAACAGAATCGAACGCTTGCTCATAATCTATAAAACTGAGGACCAAAGGTGTTTGAAAACTCAGGCACTTCTCAATTAATAACCTAAGAGTCAAAACTTGGTCGACACATCCTCTACCTTTTCTAAAACCGCACTGTTCTTCTCTTAAAACTTTGTCTACGGCATCTCTCAGTCTAAAAAGTATCATATTACTAAGTAATTTCCTACTTACAGAGACCAGACTAATGCCTCGATAATTACCACACTCGCTTTTATAACCTTTCTTATAAAGTGGCTTAATTAAGGTTTTTCTTAAAATCATTTGATACTTCCCCTTTTTCAAAAATCATATTCATAATTTTCAGTAACTTATTTCTAACCTCAGAGCCACCGTATTTAAGAAACTCATTTACCACCCTATCAGCACCTAAAGCCTTATTATTTTTTAATCCTTTTAGCACTGTCGCTAATTCTTCCTCACAAAACAAATCTTCCTTCACATCCAAGGTATCACAAACTTTTTCATTTTCCTCTACATCTTTTCCTGCAACTCTATCTCGGTCTAGCAAATTCTCAAAATGTTCGGCCCATCTCTCTTTGGTTCTCTCCTTATCGCTAATTGTAGCCCCATTTCTATCTTTAACTGGGCCAAGTCCGGATTAACTACTCCCTCTCAATTTATTGACATGTCAGTACAATATTTTACTATTATGCCGTCTAGGTGCATCTTCCAGATCATCGGCAATTTTATCCATGGCCTCGACTTCACACCTCCTTAGTTCAGCACAGTCCCTGCCACAAATATACCCCCATCCTACCCGTCTTTAGATAAATTCGTTCATGCATCTCCTAGTTCTTGGTTTTTTTATATTTATCATATTTTATATCATCCTAAAGTCTGTTTTATCAGTTTTTATGCCGATTATATTTCATTTCGTTGCCAATTCAACATCAGAATCCGCCTGTGATATTTTGTGCGTAAGCCGTGCGATTTTAACTTTATTTATTTTAGCTTTATTAAATTTATTAAATAGGCCAAAATTCAATTATACTTTCAGATGAGTCACCTGCGCCACTGAATCAGCAAAATATGGGCAATCAACAGCCAAGCTACTTGACACCGGATCAGGTCACCCCATACCCTCCTTCTCTGCTGATGGCAGCCGCTCCTTCTCCTGCTTATACTAGCTTTATGAGTAAGTATAGTATATATGTGTGTTTATATATATATATATATATATATATATATATATATATATTATATATATATATATATATATATATATATATATATATTATATATATATATATATATATATATATATATATATATATATATATAAATATATATATAAATATATATATATATATATATATATATATATATATATATATATATATTATATATATATATATATATATATATATATATATATATATATATATATATATATATATATATAGTACCGAGAGCCCAGTGGCTTCGCTGTTTGCTGCCGGACCAGGGCACTCGGCATGTGGCAGGCTTCTATATATGGTTTCTAATTGTCGCTTGTCTTCTAAACGCAGACAATTTGAGCCTTTTCTTGATGTCATGACGTCCAAATGGACCTTAAATTAGAGGTAGTGCCTTTGTAAAATTATATATATTTTTTTTTTATTGAACCTTTTACTTTTGCCTCGGCTTGCCTTTTGTCATTACGAAAGACATATCGCCCAACCTTTGTTTGTTTTAATTGTTCAGGTGGGGGGACAAAAACTTCTTATTTTGCCTCGGCTTGTCCTTAATTACTGTGAGAGACATATCGTCGAGCCTTTGTTTCTTTTAATTGTTAAGGTGGTGGGAAGAAACCTTCTTTTTCTTCCAACGATCTATCTAGTCCAGGTTTTTATTTTCGAAGGTATGGTAGGCATTCATGATCTTATCCATATCAAGATCCAAAACCTAATCATCTTCACTATCATTTTCAATTTTTTTGGTTCGTTTTATCTCGGCTTGTCTTTCGTCCGTATGAAGTACGTCTCGCCAAACCTTTGTTTTTTGTAACACAGGTATGGTAAGCATTGATGACCTTATCCATAACAAAATCCCAGACCCAATCATCATCGCTATCATTTCCAATTTTGACACGTTTTTCTCGCTGTCCAGGTTGATTTTCATTGACTCGCTCAAATGTTCGGTGTCGCATGTCTTCTAACCGGTTGTGTCTTTGCTATCCATTTTCATTGTTGACACGCTTTTGGATTTTGATTACTTCAGACACTGGCCTTTCCTTTAGCTGCCCGCATTGGTGTTGTCGCAATTGATGGTCCAGGTTGTCAATTTTCACATCATATCAGCTTTGATAGTTTAGGTGTTGGTTCCAATGAATCGTCATTTATAGTAACTGCAACTGCAAATTTTCGTTTTTTGGGCCTTCCAACAGACATTATGTTATATAAATAACTGATGCGTTGGAAACTCAACAATCTTAATAATTCTATGCATGACTCAACAGTCATATATATATATATATATATATATATATATATATATATATATATATATATATATATATATATATATATATATATATATATATATATATATATATATATATATATATATATATATATATATTATATATATATATATATATATATATATATATATATATATATATATATATATATATATATACATATATATATATATATATATATATATATATGTATATGTATAGATGTATATGTATATATATATATATATATATATATATATATATATATATATATATATATATATATATATATATATATATATATATATATATATATATATATATATATATATATATATATATATATATATATATACTAACATAGTACATGACGTCATTTGCAAAAACCGAAATTAAGGCTCTTAACGAATTTTCTCAGGCTGCTCACCTATTATGTGAGAATATCCCAAGATACCAATTTTCCCGAAAAAAAACGGAGCCGTTTTTTATTAAAAATACATACATAAATATACAATTATTGCTCATTTATAAGGATAGTATATATAGTATATACATATATATATATATATATATATATATATATATATATATATATATATATATATATATATATAATATATATATATATATATATATATATATATATAATATATATATATATATATATATATATATATATATATATATATATACATATATATAGGCCTATATGTTATCTTTTAGCCCTGAAGATGACGTGCAAAATATATTTGCTTTGTTTCTTATTCCTCATTGAGTGGTTGAAAATATCCCCGTTTGTTGTTTTGTCCCTTTGTTTTTTCATTCTCCTTTTCGGTTTTTAGTTTTTCGTTCGTCTTGAATACTGCCTTAACTATTTGTTTAAACTTTAATCTAAAACAAATGTCGCTTCTGTAAGAAAACTTTTTTGAACGCACAAAATTTGGAATAGAATAATAATAGGATGCTGCGGAAGAACGCCGTAATTGTAGACACCAAAATTTAGACTGAAAATTATTCCTAACTCTTCAGACTAGATACAAACTCAGGAATATAGTTTGGGAAATACAAAACAATGAAAAAGTCCAAAAACAATAAAAAAGCTTATAAATTGTGATACATTATAAGAGAATCTGTCAATGTCTTGATTACAGGGTCTCATCGAATAAAAAACACAAAAACGAAAGAAAACATCTCCATTTCATGGCCTTTCAGCCAGGAAGTGCAATGGGGGATTGGGGCCAGCCATCCTGTATTCTCGCATACCCTTCCTGTTTGCCTTCCCCAGATTTCTCCAGGTACCCATTCACAGTTGGGTTGACTTTGACCTAGCTTGCAGAGTCAAGCCACTGACCCTTGTTCCAAACCAAATAAGCGGTGACACCAGGACGCAAGCCCTTGTCCTCAATGAATAAACGGATTTCAAGTCTACCGTGCTAACCTCGCGGAATGCTCTTACTAAATATTAAATAAAAAAAAACAAGTTTTTAAACTGAAAGTAAGGAGCGACATTAAAACTTAAAACGAACAGAAATTATTCCGTATATGAAAGGGGCTGTCCCCTCCTCAATGCCTCGCTCTTTACGCTAAAGTTTTTTATTGTTTTAAAAAATAAAGTTGTGAGACAAAGTCAAACTTTGGCGTAAAGAGCGAGGCGTTGAGGAGGGGACATCCCCTTTCATATACGGAATAATTTCTGTTCGTTTTAAGTTTTAATTTCGCTCCTTACTTTCAGTTTAAAAAACTTGTTTTTTTTATTTAATTTCTGATCGTTTTTTAGTTGATGCAGCTTTTATTTTGGATCACCGTCATTGAATAAGTAAACAAAATTTACATAAAAGTTTTACTTTTCTTTTGCTAAATGGCTGTCTCTAAATTTGGTTCTGACGTAATTTACAAATTAACTTACATAACGAACTTCTATATTCGTATATTTTTCTTCTGGCAAAAAATACAAAGGTGCAGATTTTTGCAGATATGAGCTTGAAACCAATGCAATAGGGTTTTCTAATACGCTGAATCTGACGGTGTGATTTTCATTAAAATTCTTTCACTAGTAGGGGATGTTTCCCCCCTTTTTAAAAAATCAGGTAAATTTTCTCAGGCTCGTAGCCGTTGATGAGTAATACTAAACTTAATAAAATTTATATATTTAGAATCAACATTATAAGCCCATTCTTTTGATACATTTATTGACATCAAAATTCGGTTTTTAAAAGTTTCGATTACTATTGAGCCGTATCACTTGTTTTTTTTTATTGTTTTTTTATTACGTATATATTATTACGCATATGAGGGGGTTCTCCCCCTAGTCAATACCACGCTCTTTACGTTAAAAGTTAATTTTTTTTAAATTCACAAACCCCTGAATCACAAAGGCCGTTTAATTAGAATAGATAGCTCTTTTGAAAGCACTAAAAAAAACTGTAGCGTAAAGAGCGAGGTATCGACTTGGGGGAGAACCCCCTCATATACGTAATAATTTCTGTTCGTTTTATGTCCTAATATTGCTTCTTACTTTCACTTGAAAAAACTTTTTTTTTTAATTTAATTTCTGATCGTTTTTTAAATAATGCTTTGAAATCCGGCACCCCCTTCATAGAAATGTCCCTTACCCCAAAGAAACATCCTCCACGGAAAGATTCTACCGAGGAACCCCCTCCTCCAGCCCCCCCCCCCACCAGAAAAAAATCCTTCCTGAAAACACCTGTATACTTCCCAATAACCAATACAATATGTAAGCAATAGGCAAAGTTCATAACTTGCAGCCCATCCCCTGGGAACTGTGGGGGATTAAGTCATCCTAAAAGACATATTTATTAGATTTTCGACTATGCTGAACAAAATGGATATCTCAAAATTTTAATTGGGTGACCTTGAGAAAAAAATGAGCGTGGGAGGGGGCCTAGTTGCCCTTCATTTTTTTTGGTCACTTAAAAAGGGCACTAGAACTTTTAATTTCCGTTCCAATGAGCCCTTCTACGAAATTCTAGGACCACTGGGTCAATAAGATACCCCTGGGAAAAAGAAAAAAAACAAAAAAACAAATAAACACGCATCCGTGATATTTCTTCTGGCAAAAAATGGAAAATTCCACATTTTTGTAGATAGATCTTGAAACCTCTACTTTAATAATCTCCGTGTTATTATTTTTCTGTTAATATACTACCGTCTTCATAAGACTTAAATTTAAAACAAACCTATTCTTTATAATGAAATTAAACGGCAACATTAAAACTTAAAACGAATAGAAATTATATGAGGGGGGCTTCTCCCTCTTTTTGTAGCCCCCACTTTTAAGCTAAAGTGTTATAGGGATTTACTAAAAGCACCTACGAGTGCATAAATGTAGTTAATGGGCAATAATAAGTGTTTTAGGTACCGATTCTTTTTTACAACATTTTAATTGAAAATTTTATTCTTCGAAGGAAATGTATGTCAATTAAATCTTCCATTCTTGAGCGATTGAAAATGGCCTATAATTTATCCATCCCAAATGTCCTTATGTTTGAACTGTCTTTCTTAAAGCATTGAAGGCAATAAGTTTAACTCATGGCTGTCTTTTTAGGGGCAACCTCGTATTTAAATATATTTAAAAGTATTTCTCACGGAAACTTTGAAAACACTTTATTTAGGTCAAGGTCGTACCCAGGATTTTTTTTTCGGAGGGGGGGTCTACTAAAAAAAAATTAGGGGGGAGGTTTGCTAAAAAAAAACTAAAAAAACCCATACAAAATTTGTTTATGTCCATTTTTACGAGTCAGAAAATTATTTTTCTGGGTAGGGGGTTCAAACCCTCTAACCCTCTCCCTGGATACGACCTTGATCTAGGTTTATGTACCCCTCCCTTATTTGAGAGTCTACATGCCAACATCAATAGATGCTGTGCTACTAAGTTTTGATCTACAGTCGTTAGTTCGATTGGATAAACGGTCTATAATAACTGTCAGGTTTTTTATGAACCGTGTCTAAGTTTAGAGACGAATGGTATACTACACGCCAGTATGGTCTTTGATACTCAGGAGCTATGTCCAGATCATATGAATTGGTAATATTTCTGGTATAATTTCGAAATCAGGTTCTTAATTTTCAAAAGTTTATAAAAATTCTCAAATATGTTTTTTTTATTATCTCTGTTTCAATTTTCAGGACCTCGTTACCCACCACCAGCTTCTCCACCCAATCTTGGACTGCTAGAATCTATTTTGTCTTTGAAGTCATCATTCCTCCCTATCCTGGTGAAATCAAGTTTAGCAGCCCTTGGTTTTATCTTTGTAATAAAGCTTATCATCAACTTGTTCGCCCTTCCAAAGATGGCAGCTATGGAAGCATCAGGAATGCCACATACAATATTGGCGAAGGCAAATGCAGAGACACCGCTAAATTCGGTTGACGCGGGTATTATACGTCATAAGAGAGATGTGAACGAAATTGGTGGCTATGACCGCTTAGAAAGTGTGGCCAAGATTCTCGAAACTCTCAGTGAATTTTATTGATTGCCTTTTATTTGTTTTATTTATTAATTAAATTATTTTAGAATTTTAAACATATATTGTCTCACTATATTGATGTTCCATCAGCTTTAAAATCATATTTATTACTATTCCGCGGGCCACAAGTTGCCCTAATGAATTTAAGTGCAGCCAAAGAACTGAAATTAAGGCCTAATACTTAAATTGTATGATTTTTTGTTTTAAAATCAATATAACAATTTTGGCATAATTCTGATCATACAAGGGAGAGGGGTGGATGCCATCCCATTTTTTTTGCTCTAGGTTATTTGTTGTAGTTTTTTTTTGTCTTGATTGGTCCTAGACATTTAGAGGAAAGGTGTTAAAAATGAGGGTACCTCTTGATTTACCACAAGATTTATACATAATTTTCACATCATATTTAAGGAAATGCACATCCCTCCATTAGGGTGGGACACTCGAGACGAACTTCAAAATTTTCAAAAGCAGCCGATTTTTGAAGTTGACCCAAATTCTCGTCTGGAGTTCACTATCTTGCCACCGAAACGACAAAAGCCGCCCCACATTTGTCCGAGCAATAATTGTCCGAGCCCCACCGATGGGCTCGGATAAATATTCACCCTTTTCACGATATTTTCACCAATTTGACAAACTTCACCCCTTCGATAATTTTTACCCTTTTGGAAGACCAACAAAAATTGCAGTGTTTTGTATTGTCCATACAAAATAATATACCAGTAAAAACAACCTCCTCTTCCGTACCGCATTTTTTTTTTTTATTATTGGTCCCTGTAAAAATTTTTGGGTGGCTTTTATGTGCCTGTTTCATCTCTATCATTTCATTTTCGTCATACTCACAGCATTTGCAGTCTCAAATGAGAATTTCCACAAAAATTAATATCGTATACATCAAAGAAAATAATATCAAAACAATCTGTTTGATCTCATAACGTTTTGACCCCATTTGATTTTGAAGCTATTTCGATGCCGGTGTTAAGTGTATTCCACCCACAGAAAGATTTCCTCCCCCGAGAGCCCACTCTCCCCCTTTCTCGTTGAAAATTCCCCCCACTTGCAAGATTTGCCAACCAAAGAAAACGTGTGACAAATAAAAATAATGAAGAAAAGAAGGAATTATGGAATATTCTAACTATATTCCAAAATATAGGCAGAATGTATGGAGAAGAATATCCTACTGTATTCATTTTTACATTTTTATTTATTTTGATTGTTGGTTTCATATTTTTGGGGGTTGAGTTATCATAGAAGGGTAAGACCTTTTTCTTAGACCTTAGCTCCTCCTATACCTCCAGAGGCATACAGGGCGTCCGTTAACAGCCTCCAATCATCCCGCAAATGAGTTGCGGCATAGATGTCCTCCCACTCTGGGATTAAGGATGCGTGAAGGGCTCTCCTGTCTCGCTCATATGTCCTGTGAAGCGTGTTTTTGGGCCTTCCTCGTTGACGCGGGTCGTCTGGTTGCCACTGAAGAAGCATATTCAGTGGTCTCGATCCTGGCATACGGATAACATGGCCAAGATAGCGCCATCTTCGTTGCCTGACTACATCAGCGACATCAGGCTGGTTTGTGTGGTGGCAAAATTCCAAGTTTGTTATCCTATCCTTCCAGTTAATATTCAGGATACGTCGAAGACAGTTGTTTTCACATGTAGTCTGTCGTTTTTCCTGCTCAGCTGTAACTTTTAAACATTCCATCGCGCAGGTCAAGATCGAAAGGATTTTGCTTCTGAAAAGGCGAAGTTTTAGCTGGAGTGAGTACTTTGCTGATCTTCAGACTGGTCGAAGTCATTGAAATGCCGAGCTTGCCATGGCTATTTGTGTTCTCAGCTCTTTTTCGGACCACCACTAAACGAGACGGTGCTACCAAGATATCGGAAGTCGGTGACTTGCTCTTTGCTTTCAGTCCCCAACTGGATATTCATCGGTGAGTTAGTGTTTGACATCGCTTTGGTTTTGGGGGCGTTGATATGTAACCCAAACTGCTCGGCTCTTTCGGCTAACTTGTATAAAAAGTCTTGAAGTTCGCTTTTGTCTTTCTCCATCAGTCCAACACCGTCTGCAAAGTCGAGATCTTAGACTAGTCTGCCTGCAATTTTGATCCCATATCCATCAATTTGTCTGAATATGTAGTCCACTATGATAATAAAGAGGAATGGAGACAATACGCATCCTTGTTTGACACCTGTCATCACTTTGAAATATCTTGTATTTCCTTCGGAGGTTCTCACGCAGCATTCCGTGTCTTCGTACATTGCCATGATAAGGCGAACCAGCTTTTCAGGAATATCGTAGAAGATCAGGATTGTCCATAGTATTGGGCGGTCTATTCAGTCGAACGCTTTTTCAAAGTTGACGAACAATAAATATAGACGTTGTCTCTACTCGTTTGATTCTTCAAGCATGGTGCGCAGTGTGAATATCAGATCGGCGCAAGATCTTTTTGGTCGCAAACCATGTTGCTCCTCGCGTAAATGTGGGTAAGAAATAGTTTAAGTTTTGCGTAAAAGAAGCGTAAAAGAAGGGCAAGATATAGTTAAAAGTTTTGAAGATAAAGTATAAAAGAGGCGCTACTAGCTAACACGCTGGGGAGGGGCAATGGATTCTACTGACTGGCTGGTCGTTCTTACCGACTGATTTGGGTGATATTGCTATTAAAATTACTTCATTTTTGTTCTTTATCGATCGAAACTGATTTTCTTTCATTGGATTTATGCGTCATGTATATCCATCAGTCCCTTTACCCTAATAAAGAAAAATCACGTCACTATTTTACCAACTCGAATTTGTTTTTTGACTGGCTTTTGGGGGTAGGAGCGAACCGTTTCTGTTCATACGTGACACCCCTGCCGACAATTATATTACATGATACCAGTTTACCCCTGTGATACCCCTTGCCATGTAAAATGATCCTCTAGGCGCAAATCATAAGGTAAATTTCCACTTTAATTTAAATATCAAGGAGTTAAACTCCATGTGAGAACCAGGCAAAGTTCAAATTGACAGCTCCTTATTCGAAATAAGCAATAGCTTTCAAAATTAATTAAGTCCTATTCACAGAAAGGTATTGGGTATTGTCTACTAAGCACAGATCAGAAGGTTATCCCGTCTGAAGCACCTTTACTTGTACGGACTACGAGACTTTTATTTTTAGCGGATAGCAACTTCGTCCTCCAAGGTGCGAAGTCGTAGTTTGGTGCCACAAAATGGCAGAAAATGCCACTATCCTGTGGCACAATGTGTTTGGTAGCTTCAAAAAGCTATAAAATTTTAATTTTCGTTCGAATGAGCCCTCTCTCGATCTTTTAGGAGCTTCCGTTCGGTACAATCACCATTGGGGGAAAAACACACATCCTTTATTTTTCTTTAGGTAAAATACACAAAATTCCATATTTTTATAGATAGGAGCTTGAAACCATCAAATTAAGGTTCTCTAACATGCTGAATCTAGTGGTGTGATTCTCTTTAAAATCCCTTATCTCTAGGGAGTGTTTCCCTCCATTTTCAATAATCAAGCAAATTTTCTCAGTCTCGAAGTGTTTGATGTGTAACACTAAACATAATAAACTTCATATATTTAGAATCAAGATGAAGAGCCAATTCTTTTTATTTAATTGTTATCAAATTGCCATTTTTTCGAAGTTTTGGTTACTATTGTCCTGAGGCACTCCATACTTACAGTTTTTTACACCAAACTGTTCGATTTTACACCATATTTTTTATATGTATTTTGGAATAAAAGTCGAATATTCCAGAATCCCCTCTTTCCTTCAATCTTTTTATTTGTCTTGAATTCCTTTTGGCTGCTCAATTGTACATGCAGGCAGAATCTACCGTACGTGTACAACGTACCCGCGCCTGTGGAAGGATAGGCTACTTAATTTACACGATAATTTCCTGTAAAATGCATAAATCCCAAATACATAAAACTTTGTGTGTTATAAAAATAAGTAATGTTGGGAGTGGGGCAGGAGAATGTTGAAAGAAAAATTTTCTTTTGAAAGAAGAATAAATTTTTAAAAGCATTTTAAAAAAAGTCCGTTTTATCCAAAATCAAAAACTTTGAAATGTAGACAAAACTTCACAGAGTAATTGGATGCCAAGATATATATATATATATATATATATATATATATATATATATATATATATATATATATATATATATATATATATATATATATATATATATATATACATATATATATAAACTTTTCAATATCTTTTTGTCTCATTAAAATTTTAAGGACATGAACACAAGAAAACAATTTAAATATGATAATTTAAAAATAAAAATTACTTAAAAAACAATTAAAACTAATTTATACCTGAACTACTGAGAACCATGATTTTTTAGATTTTTTTCTGTTTCTTTAAGATTATGAAGTTTGTACAGCAGTATCACATTTTTATCAGTGTTGCCACGTTAAACCGTGAAATAAATAAGCAAAAACTAATTGGTTAAATTTGGCAATGCTTTTCGCTGTAAAAGTTCAATGTTGATTCCAAAAGACAACTAGATTTTCACAGGAAAGCTACTCTTTCTTGAGCTTTTTGATGCCAAATCTTCGCTCATTTTATGTTTTTGCTAATTTTTGGCCATTTTTTTTACCATATTTCTTTTCTTAATACCCGATTCTTTGCATAATTAGAAGCGCACTGATATCCAGGTTTCTATCTTTACCAATTTCAAAAAATTATGCCCCGAACCTTTACTCTGATTGCTGAATCAAAAAAATTGCGCTCGAAAGCTGAACATGACTCAACTCACCAAATTTTGCACGGGATACATTATCAGCACTCGAGTCTCCTTTATAAAAACCTTGTATCTGCATTTTCAAGTTTTTGAGGTACCGATTTTTAGCGACAAAACGTGATAGTGTAACTTTTAGGTCGACGTTCTGGAGAACCTTCCTGAGATTCTAGGCGGGCGTGCCTCTCCAAAAGCTAATACACAAGTATTTGTCCAATCTGAGGGTCATAGCTACTCCCGCCGCTTGCCCATGCCGTTCACAAAAGCACTTGGAAAACTATAGGTCTCCCAATTCACCAGCGAGTCCATGAGACTTGTCAGTCATGCGTCAATTCTAAAACACGGTAGATTGCCTGAGATCCTAAACAGGCAAGCCTATTAGACTTAGGTCACTTGTTCGCCTGTAAGTCCAAGCAATTTCGGTCCACCTTTTTGCATGCAAGTCCAGTCGACATTGTCCGTCTTGAGTCAACCCCAAAATCTCGATCATCCCTAAAGTTCAAAAAGTATTTACCTTAGTTCTGCCCTAAGATGGATGGATGGATGGATGGTAGACTATGTATCAACAAGTGAAAATGACATCATTTTTATACATTCCTGAAAAAGGCTAGCTCCAGCTGTGCTTCTCACTCAGACTATCTTTTTCTTACATTAGCCATGGATTGATAACAACTTGATTTTAATTCAAGTTGATTAATGGCAAAATATACCTACTTTTATTTACCATTGGTAATTGCAGTGGTAATTGGGATCGGTAATTGGTGATTACAATTGATACGAATGGTATTTACACCTAATGGTAATTACATCTAACGGTAAAGTTACATCTAATATAACCTATGAAAGAAAATTTTTGTTTCTGTTGAATAAGTCGGAATTTGTTATAAAATGGAGACACTAAAATGCCTTCTTTAGGTCGAAAAATTTTTGATTTAAATTTTATGCAATTGCCACCAATTTTCAAAATTAGCTTAGCAAAAAAATTTCAAAAGAAGCAAAAAAAATGAAACTCCAAGAATAATCTAACAACATTTTATTGAAAATAAAAGCATGAAATTTAAGACAAGTCAGCCATTCTGATAAACCTGCGTATTGTTGTTTTGATATGGAATGTCATTTAATCCTTTTAGATAATCCATATTTCTAATCCCATTACAGAACAAATAAATAAATGCTATACTAGACAAAGTTACATAAAACACAACAACAAAGGGCACCATAATATCCCCTGCAACTGCCAGGAAATTCCCTGTAACGGTCTTGGGCGTGTAAAATTCAACCGGCACTTCCCCAAAACGAGGCTGGTACAAACGAAGTCCACTTTTGACCTCTCTGATTTTTCCGTTAGTTTCTACAATGGCAACATCAGGAACAACAGCTTCACCAGCTCTTAGGGAAGGGTTCTGAAGCTGTTGAGTCAGCCCAGTCTCTTCCAGAGTCCCATATGTCATATCAGGTTCAAATGATAACCTATTTGGCTGATAGGTATCAAGGATAGTCATTTCTGATTCTTCTTCCTGTGGACTGAGAATTTGAATGCTACGATAGTCTTCTAAGAGATGGCCGCGATTGCCAGTACCATCTGGCCAATTTGGAGTATATGAATTTTGACAAATAACACCCTGGAGGGAATTTGTCGTGAAGATTACCTAAAAAAGGCAGCTTTTTATTAAATAGCATTGTCAGTGCTTTGAAAATGGCAACTAAGCATAACAGGAAAAAGAGATTTGAATCTCAAGTTAAAAAATAAATTTAAAATGTAAAATATGTAAAAAAACAAAACACAAAAAAAAACAGACTACTCTAAGAAACAGAACCTAAAAAGTTATGCCTAAGAAAGGGGTGTCGAAGGTTTTGGCAAGAAGAATCTCTGCAAGAGATTTTAAATTTTGGTTGAAGATGACACAAATTAAATTTTACTGAAAAAAAAAAAATTCCGACTGCTATCTTCAGAGTTAGTAGAATTTATATATTTTATAATGTAAAAATAAATTATATCTTTTTTGCTACTCAAATAAAAATTATAGCTCAAAAAGGTTTTTGAAAAAAATTCAAAATTTCTGAGTTATTACAGGATAGCTTTCAACTAGACCTGCAAAATACAAACTTCATTCGCTTAATTTCAAAAGTCCATTTCTCTTTTTTTGGAACCTGTAGAAAAAACAAAAACCAGTATATAGAAAATAACTCAAATAGATTTAAGAACAAAAGCTTTTTAAGGCATCTAAACTGATGCTTTTATTCGAAGATGAACCCTAGGGGTGGGGAGTGGGTAAACCAAAGAGCCTCTTTCTTTTTAACAGCTGTCAGTTTTTTTTCGATTTTTAATTTATATACAAGTACATTTTTTTTACACAACTCTTATTGTGTCTTTGTTCGATCACACTATTTTATGCGAATCACCTTTATGCCCTACCATAGTTGTGCATCAGCTTTATGCCACTCTGTCATTTTATTAAAAGATTTTTTTTCACAGCAGTCTATTCCTTCCTATTATCTTCTTTGCAATTATTTCCTTCTTTATTTTCAATTAGATTTTTTTAAGCTTATTTAGGTTTATTTTTGTCTTTTTAAAGTTTTTTTTGGCTTTTCAAATATCTTAACTATGGTCATGGGTTGGCAAAAAAGAAAGATCTTAGTAAAAGAAAACATAAAAAGTCGACTAGAAATAGAGAAATTCAAAATAGAAGTTTTTTTTACAATTTTATTTTTTAAATATGTCCTTTCATCACGTCCATCGTAAATTAAATTACTATGAATTTTGGAAACACTTACGAAGAATATAATATGAACACATGGTAAGTTTTGTGTATATTTTTTTTTTCTTATAGCAAATTTTGGCTGTAACCTGCAAAAAAACTCCCGTCAATAACTGAAAATCCAAACGGTACACCCCCAACCCAACCCTCTTAAAGAACTGGCTAAGAAAACTGGAGAGTTGGCAGATTATATCTTACTGCATTAAATCTTCCCGGTTGTCATACTTCTTTTTCAAAAAAAAACTATTAGACGTTCATTTAAAATTTGGAAAAAAATAGCCACTCAGCTCCCTTACTTTTCTTTGTTCTTACCATATGTTACACTAGACACGTGTGCTTTTTTTTTTGGGGGGGGGGAAGGGACGCAATAATAATAAAAATGTATTGGTTAATTTAAGTAAAAAACGCCAAGAAATAGAGGAAAATATAAAGATTTCTTGGGGGCTGGTTCAGAGGTCCCTTTGCTTTAGTTTAATTAGTACCTAACTAAGCCATTTAGAGAACAAAAAAAATCTGGCTATTTCGTACTTGCACGTTTTTTTATTTACTGGATGTCTACAAAATATTTTAGCTAAAAATTTTAATGTTTGAAGTTCAAGCGATTAAATAAACCCCTCCACCCTCGAAACATTGTGAAAAAAATAAATTAACTTCCTATCACAATGATCCTTTCTTAGACGATTCATTTTTGAAGCACAGGTGGAAAGAATTCAAACTTTAGTGCAAAGCATAAGGGCGGACGGCATACAACCTCATAAACGAACAGAAATTTTATGAGGGGGCTTCCCTCTCCGTAGCTCCCACTTTTACGCTAAGTTCAAAATTTATCGAAATTGCGGAATTGAAAAAATACACTTTAAATTAATAAAATAATTAAACTAATCAATAAAAATACATAATAAAAATACACTTTACTTTTTTTGGAAAACCTCATAAACTGAATTATTCCTTTTCGTTTAAGTTTTTAATCTCATTATTTAGTTTGACCTAAAGAAATATTCAACTTCAATTTCTGTTTTATGCTTAATATCATATTGAGGTTATTTCAGGGAGCTATTTCTATCAAAATATATTATTTTTCGGAGGGGTTATTACTTGCATAAGACCCCTCTTCCAATACTCAACGGATATTTTCATTTTTTCATTCCAAATTCAAACAAGCTATACCACTCTCACCTTTTTAATTCCATTCACTGATAAACACTTTCATTCAAAAACTGCCACTTGCTGGGATCGTTTCCTCAAACACCCAGTAGTCGGACACTTTAATCACTTTGAAAACTTTTTGACATTTAAAATACTCTAATTACTGTATTATACCACCTAGAAACTTAATTTTTGTATCAAAAAATTTCTGAAGAATTTCTGAACAAGTAGGTTACTAATTCAAATAGTTTCACTTGTACAGTGCCTCCTATTTTTCAATTTACTAACAAGTGACAATTCTGCCTAAACTCGGACATACAAACGGCTCATTGTAAATAGTGATTAAAATAGTATAAAAGATTATGTCCAAGAATAGGCAGGTGGCCGACTACTGGGTGTCTTACCCTATGTATATATATGTATATATTTCTTTTTTTTGCTGTCTTTGATAAATATTGCTAATTTGAGAGTTTAGCACAACAGCTTGCTCGACCGGAATGGGCCCCGGGAGTAAAAAAAAGGTGAGAGATGGGACAATAAATCACTAAACCTCTTTTCAACCTCTTTTTTAACTTAAGCGGTTTTATTAAGACTCATTAGAACTCATAATTTTCGTTTTAATGACTTTGCTTCCGTAATTCTACGACTGCTAGAAAAAAAGAGTAGAAAAATCAAGAACCCTTGAAACAATTAAATAAAACAATCAAGTTTTTTTAACTGAAAGTAAGGAGCAACATTAAAACTTAAAACGAACAGAAATTATTCCGTATATAAAAGGGGCTGTCCCCTCCTCAACGCCTCACTCTTTAGGCTTAAGTTTTTTTTTAATAGATTTTTTTTTTTTAATAGATCTATGAGAAAGAGTCAAACTTCAGCGTAAAGAGTGAGGTGTTGAGGAGGGGACAGCCCCTTTCATATACGGAATAATTTCTGTTAGTTTTAAGTTTTAATGTTGCTCCTTACTTTCAGTTGAAAAAACTTGTTTTTTATTTACTTTCTGAACATTTTTGAATTAACGCAATATTTTGATTTTGGCTCCCCGTGCATGAATAATTAAAAGGAAATTTGTATATTAATTTACTTTTTTTAGGTAAATGGCTCTCTCAAAACTTTTATCGGACGATTTTGAGAAAAAAGAGGTGGGGGAGGGGGTCTAGTTGCCCTCCAATATTTTTGATTACTTAAAAAGAACACTAGAACTTTTAATTTTATTTACGAAGTTTACGTTTTATTAGCAATAAATATACGTAACTTATGAATGAACTTATGTAACAAACTTCTATATTCGTATATTTTCATTACGTATATGAGGGGGTTGGCCCCCCTCGTCAATACCTCGCTCTTTACGCTACAGTTCAAATTTTGTTCCAATTCTTTAAAAATGACCCCTGAATCACAAAGGGTTTAATTAGAATAAATAGCTCTTATGAAAGTATTAAAAAAAACTTTAGAATAAAGAGCGAGGTATTGACATGGGGGCAAATCCCTTCATATACATAATACTTTCAGTTAGTTTCAAGTTTTAGTGTTGCTCCTTGCTTTCAGTTGAAACACTTGTTTTTTTAATATTTAATTTCTGATCGTTATCTAAATAATGCCAGGGAGTTTGTCTACACCTCCACGGGAAAATCCCTCCTCTTGAACGATTTATTCTCTAGACCAGTGGTTCTCAAATTGTGGTACGCGTACCCCTTGTGGGTACGCAAAAATTTTCAAGGGGTACACGGTCACCCAACAAAAAAATAAAACAACTCTTTAAATCTAGGACTGAAAATTTTATTCATATTTTAGCTATACTTCACTTAGTACCGGTAACTGAGAAGGGGTACCTAAAATGTTTTGTGGGGTAAAAAGGGGTACAGTGTCTAAATAAGTTTGAGAATCACTGCTCTAGACAATTGAATCCTGGTGGAAATTTACCTCGAACAATTACCCTTAACATATCCGCGTGTAAAATTGAATCGACAAAGAGAAAGCAAGACATTAGAAGAATCTCGTATAGGAATTCTGGCAAATTTCACCAGTGTAAAATTTCCCTGTAAAATTCACCCCCTGAAAACTCCCCCCCCACGACATATTGTCGCTATGGAAAATCCCACCTGTGGAAGATTCGCCTCACCCAAGCAATGTATGCATACTTCGCAATAGCAAATACTGCACGTAAACAATGGGCAAATTTTGTAACTTAAGGACCTTTTCTCAGGGGCTTTTGAGGGTTGTTAAATCTCCAAAGTTATATTTCTTCGGCCTTTCAACTATACTGAACAAAATGGCTATCCCAAAACTTTGATCGGACAATTTGAATAAAAAGGCCATGGTACGGGGCCTAGTTGCCCTCCAATTTTTTTGGTCACTTAAAAAGGGAACTAGAACTTTTAATTCCATTCGAATGAGCCCTCTTTCGAT
Source organism: Artemia sinica (assembly GCA_027921565.1). Lineage (NCBI taxonomy): Eukaryota > Metazoa > Arthropoda > Branchiopoda > Anostraca > Artemiidae > Artemia > Artemia sinica. The sequence continues at coordinate 39,810,333 of CM051276.1, forward strand.
ATTCTAGGACCACTGGGTTAATACCATCACCCCTGGGAAAAAAAACAAAACAAACGAACACGCATCCGTAATCTTTCTTATGGCAAAAAACACAATTTTCACATTTTTGCATATTGGAGTTTGAAACCTCTACAGTAGGGTTCTCTGATACGCTAAATCTGATGGTGTGATTTTCTTTAAGATTCTATGACTTTTAGGGGTAGTTTCCCCTTTTTTCGAAACAACAGGCAAATTTTCTCAGGCTCGTAACCTTTGACGGGTAAGACTAAACTTAATGAAACTTATATATTCAGAATCAGCATAAGCATTCAATTCTTTTGATATTTCTATTGGTAATAAAATTCTGTTCTTTTACAGTTCCGGTTACTATTGAGCCGGGTCGCTCCTTACTTACAGTTCGTAACCACATACTGTTTGATAGCTTTGAAATTTTATATTTTCGTAGGGAAGGACTTGAAAATTACGTGAAGGGGTTCTTAGAGATCTAGAATTTTACGGTTCAATTCTGAGTTAAGGGTACTTCAATTTAGGAGGGTGTTTCCTCATCTTGTGAAATTATGCAATTATACCTCCACCAATAGCTCTCAGCGGCTCCCTGTAAACATTATAAATCTTGCATATTTAGAATCCACATAAATGGAAATTCTTTTCAATGAGGACAAATTTCTAAACTTCGTTTTTAAGACTTTTGGTTGCTATTGGCACACAACTAGCTCTTGACGTTTGTTCAAAATGAACTATTTGACACATGAACTATAAGACTTACGTATATAAAGAAATTTCTTCAGAGCCGCTCTTAGGGTTGGTGGAAACCGGGGGAAAATTAATTACGACACCCCCTCCTGATTCATACATAAATAAAAATAACCAAGAGCCCCAGCCGTGGCACCCTCAAGCTGAGGCACCCCCCAGCCATGGCGCCAGGTGCAGCTTGCCCCGGTCCCCCTACTTCAAACTACCCTTCACTTTTTAACGGTTAATCTTTTTTTTAATAAAGGTTAAAAATCACGAATAGTTTTGAAAAATCCTATAAGATTTCTTTAGTATGTAATAGCAACCTTAGGCCAGAATTAAGAAGAGCCGACCAGGAATCAATACCCCGACTAAGCAGAAACTCAAACTTAATGTATTTCAGTCAATCTATGAACAAAGCCTCTAATTATACTTGTGTATGTATAATTTTATGGCCTAATAATTTTATTATTTTATGGCTTAATGCCAAGGACCACATAACTGATGGAGTAGAAGAAAAGAAGAAAAAGAATAACATAATAAATACAATTTAGCACTTACACAACAAGAATTGCTTACCGCAGGGCATTTAAAAAAGTAGTTTTAGAGCTAAGCCGGTTTGGTACGTTTAGTTTCTTCTGCGGGCAACATCAAGGGCCTCTTTTCAAAGCCGTTTTATTGCCATTTGTATTTCTTCGGGGGAAGGGGTGCCCTTCATTTTGGGAATTACAGGTTTAGTTTTCAAGCCGTTCAAGAAACAATCTTTTGCCCTTTTTTAGACCCATTTTAGGGCAAATTGACCTTCTCAATTTTTTGTGCATTAGAGTGACCTCTGTCAAGGAACTTATGTGTGTTAGTTTCAAATTTCTGGTAGAAACTAATTTGCCCTATTTTGGGATCCACTTTTGGGGTTCCATCCCTGTCCATTTGAAACTTTTTTTTATATTATTTCTTGTGCATTAGAGTTCCATTCCATTGGCTCAATTATTTACGAATATATGCCCAAGGCAATAAGAAAACCATCCTCTTTGGGTTCCATTTTTTGGGGGCCTGTGCAAATAATCTTTTTTTTTGAAAAGTATGGTACATTTATCGCAGGGGTTTATGGATCTAAGTTTCAAAATCATCAGACCCTAAAGGTTTTATGTTCTTCGGTTATTATTTCAGATACGTTTTATGTTCAGGAGCATCACGAACGGTATCTTGCGAATTAAAATTTTATTTATTATAATTTTAGTTTAATATTAATTCAATTAATTATAATCAATTCTAATTAATTTTAATATCAATATTTATTAATATTTTTATTAATATGAATATTATTGGAAGGTGAAGGGTATCTTTCCACTTGTTTTTCATTTGTAACATGAAAACAGTTTAACAATCCAACAATAAAAACAATAAAAATAACATAATCTGAAAACGATGCTAATTGGTTCAGTTTTAATCATTTAACTTATATCGTGAAAGTGTTTTTTCTGAATTTAACAGACAAGTCTCCTTGTTCAATTCATTTACTTCAAACTACGATTTTCCAACACTTAATTTTATATAGTGAAATCAGAATAATATAACGGTAAATTTTAATTACAATTGAACAGTTTTTCAGGCGGTGAGACAGAAACTTCTTTTTTGTCTCGGCTTGTCTTTTGTCATTATGAAAGACATATCGCCAAACCTTTATTTTTTTTAATTGTTCAGGTGGTGGGACAAAAACTTCCTCTTTTCCCTCGGCTTGTCTTTTGTCATTATTAAAGACATATCGCCAAACCTTTGTTTCTTTTAATTGTTCAGGGGGTGGGACACAAAATTCTTTTTCTTCCAACGATTTATCTTGTCCAGGTTTTTGATTTTCAAAGGTGACCTTATCCATGTCAAAATCCAAATCCTAATTATCATCGCTATCATTTTCAATTTGTTTGGTTTGTTTTACCTGACCTTATCCATGTGAAAATCGAAACCCTAATAATCATCGCTATCATTTTCAATTCGTTTGGTTCGTTTTCACTCGGCTTGTCTTTCGTCATTATGAAATACATATCGCCGAACCTTTGTTGTTTTTTTTTAACAAAGATATGGTATGCATTGATGAGCTTATGCATGTCAAAATCCCAAACCCTATCGTCATTGCTATCATTGTCAATTTTGACACGTTATGATTCTCGTTGCCTAGGTTGATTATCATTGACTCACTCACATGTTTGGGGTCGCATGTCTTTTAACCGCGTGTATCTTTGCTCTTCATTTTCATTTTTGACACGCCACCGCTGTTCTTATAATCGCGTGTGTATTCAATCTTCATTTTCATCATTAACTCACTCACATGCTCAGTATCGCATGGCTTCTAACTGTGTGTTTCTTTGCTCTTCATTTTCATTTTTGACACACCGCCACTTTTCTTCTAACCGCATGTGTCTTTGCTCTTCATTTCATTTTTGACACGCTCTAATTGTCATTTTCGCATATCTTCTAACCGCCCGTATCTTTGCTCTTCATTTTCATTTTTGGTACGTTTTTGGATTTTGATTACTTCAGATAATTTTGCAATGGCTTTTGCTGTAGCTGTCCGTATTGGTGTTGTCGCAATTGATGGTCCAGGTTGTCGATTTTCGCATCTTATCACGTTTGATAGTTCAGGTGTTGGCTCCAAGGAATCATCATTTATAGTAACTGCAACTGAAACTTTATTTTTTTGGCCTTCCAACAGGCATTATATTATGTAAATAATTGATGTGGTGGAAACTCAACCATCTTATTTATGCTATGCATGACGTCATATAAGAAAACAACAAAGGTATGGTAGGGTTTGATGACCTTACCCATGTCAAAATCCCGAACCCAATCATCAATGCAATCATTTTCAATTTTGACACGTTTTGATTCTCGCTGTCCAGGTTGATTTTCACTGACTCGCTCACATGCTGGGTGTCACTTGTCTTCTAACCACGTCCGTCTTTGCACTTCATTGTCATTTTTGAAATGAAACCATTGTTCTTCTAACCGCGTGTGTATTTGCTCTTCGTTTTCATTTTTGACATGCCGCAGCTGTTCTTCTAACCGCGTGTGTATTTGCTCTTAATTTTCATTTTTGACTCGCTCACATGCTCGGTTTCGCGTGTCTTCTAGCCGCGTGTGTCTTTGCTTTTTATTTTCATTTTTGACTTGCTCACATGCTCGGTGTCACATGCCTTCTAACCGCGTGTGTCTTTGCTCTACATTTTCTTATTTGACACGCCGCCGCTGTTCTTCTAACCACGTGTGTATTTAATCTTTATTTTTATTTTTGACTCGCTCGCATGCTCAGTGTCGCATGTCTTCTAACTGTGCGTTTTTGTTCATTATTTTCTTTTTTGACATGCCACCGCTTTTCCTTCCGCTTTTCACACCGCGCGTGTCTTTGCTCTTCATTTTCATTTTGACACGCTCACTTGCACGGTGTCACATGTCTTCTAACCGGGTGTGTCTTTGCTCTTCATTTCTTTTTTGACACGCTCTAATTGTCGTTTTCGTATATCTTCTACCGCCCATATCTTTGCTCTTCATTTTCATTTTTGACACGTTTTTGGATTTTGATTGCTTCAGACAAATTAGCAATGGCCTTTGCTTTAGCTGCCCGTATTGGTGTTGTGGCAATTGATGGTCTAGGTTGTTGATTTTCACATCTTATCACTTTTGGTGATTCAGGTGTGGGTTCCAAAGAATCATCATTTATAGTAACTGCAACTGCAAATATTCGTTTTTTGGGCCTTCCAACAGACTTTATATTATATAAATAGTTGGTGCGTTGGAAACTCGACAATCTTATTTATGGTATGCATGACATCATATAAGAAAATTCTCACTTATAAAGATAGTATATATATATATATATATATATATATATATATATATATATATATATATATATAGATATATATATATATATATATATATATATATATATATATATATATATATATATATATATATATAATCCTTCCTTATGATCTCGTCCCGCACTCTACCGGGACGACCTGAATTTTGTTTTACCCCTGAAGAATGGCAGAAAAGTACAATCTTTGGTAGTCTATCTTTCTTCAACTGCAAAACATGGCCTTGCCATCTTAACTTTCCATTTATCACAGCCCTAGGAAGTGGGATGAACCACATTTGTCGTACAACTTGATTTTTTATGTAAGGTCGGTCAAACAAGTACCTAAGACCAGGGACATAATTAGCTATGGGTCAGAAGGGCAACTCCCTCGAAGACCTCAGTTACCCCCCCCCCCCCCCCCCCGACCTGAAATTCAGCATCTTCAAATATCTCGTCAAAGCTAAGATAGACCTACATAATGCAAGCATCCACATAACCAGATCAGTTTCTTTTGTATAACTTTCCCTTTATGCCTGATTTTTCATTTGGTCATTTTCACTTAGCTTGGGAAAATTTGCTCCAACTTTGCCCCTCTCCCCAGGATTTTGACAAAATTACACCCCAGATTAACACTGCCCTTAGACAAAATTTCTCCGGAAAACACTTAAAAAATCGCCATTGACCTTTCTAAGTACCCATATTTCAAAGCCATGCTTGACCACTGGCATTACCGTGGCGTCCAATGGCGTCCAACGTCAAATGACCACTGGCGGCAAATGTTCTAATCTTAGTTTGCAGATTTACCTGCCCTTCCAAACTTTTTTCAATGTTGAAAAAACACCCTTGACCTTGGCTGTGTTGCTAATAATTATTATAATTATACCTAATTGTATATTTCTCTTCCTTATCTGAGTAGCTTCGAATTCTTTTCTCTTTAGATAAAATATCTGAAAATCGTTTCAATTTGAAATCTAGCAATAATTGAGCAGTCAAAGACTAACCTTCAATATAAATTCTATAAGGTTCATATCAAATGACATATTTAAATCCAGGTCCACGCCACTATTTACAGTATCCTATCTACTACAGTGCCTATCTACCTAAAAAGTCTTTTTTTTTTAAGCTGAAAGACAGTTAGCACGACTTTTACTTTCAATAGGTCTTTTAAAGTAAATTTATATTTTTACTCCCCATAAATTCCACGGCTAGATCCGGATTCCAGCTCTATTGTAGCAACAAATTACGTTTTCACATCTACTAAGCTGGAGTAGAGCATCCGGGTTCAAACAAGTTCAATACCTGATTTAAAAAAATGAAATGGTGAATCCTAGGGTAGGACTTGGTAAAATCACCTAGGCACTGTGAAATAAAGGCTTGGGACAGAGCTTCGACAATTAAAAATATAATATCCCCATGTATGGTCAATTATAGTTACTGGATAATCTGAAAGAACCTAGAAGATATACCTTAGACCCTTAGACCCAAGATCCTTCTGTTTTTTCAGAGGAATTTAAGGCATCAAAAAGAGACGCTATTATCTCTAATAAAAAGAGACCTATGCAGCATCCTCCCATTCGAGTTGTGTTGAAGCATTAAGATTTATGAGATCACCGTGGTAACTGCGTCTTAGGCTGTTTCTGGGGGCGTCCAATTCTACTCTTTTTTTCTTTTTTTCTTTTTTTTAGTTACGGTATCTCACTACATAATATAATACAGTGGTTCCCAAAGTTCCATGGGCCCCAACCCGTCTGACACAAATTTCCAATCTTAGAACACATCATTTTGCTGTCTAAGAGAAAAGACGGCATTAATATTGGTAATGCTCAGATTCCGTTGTGGTGAGTAGTGGATCTTATTTGTTTTGATTAAAATGGAAAATAAATTACAAGTCTTACCAATATGAATGGAAGACTGTTTAAATCAGAAATACGACTTAACTAATTTTTCTATTATTTACATAATTAAACCTGCAATTTTTTTTTATTTTTTTTTTTTTTTACAAAGTTTTTTTTTTTTTTTTTTTACAAATTTATTTGAATGGGAAGGATGCGTTCCCATTTTGTAATGTACTTAATAGGCTTTAAAATTCTTTTCAGCTATTGGAGAGAGGATAAGTTACAATTTTAAAAAGTTATAGTGAATAGTTAAAAAATATTAATGACTTCTTTTTTGTTTATTGTGACTTTTAAAGATAAAATTCGATAACCAGTTTGATAAGAAATTTTATCTTTTAACAGTGTGTAGCAACATATATAGTTGTTCACACAATGTTCATATATGGACTGTGATCAAAATAAATGAAAAAAGCACCCTTTTTGCCAAATAAACAGCAGTTTTGAGTAAAAATTTCTAAACATTTACGAAATTACTTATAAACTCACACAAGGGATACAAAAAAACTTAAATGGCTGTCAAATTATGCAATTGTAAAAAAAAAAAACATAGACAATTCTTTGAATAAAATGGGGAATTAAGATGAGTGTATATTCAAAGGTGTCCAGAGCAGTGGGTCCCAAACTATGGCTCGCGACCCAATTGTGGATCGTGAGCGAATACTGAGCGGGTTGCGGTCGCGAGTATACTGGTTATGCTCAGATTCCATAGTGGCGAGTTGAAATTTGTTCTAGTTGAAATAAAAAAAAAAAAATACAAGTGTTGCCAGTATGAATGAAATACTGTTTAAATAAGAAACACTACATAAATAGTTTTTTATTACTTACATAACTAAGCTTACAAGTTTTTTTTTTTTTGTTTTTTTTACAAAGTTAATTCAATGAGAAGGATATAATTTGTTTCCAATATTTCGTCACTACAGTTTCAGCATCAACTTTATCCATAGTTATTTTTAATCGTAGTGATGTTAATATATCCAATATATTTCTGTGCTTAGTTTTAATTTAAACCATAGCCGAAAATCCGGTCTCACATTGATCTGAGCTCGTAAAAAGGAGGAGGACTTTCACAGCTTCACCAAACAGGCAAGGATAGCTATTGGAACTATCCTAGAAAGCTAAAAAATGTCGAGTTCATGCACATATGCAGAAGTAGGGGGCTCTCCCCCCTTAAATCTAAAATTTTACTGAGTTTCTATGCTACTTATTTGACTTATCAAACAATTTTTTTATTGCCCTCCCCCACGAATTAAAAATTTGCGAACATGTCAGCTCAATCTATAAGTTTAAAATTACATTTAATTTTTTTTAACTGCTTAATCGCAATCGAAAAAAGCCTAACACAATCATTGTAGCTCTCCCTGGTTCCAAGTAAAAAGTGTTCCAAGTGTAGTTGGTTTGAGATTCGAATTGACGGTGTTTGTCCTGGACTTTTACTGGCCTCCACACTTTTTCTTGTAGGTTGGGAATGGTTTACAACAAAGTCCGCAATAGACATGACCAAACCTTGAGAGACGGTGGCAGTGAATGATGGTTTCTAGGTTAAACTTCTTTCTGCAATATTGTCGTTTTATCTCATTTAGAGCTTGGCTGTGTACATTCATCCTGAGTATGTAGCTCATGCGCCTGTGGTCGAAAAGGTTCAAAACTTTGTCGTTGTTCATCACTTTCGTCTTGTCGATACTGATCTTCAATCCCATGGGAAGCAGCTGCAACAGATACTCTCTTGAGTTTGTCCTGCGTTTCCGGGCATAAACTACCTAGTAGCGAGACATCGTCTACGAGGTCCAAATCTATGACGTTGAAACTCGGGCTCACATTAATTCTTACGCAGCTTCGAATGGCTTTCTTACAGATCCGGTCCATTACAAATTTAACTAGCTTTGGTGAGATGATGCAACCTTGTCTCACACCAAATTCAATATCAAACCAATACGAGAGTTTGTCTCTCAAATCCAGTGTTTATTGTATGCTTGGTTTTAAATGAAGGATCTTGGGTGACACTCCCATGTTCCAGCATTGCCACATCAAATCCCACAACGGACAGCCAAGTTGGATGCGGTTACAAAGTCGATAAGGACAACTTTTGTTATTGGCTGATGCTTGGTCCAGTGTTCAAGGATCTGTCCTAGCATGAAGATCTGATGAATTCATCCCATGCTGGCCCTGAATCCGGCTTGATTGGGTCAGGTTGTAAAATTTCTTACAGACCTAAAGCAACTCACGAGAACAATCGTAAAGATCTTCGCAGCTACACTTACGAACACAAGGAAGATAATTGAGTTTTTTCTATTCCTCAGGGAATGCTCCATACGTTCGAATTGCACTAAACAACTCCTGAAGTCTTGTAGCTAGGCTTGGGGCTGCTTTATGTATTTTCACTGGGATCCGTTTAATTCCTGGGGCTTTGGGATTCTCAAGCTTCGTGAATCCTATCTGGATCTCTTATACAGCTGGTGATTCAACATTGACATCATCATAGGGGCTATATTAACTACTTCCATTTTCCATGGTGGGCCGATTAAGAACTGCTCCTTCTTGCGTAAATATTGCTGACATTCGAGGGCTGGAATAGGATGCTCGTCGCAGATGCCTTAGGATTAAGTATTTTCTGAAAATGAGCCATGCGTATTTCTCTGATATCGCCCTTTCACGCAAGGAAAGTAAAATCGTTGCTTCTTATCAAAGTTGAATGTTCTTGTGTTTATCGGAGGTTACTTTGAGAAGGGGGTTAAGTTTCAAAGAATCTGAATGCCGTGCGGCCTTCTCCGTATCTGTTGTCGTTGATCAAAATATGTCTTGTAATATTAGTGACCTGATTTGTGTCATTGTTTCCTGATGTACTTGAAGGTAGAAGGCATCCTATTGTTGGCCATTTGCTTATTTCTCGACACCGATCCGAAGGTCTCCTCAGAGATCCATTTTTGTGATTCCGTTTCCTTTTCTGGCTGCCTCTTGTATTTGTCCATTCGTACTTGCTATGACTCGTTGGCCCATCAGAGTGTTCCAAAACCAGTATTCTAAACCTATTAGACAACTCTAAGCAGAATTGTTTCAGGATTTGTTTGATTTTTGAGGCAACATACATCATACCTTGGGGACTGCATTGCTTGACTGAGGGCTAGGAAAGACTTTTCTAGCGTTTGGTTGGGGCCGTTCTAAAACATTTTTATTTTCCACTAATAAACTTTCTTGTTGTTAAACACTTCATTTTGCAAACATTCCAGTACCCAATGTTAAAGAACTATAGCCATTTGAAATGGAAGATCGGTTTTCTGACTTTTCGCCAGGATTGCCGGTGTCTTCGGCATATCACATGCCGAGGATATCATAGACTTAAGATATTCATTGCAACTGCCTGCCGTTTCCATATGATTCATAGGTATAGGTTTAATCATCTGGTCCCGAATCCCAGATTGCACCTCTTCTGCGCGTTAGCTGGCACCAGTCAAGGACAGGCTTACAGAGCTGTTACCATCCTTCTGCCACTGTAAGTTCGCACAGCTGGGTTTCTCGTTCAGAAGGCTAGAAACAGCGGCATCACCGATGGCTCGTCCCACAGATCCACACCATCTCTTAGGCGAGGAAAAAAAATGATATCTTCAGCCCGCCTTAATCTCAATCAGCTTAGAAGGAATATCGATAACTATATATATAACGAACTACATTTAAATATTTGAGTTTAAATATTTGACATGATTTAAAAAGAAACTGTCTTGTAAGAAGAAATTGCCATTTGAAGCTGATTCAACTATGATTTAAGGAATTTTAACTATGATTTTGGTTAATTTAAATAGTAAAAGTTTATTGCAAAGTGCATCATTGTTTTGTCCACGGTCGGAAACCCAAACTGGACGTTTCAAGACCCACTTCTTAAAAAAAAACAAAAAAAAAGGAAAACAAGGCAGAAGGGAAACCTAGAGTGAGTTCCGTGTCTATTCATAAATCGTCTGCTGACTAGCAGGACTAGCTGGTTACTGTAACACCATAGAGTGATGTCTGATGGCTCAATTCAAAACCCTTGACCATATCTACGTACTTTATATAAGTTGGTCTTGATAACCCCAACATAAGGCACCACATCGGCACTTCAGGCCATAAAGCACCAAAATGGTTCTTACTGTGCCATTACTGGAGCTAAAACGTTTGGGGAGAGCACAAAAAAGTACCATTGTAAACCATATGGTGGAAAACCTTTAACTTGATGCATACAACACCCCTCCTGTAAGCTCCGCTTCCAGTCCCCTTACCAAGTGAAAACTAAAATAAGGTTTGGAAAAGTGGCCTAACGAAAAAAAATCACTTAAATTTGATTTTGAAATAACAACTGTTATTTATCTTTATCTTTACAGTAAAATTTAACTACGAAAACAATTTTTCCGGAAATTTCAAAAACAAGCTTGAAACCAAGTGTCTCTAATTTCTATCACTTTTATTTCTCCAGCACTAACGGGACACTGAAAAATTGTGGGAAGCTGTCTAAGAGTTCAGTTGTAAGCTAATGCTTACATTTAAATGTTTAGAATAACCTATTCTTGGCAACGTCATTGTTCGGTGGTATATGGCACCTAAACAGTGACTTTCTGCGTCATGTAACTTGAAACCTCCAGGGTAAAAAATCTCGAGTCGGATGCTTGAAATCTCCCTCCTGAAGCCCTGCCCCCACCAGTCCTCTTTAGTACGCAAAAATTAAAAAGAAGTTCAAACAAAAACTAGTGAAAAAATGTTTTCACTAAAATTCAAAACTGATTCATGAATAGTAATAAATACTACTTACATTTATCCTAACAGTAAAACTAAATAAAAAAATATTTTCTGGAATTTCGAAAAAGAATCCTAAGACCTTTTTACGCCTGTTTTTTTCTTGTTTTTATTTCTCTTGTTCCTCTTTTTCCTCCAGCACTAAAGGGGCACTGGGGCATTTTAGGAGCATCGAAATTTGTAACCAAGTGAGCCCTGAAATATTTAGTGGAACCACTAGTATCATAGGCAGCGCAATTGTATTGCCTAAGTAAAGAACGATGTTGGCACAATGTATTATTTATTTTTTGGTTCTTTCTCACTTTTAGACCAGGGCACTTCGTATCGAAGGAGTTGTCGTAGAAACTTCGAAAACAGCTCATTCGATTGGAAATTCAAAGGGCTTGTGCCCTTTTTAATAGTCAAAAGTGATTGAAGGGCAACTAACCCCCCCCTTCAGGCCCACCATTTCCCCAAATACATCCAATCAAAATTATGAGATAGCCATTTTGTTCAACGTACTGAAAATTCTGGAAATTAGGTCTTTTAGGATGATAACTCCCCCGCAGCCCTCAGGGCACGGGTTGTATTTTATGCCCTGGGGGCATATAAGGTTCTTGTAGAAAGGGCTGTTGTCATGGGTGCCCATAAGCTGAATTCCAGGGGGGGGGGCAAACCTCGTCTAATTGGCACTTTTAATGCTATACAATAGAAATCTCAGAACAAAAATATAAAAATAAGGCAGCAGCATTCGGCCAGGGGGGCGGGTGTCCCCCTGCCCCCCCTTATGGGCGCTCATGGTTGTGATAGAAATTTCAAAAAGGGCTCATTCGACTGGAAATTAAAATGGGTAGTGCCCTTTTTAATAGTCGAAAGTGATTGAATGGCAACTAACCCCCCTCTCATGCCCACCATTTCCTCGAACACATTCAATCAAAATTTTGAGATAGCCATTTTGTTCAACGTACTTGAACGGTCCAGAAATTTTGTCTTTGAGAATTATAAACCCCCCACAGCTCCCTGGGCAAAGGTTGTAAGTTATGCCCTCGGGGCATATGAGGTTTGTTATAGAAAGCGTTAGTAGAACCTTCTTTTCCAATACAGACGGGACCGTGTGCTGCCATCTATAATCGAGTCTAACAGTACCTAACCACATAGACAATGTTATTGATCCGTGAAGGGACAGGATTTCTGAGAAATTGATTTGCATAATCGGCGGGAAATTCTATCATGAGGGGATGTCATTTTTAAATATGGCTTCTCAGGTCTTTAGGTCTGAGAGATTAATTAATATTTTATTTTTAAATATGGCTTCTCAGGTCTTTAGGTCTGAGACATAAATTAATACACGCAGGAATTACTTTAGGGGATTATTTGGGCGAAACAAATTAATCGGCATTTTAGGGATTTTTTGGGTGAAACAGTTAAGGCCCCCTTATATTTTTAATACTTGTTTGCGCACTTGAGACACAGAAGGGCCCACCCCCTCACTACAACTTTTTGGCCCCCTCCCCCCCCCAGCCCGAATATATCTTTTCAGAACAAGTTCTTTACGTAATGTCCCTCATAAATCAATTTTATAAGTTGAAGTACTCATCCTTATCACCCACAAATTTTTATTATGGCTTTTTGAATACCCTAACACCATGCAATACTTTTCAAAAGGCTTTATTATATTATTTCAGAACAAGGTCCTTTCTTAATATCCCTCCTAAACAAATTTTACAGCTTGAAGTACTCATCCTTTTCATCCCACATACAAACAGATAAAGACAGCCACTTTAGACATACAAATCAACAAAGACAGACACTTCAGACATACAAACCAACAAAGACAGACACTTCAGACATACAAACAGAGAAAGGCAGGCACTTTACACATACAAACCAACAAAGACACACACTTCAGACATACAAGCCAACAAAGACAAACACTTCAGACAAACAAACAGAGAAATACAGGCACTTTAGACATACAAACCAACAAAGACAGACATTTCAGACATACAATCCAATAATCATAAACACTTCAGACATACAAACAGAGAAAGACAAACACTTTAGACATACAAACAGAGAAAGACAGACACTTCAGACATACAAACCAACAAAGACAAACACTTCAGACATACAAACAGAGAAAGACAAGCACTTTAGACATACAAACCAACAAAGACAGACACTTCAGACATACAAACCAACAAAGGCAAACACTTCAGACATACAAACAGAGAAAGACAGGCACATTAGACATACAAACAAACAAAGACAGACACTTCAGACATACAAACCAACAAAGACAAACACTTCAGACATACAAACAGAGAAAGAAAGGCACTTTAGACATACAAACCAACAAAGACAGACACTTCAGACATACAACCAACAAGGCAAACACTTCAGACATACAACCAACAAAGACAAACACTTCAGACATACAAACAGAGAAAGACAGGCACTTTAGACATACAAACCAACAAAGACAGACACTTCAGACATACAAACCAACAAAGACAAACACTTCAGACATACAAACAGAGAAAGACAGCACTTTAGACATGCAAACCAACAAAGACAGACACTTCAGACATACAAACCAACAAAGACAAACACTTCAGACATACAAACAAGAAAGACAAGCACTTTAGACATACAAACAACAAAGACAGACACTTCAGACATACAAACAACAAAGACAAACACTTCAGACATACAAACAGAAGACAGCACTTAGACATACAAACAACAAAGACAGACACTTCAGACATACAAACCAACAAAGACAAACACTTCAGACATACAAACAGAGAAAGACAAGGCACTTTAGACATACAAACCAACAAAGACAGACACTTCAAACATACAAACCACAAAGACAAACACTTCAGACATACAAACAGAGAAAGACAGGCACTTAGACATACAAACCAACAAAGACAGACACTTCAGACATACAAACCAACAAAGACAAACACTTCAGACATACAAACAGAGAAAGACATGCACTTTAGACATACAAACCAACAAAGACAAACACTTCAGACATACAAACCAAGAAAGACAGGCACTTTAGACATACAAACCAACAAAGACAGACACTTCAGACATACAAACCAACAAAGACAAACACTTCAGACATACAAACAGAGAAAGACAGGCACTTAGACATACAACAACAAAGACAGACACTTCAGACATACAAACCAACAAAGACAAACACTTCAGACATACAAACAGAGAAAGACAGGCACTTTAGACATACAAACCAACAAAGACAGACACTTCAGACATACAAACCAACAAAGACAAACACTTCAGACATACAAACAGAGAAAGACAGGCACTTAGACATACAAACCAACAAGACAGACACTTCAGACATACAAACCAACAAAGACAAACACTTCAGACATACAAACAGAGAAAGACAGGCACTTTAGACATACAAACCAACAAAGACAGACACTTCAGACATACAAACCAACAAAGACAGACACTTCAGACATACAAACCAAGAAAGACAGGACACTTAGACATACAAACCAACAAAGACAGGACACTTCAGACATACAAACCACAAGACAAACACTTCAGACATACAAACAGAGAAAGACAGGCACTTTAGACATACAAACCAACAAAGACAGACATTTCAGACATACAAATCGCAACAACAAAACACTTCAGACATACAAACAGAGAAAGACAGACACTTAGACACAAACCAACAAAGACAGACACTTCAGACATACAAACCAACAAAGACAAACACTTCAGACATACAAACAGAGAAAGACAAGCACTTTAGACATACAAACAACAAAGACAGACACTTCAGACATACAAACCAACAAAGGACAACACTTCAGAAATACAAACAGAGAAAGACCAGGCACATTAGACATACAAACAAACAAAGACGGACACTTCAGACATACAAACCAACAAAGACAAACACTTCAGACATACAAACAGAGAAAGAAAAGGCACTTTAGACATACAAACCAACAGACAGACACTTGAGACATACAAACCAACAAAGGCAAACACTTCAGACATACAAGCCACAAAGACAAACACTTCAGACAAACAAACAGAGAAAGACAGGCACTTTAGACATACAAACCAACAAAGACAGACATTTCAGACATACAATCCAACAATCATAAAACTTCAGACATACAAACAGAGAAAGACAAACACTTTAGACATGCAAACAGAGAAAGACAGACACTTCAGACATACAAACCAACAAAGACAAACACTTCAGACATACAACAGAGAAAGACAAGCACTTTAGACATACAAACCAACAAAGACAGACACTTCAGACCTACAAACCAACAAAGACAAACACTTCAGAAATACAAACAGAGAAGACAGGCACATTAGACATACAAACAACAAAACGGACACTTCAGACATACAAACCAACAAAGACAACACTTCAGACATACAAACAGAGAAAGAAAGGCACTTTAGACATACAAACCAACAAAGACAGACACTTGAGACATACAAACCAACAAAGGCAAACACTTCAGACATACAAACAGAGAAAGACAGGCACATTAGACATACAAAACCAACATAGACAGACACTTCAGACATACAAACCAACAAAGACAACACTTAAGATATACAAACAGAGAAAGACATGCACTTTAGACATGCAAACCAACAAAGACAGAGACTCAGACATACAAACCAACAAAGACAGGCACTTTAGACATATAAACCAACAAAGACAGACACTTCAGACATACAAACCAACAAAGACAACACTTCAGACATACAAACAGAGAAAGACAGGCAATTAGACATACAAACCAACAAAGACAGACACTTCAGACATACAAACCAACAAAGACAACACTTCAGACATAACAAACAGAGAAAGAAAGGCCACTTTAGACATACAAACCAACAAAGACAGACACTTCAGACATACAAACCAACAAAGGCAAACACTTCAGACACTCAAACAGAGAAAGACAGGCACATTAGACATACAAACCAACATAGACAAACACTTCAGACATACAAACCAACAAAGACAAACACTTCAGATATACAAACAGAGAAAGACATGCACTTTAGACATGCAACCAACAAAGACAGAGACTTCAGATATACAAACCAACAAGACAGGCACTTTAGACATATAAACCAACACAAGATAGACACTTCAGACATACAAACCAACAAAGACAAACACTTCAGACATACAAACAGAGAAGACAGGCACTTTAGACCGCAAACCAACAAAGACTAGACACTTCAAACAAACAAACCAACAAAGACAAACACTTCAGACATAGAAACAGAGAAAGACAAACACTTTGGACATATAAACAGTGAAAGACAGACACTTAAAACATTAAACCAACAAAGACAAACACTTTAGACATACAAACAGAGAACGACAATCACTTTAGACATACAAAACAACAAAGACAGACACTTCAGACTTACAAATCAACAAGACAGGCACTTTAGACATACAAACCATCAAAGACAGACACTTCAAACATACAAACCAACAAAGAAAAACACTTCAGACATACAAACAGAGAAAGACAGGCACTTTAGACCTGCAAACCAACAAAGACAGACACTTCAGACATACAAACCAACAAAGACAAACACTTCAGACATATAAACAGAGAAAGACAGGCGCTTAAGACATACAAACCAACAAAGACAAACACTTCAGACATACAAACAGAGAAAGACAGGCACTTTAGACGTACAAACCAACAAAGACAGACACTTCAGACATACAAACCAACAAAGACAAACACTTCAGACATACAAACAGAGAAAGACAAGCAGTCTAGACATACAAACCAACAAAGACAACGCTTCAGCCATACAAACCAACAAAGACAAACACTTCAGACATACAAACAGAGAAAGACAGGCACTTTAGACATACAAACCAACAAAGACAGACACTTCAGACATACAAACCAACAAAGACAAACACTTCAGACATACAGAGAAAGACAGGCACTATAGACATACAAACCAACAAAGACAGACACTTCAGACATACAAACCAACAAAGACAAACACTTCAGACATACAAACAGAGAAAGACAGGCACTTTAGACATACAAACCAACAAAGACAGACACTTCAGACATACAAACCAACAAAGACAAACACTTCAGACATACAAACAGAGAAAGACAGGCACTATAGATACACAAACCAACAAAGACAGACACTTCAGACATACAAACAGAGAAAGACAAACACTTTAGACATATAAACAGAGAAAGACAGGCACTTTAGACATACAAACCAACAAAGACAGAACAATTTGGACATACAAACCGACAAAGACAAACACTTTAGGCATACAAACAGAGAAAGACGGGCACTTTAGATATACAAACCAACAACCCTTAGGGCAAAGGTTTTAAGTTACAACCTGGAGGCATTTAAGGTTTTTTAAAGAAGGCGTTGTCGTAGAAACTGTAAAACAGGCTCATTCAATTTGAAATTCAAAGGGATAGTGCCCTTTTTAAAAGTCGAAATGGATTGGAGGGCAACTAGCCCCCCCCCCTCCGCCCATCATTCCCACAAACACATCCAATCAAAAATTTTGAGATAGCCATTTTGTTCAGCGCAGTTAATTACCACATAGAAAATATGTTTTTGAGGAGGACACTCCCCCACAACCCTCAGAGCAAAGGTTTTAAGTTATGCCCTGGGGGCATATAAGGTTTTTATAGAAGGTGTTGTCGTAGAAATTTCAAAACAGGCTCATTCGATTGGGAATTCAAAGGGCTAGTGCCCTTTTTAATAGTTGAAAGTGATTGGAGGGCAACTAGTCCCCCACGCCCGTCATTCCCCCAAAAACATCCAATCAAAATTTTGAGATAGCTATTTTGTTCGGCGTAGTTGATTTCCAGATAGAAAATATCTTTTTGAGGAGGATACTCCCCCACAACCCTCAGGGCAAGGGTTTTAAGTTATGCCCTGAGGGCATATAAGATCAATGTTGACAATGTACAGTTTATTATTTTTTTTTCTTTAAATAAGGGCACTTCATATAGAAGGGGTCGTCGTAGAGACTTCAAAAGGGGTTCATTCGATTAGAAATCGAGAGTTCTAGTGCCCTTTTTAATAGTCGAAAGTGATTGGAGGGTAACTAGCCCCCCCCCACGCCCATCTTTCTCCCAAACACATCCAATCAAAATTGTGAGATGGCCATTTTGTTCAACGTAGTTGATTTCCAGATAAAAAATTGGTTTTGAGGAGGACACTCCCCCATAACCCTCCGGGCAAGGGTTTTAAGTTATGACCTGGGGCATATAAGGCTTTTATAGAAGGCGTTGTCGTAGAAACTTCAAAACAGGCTCATTTTCGATTGGAAATTCAAAGGGCTAGTGCCCTTTTTAATAGTCCAAAGGGATTGGAGGGCAACTAGCCCCCCTCACGCCCATCTTTCCCCCAAACACATCCTATCAAAATTGTGAGATAGCCATTTTGTTCAACGTAGTTGATTTCCAGATAGAAAATAGGTTTTTGAGGAGGACACTCCCCCATAACCCTCAGGGCAAGGGTTTTAAGTTATGACCTGGGGCATATAAGGCTTTTATAGAAGGCGTTGTCGTAGAAACTTCAAAACAGGCTCATTCGATCGCAAATTCAAAGGGCTAGTGCTCTTTTTTAACAGTCGAAAGGGATTGGAGGGCAACTAGCCCCCTCCCCCCCCCCGCCCATCATTCCCCCAAACACATCCAATGAATAGATTTTGCAGCGTCTGATTCCAGTTAGAAAATATCTTTTTCAGAAGGACACTCCCCCAAAACCCTCGGGGCAAGGGTTTTAAGTTACGCCCTAGGGGCATATAAGGTTTTTATAGAAGGCGTTGTCGTAAAAACTTCAAAACAGGCTCATTCGATTGGAAATTCAAAGGGCGTTTGTCCTTTTTAATAGTCGACAGTGATTGGAGGGCAACAAGCCCCCCCCCCGCGCCCATCATTCCCCCAAGCACATCCAATCAAAATTGTAAGATAACCATTTTGTTTAGCGTAGTTGATTTCCATATAGATAATATGTTTTTGAGGAGGACACTCCCCCGCAACCCTCAGGGCAAAGGTTTTAAGTTACGCCCTGGGGGCATTTAAGGTTTTTTTATAGAAGGCGTTGTCGTAAAAACTTTAAATCAGGCTCATTCGATTGGAAATTCAAAGGCTAGTGCCCTTTTTAAAAGTTGAAATGGATTGGACGGCAACTAGCCCCCCCCCCACGCCCATCATTCCCCCAAACACATCCAATCAAAATGTAGAGATAGCCATTTTGTTCAGCGTAGTTAATTTCCAGATAGAAAATATGTTTTTGAGGAGGACACTCCAATACAACCCTCAGTGCAAAGGTTTTAAAATATGCCCTGGGGGCATATAAGGTTTTTATAGAAGGCGTTGTCGTAGAAACTTCAAAACAGGCTCATTCGATTGGGAATTCAAAGGGCTAGTGCCCTTTTTAATAGTTAAAAGTGATTAGAGGGCAACTAGCCCCCCACGCCCGTCATTCCCCCAAACACATCCAATCGAAATTTTGAGATAGCCATTTTGTTCAGCGTAGTTGCTTTCCACATAGAAAATATCTTTTTGAGGGGATACTCCCCCACGACCCTCAGGCAAGGGTTTTAAGTTATGTCCTGAGGGCATATAAAGATCATTGTTGACAATGTACAGTTTATTATTATTTTTGTTTTCTTAAAGCAGGGAACTTCATATAGAAGGGGTCGTCTTAGAGACTTCAAAAGGGGCTCATTCGATTACAAATCGAGAGTTCCAGTGCCCTTTTTAATAGTCGAAAGTGATTGGAGGGCAACTAGCCCCTCCCTACGCCCATCATTCCCCCAAAACACATTCAATCAAAATTTTGAAATAGCCATTTTGTTCAGCGTAGTTGATTTCAAGATAGAAAATGTGTTTTTGAGGAGGACACTCCCCCACAACCCTCAGGGCAAGGAGTTTAAGTTATGCCCTGGGGGCAAATAACGTTTTTATAGAAGGCGTTGCCGTAGAAACTTCAAAAAAGGCTCATTCGATTTGAAATTCAAAGGGATATTGTCCTTTTTAATAGCCCAAAGGGATTGGAAGGCAGCTAGCCCCCCCCCCAAGCCCATCTTTCCCCCAAACACAGCCAATCAAAATTTAGAGGTGGCCATTTTGTTCAACGTAGTTGATTTCCTGACAGAAAATAGGTTTTTGAGGAGGACACTCCCCCACAACCCTCAGGGCAAGGGTTTTAAGTTTTGCCCTGGGGGCATATAAGGATTTTATAGAAGGCGTTGTCGTAGAAACTTCAAAACAGGCTCATTCGATTGGAAATTCGAAGGGCCCTTTTTAATAGTCGAAAGTAATTGGAGGGCAAATAGCTCCCCCACCCCCCACGCCCATCATTTCCCCAAACACAACCAATCAAAATTTTGAGATAGCCATTTTGTTCAGCGTAGTTGATTTCAAGATAGAAAATGTGTTTTTGAGGAAGACACTCCCCCACAACCCTCAGGGCAAGGATTTTAAGTTATGCCCTGGGGGCAAATAACGTTTTTATAGAAGGCGTTGCCGTAGAAACTTCAAAAAAGGCTCATTCGATTTGAAATTCAAAGGGCTATTGCCCTTTTTAATAGCCCAAAGGGATTGGAGGGCAGCTAGCCCCCCCCCCACGCCCATCTTTCCCCCAAACACATCCAATCAAAATTGTGAGATGGCCACTTTGTTCAACGTAGTTGATTTCCAGACAGAAAATAGGTTTTTGAGGAGGACACTCCCCCACAACTCTCAGGGCAAGTGTTTTAATTCATGCACTGGGGCATATAAGGATTTTATAGAAGGCGTTGTCGTAGAAACTTCAAAACAGGCTCATTCGATTGGAAATTCGAAGGTCTAGTGCCCTTAGTAATAGTCGAAAGTGATTGGAGGGCAACTAGCCCCCCCCCCCCACGCCCATCATTTCTTCAAACACATCCAATCAAAATTTTGAGTGAGGCATTTTGTCAGCATAGCTGATTTCCAGATAGAAAATATCTTTTTGAGGAGGACACTCCCCCACAACCAGAACTATCCTTGCCTGTTTGGTGAAACTGTGAAAGTCCTCCTCCTTTTTACGAGCTCAGATCAATGTGAGACCGGATTTTCGGCTATAGTCTAAATTAAAACTAAGCACAGAAATATATTGGATATATCAACTTCGCTACGATTAAAAATAACTAAGGATAAAGTTGATGCTGAAACTGTAGTGACGAAAGATTGGAAACAAATTATATCTTTCTCATTGAATTAACTTTGTAAAAAAAAAAAAAAACTTGTAAGCTTAGTTATGTAAGTAATAAAAAACTATTTATGTCATGTTTCTTATTTAAACAGTATTTCATTCATACTGGGAACACTTGTATTTTTTTTTTTATTTCATCTAGAACCAATAGTTCAACTACTCGCCACTATGGAATCTGAGCATAACCAGTATACTCGCGACCGCAACCCGCTCAATATTCACTCACGATCCACAATTGGGTCGCGAGCCATTGTTTGGGAGCCACTGCTCTGGACACCTTTGAATATACACTCATCTAATTCCCCGTTTTATTCAAAGAATTGTCTATGTTTTTTTTTGCAATTGCATAATTTGATAGCCATTTAAGTTATTGTGTACCCCTAGGGTGAGTTTATAAGTAATTTCGTAAATGTTTAGAAATTTTTACTCAAAAGTGGTGTTTATTTGGCAAAAAGGGTGCTTTTTCATTTATTTTCATCACAGTCCATATCTGAACATTGTGTGAATAACTATATATGTTGCTACACACTGTTAAAAGATAAAATTTCTCATCAAACTGGTTATCGAATTTTATCTTTAAATTACTACTACTACTAACAACTCACCGCAGCACCAAGCCGCCTGAGGCCAACACAGCTACGCTCGATCCTCCTCCACCCCAATCTATTCAAAGCCTCCCTTTTTACACCCGCCCACGAAGTTCCCATTTCCTTTAAATCTTTCTTTATGACGTCTTCCCACCCCAGACGGGGACGACCTGCTTTCCGTTTAGCCCTAGATGGTTGGCCGAAAAGAACAATCTTCGGCAATCTGTCATCCTTCATCCGTACAACGTGCCCTAACCTCCTCAACCTTTCTTTTAGTTCTTTCTTTCTTTCTTTTAACTACTTTCTTTCATTATAGCCGCTTTCAGACCGCTTTCAGAGCGGTATTGAACCACATTTTTCGTATAGCCTATTGTTTGAAATACGGTCAGCCGGGTACCCAGAACAATCCTTAAGCAATTTCTCTGGAAAACATCTAGCAAATCTTCATCCGCTCTTCGGAGCGTCCATGCTTCAGAGCCATATTTGACCACTGTCATCACTGTAGCTTCTAATATTCTAATCTTGGTTTGCAGACTTATCTTCTTATTCTTCCAGACTTTTTTTAACTGTGAAAAAACACCCTGAGCCTTGGCTATTCTATTTTTAACATCTTCACTGCTCCCACCATCTTTACTAATAATACTACCAAGGTAAGTGAAGCTGCCCACCTGATCAATCTTTTCATTACCCAAAGTCACCTTTTCATCTTCACTTATTCCTAGCCTTAGTGACTTAGTCTTCCTAACATTAATTTTCAAACCAATTCTAGCACCCTGAACTCGCAAAACCTTTAAAACTTCATTCATTTTGCTCACACTTTCATCCAGGATGCTTAAATCATCAGCATAATCCAAGCCCAGGAGACTTTTTCCTCCCCATTGGCTTCCGTGGTCTCCCATTGCCTTTCCTGTGCTCCTTAAAACAAAGTCCATCAAAATAATCCATATAAAGGGGGATAGAACACAGCCCTGCTTAACTCCTGATTTAATACAAAACCAGCTGCTAACCTCATTTCCTACCTTAACCGCAGCAGTGTTATTCTCGTACATAGCACTAATCACTTTAATGTATTTGTCTGGTATACCATACAAGGATAAAACCTTTACTAAAGCTCTTCTATCAACAGAATCGAACGCTTGCTCGTAATCTATAAAACTGAGGACCAAAGGTGTTTGAAAACTCAGGCACTTCTCAATTATTAGCCTAAGAGTGAAAATTTGGTCGACACATCCTCTACCTTTTCTAAAACCGCACTGCTCTTCTCTTAAAACTTTGTCTACCGCATCTCTCAGTCTAAAAAGTATCATATTACTAAGCAATTTACTATCTACAGAGACCGGACTAATGCCTCGATAATTACCACGCTCACTTTTATCACCTTTCTTATAAAGTGGCTTAATTAAGGTTTTCCTAAAATCGTTAGGTACTTCCCCTTTTTCAAAAATCATATTCATAATCTTCAATAACTTATTTCTAACCTCAGAGCCACCATATTTAAGAAACTCATTTACCGCCCTATCAGCACCTGGGGCCTTATTATTCTTTAATCCTTTTAGTACTGTTGCTAATTCCTCCTCACAAAACAAATCTTCCTTCACATCCAAAGTATCACAAACTTTTTCATTTGAGGGGACACTCCCCCACCAGAACAAAATTTGTACTTTGCTGAAAAAAATACAAATGAATGTGCATTGTCAGTTTAATATACATTTACTGATATTTAGTAATCAAAATGTTAAGATTATTTGATTTATTAAAGTTATAAAAGTAAAAACATTTACATTTTTTCAGTAAAGTGCAAATTTTGTTCTGGCCTTGGAAAGGCATAGGGGTTTTGCGCCCAACTTATGTTAATTTCTGCTTGTTTTGAGTTTGACTCGGTTATTTATTGTAATTTCTGTTCGTTTTGGGTTTCATTTATTTATCGATGCTGGTTTGTGGTAGTTTCGAGCTTGGTAGATTATTTGATTTTATTTTTGTTCATTTTTTGTTTAATGGAGTTCTTTACTTTTCTTTGAAAAACTTATTTTGTGGAAAATATTTTTTAAATTAATGACTTGTCAAAATCATAACGTGGTTTTTACTTTACTGAAAACCAAATACATTTTATACGTTTTTCTCCTTTATAACGCTTATAAATACAAGATTGTCGGGGCTTTCAGAAATGAATATCAAATGTATATTAAAATATTTGCAATTCATTAGATCTTATCAGCAATCCTGGTAAATATGTTGATTTCTTTTCTTTTTTTATTTTCTTTTTTTGTTGATTTATGAAAAATTAAAGCTTACAGCTCAAAATAAGAATTATTTTCAGTAAAGCGCTAGTGATGTTCAGGTCTCTTCGAGGCATAGGTGACGTTAGCCCTATCCTTGTTTGTGAATTCCTGTTCGTTTTAAGTTTGACTTGATTATTTGTTACATTTTCTGTTCGTTTTGGATTCTACTTCTATATTTATAGTGATTTGTCTCCGTTTTAGCCTTGAATTACTATTTGCCTTTATTTCCGCTTGTTTTGGGTTTAATGTAGCTCTTTACTTTTCTTTGAAAGTTTCTTTTTGGGATTTTTTCTTTAAATTAATGAGTAGAAAAGGCGGCTATGTCGGGTCTTGGCTATTCGACCATCTAGGGGCTACTTGAAGTTCTTCCGGTCCCTACTTATTTCTTCCATAATATTACCTAATAGTTTCAACTCTCCCTCCCTCCTCCAACCAGCTGTTCTACAGTTTACAATTTTAGGTAGAGTGCGGGAGAGGAAGTAGCTTTAAATGTTTTATCTTTAGAAGGTTTAGGGGGTGGAAGGCCTACCCCTCTTTGTGTTAATTCTGGTTCGTTATAAGTTGGCCGTGATTATTCCTTTTAATTTCTGTTCGTTTTATGATTAATTTATTGACCTATAGCAGTATCTATTATCATTATGTTTTGATGTGACGGTTCTTTTTAATTTACATCCGCCATTGGTTTGATTTATCAATTGACTTTAATCTCTTTTGGATTTAAGTTTTAATTGCTATATCATGGTTGCAGCAGTAGCTGCAACCTAGTAAAGAGCGAACAATACCCCTTAGTAACCAAAAGTTAGAAAACATGTTTTAAAAAAAACCTGCGTAGTGAAAAATAAATTTTCATCTTACACTGAATCAGGAATGGTAACTATTGTGCCAGTTAATCTTTAAAGTAAAAGTTTATTGCGAAAAGAAATTTATAGTAATTTCGAAAAAGAGCCTGAAACCCCTTGAAAATAGCGTCAGATCGGAAACAAAAATTGCTGATTCCAATGGTCCACCATTGGAGTCAGCATGGTCGAAAGCCCTTAGTAGGAAAATTACAGTCCTCCACCTTCAAAACCAAGGAAAATCACTTTTTTACATGGGTAGCACTGATTTGTCTCCTTTTTTTTCACCAGGGCTAGCAGTAGAAAAGGGGGTGCTACTCGTGACAGTACAAAATTCGGTTATCAAAAGAATGTATCTCCTATCAGTACACCATATTTGGGCATGGAATCCCCAGGGAGAATGATTGCGTAGTCAAAGTGGGTCAATGACCTCTTTTTCCAAGGTCGATTTATTGTTGTTGTTGTTGTTTTGGGCAAGTGCACGCTCGAGGTGAATGTTATGATCCAGAAATAGGAAACAGTATTTGTTGTTGTTGTTGTTTTGGGCAAGTGTATGCTCGAGGTGAATGTTATGAGTTTCCAGGAATAGGAAACAGTTAGATCAAGTGTTTCCTTCTCAGCCAATCAGCGAGTCGGTTTACATATTAGCGGCGGAGGGTATATGAGGAAAGGATTTTTGCGGTAGTTTTATTAGTCTGTGAATAGAATTCAAAGGAGTGAGAAGAACAGTTTGACTTTACTCATTTGGATATATATATTTGTGCTGATGATGAGTGGAATGTTTACCCTCTTAGAAGTTGATAGTGGAGTTGATGGTAATAATACAAGAGCACCAAACATTGCGGTGGAAATCACGAGAGGATCACGGCTTTGTCTGGAATGGGATGAAGTATATGCAAGACATGTGATATCCTTGAGCAAATTTAAAATGGAGGATCAATTATGTTTCGCTGCAAAAGTTGATATAGCACATGTGAATAGACTTCAGTGTGCTTTAAGTGCATTGGTGAAACATATCGAAGAC
Source organism: Artemia sinica (assembly GCA_027921565.1). Taxonomy (NCBI): domain Eukaryota; kingdom Metazoa; phylum Arthropoda; class Branchiopoda; order Anostraca; family Artemiidae; genus Artemia; species Artemia sinica. The sequence continues at coordinate 39,836,578 of CM051276.1, forward strand.
AATAAACTCTATCGCTAATTGTACATGTATAGTATTATTGTTGTTGTTGTAATTATTCAATAAAATTGTTTCGAAATCGAAAATGTTCCCTTTCTTTTCTGGTTAGGGGCTAACGAATCAGGTAAGTCTAGAGTCAGCAGTCAGAGTGAAAGGATTGAAAAATGAATAAATTTGAGAAAGAGAGAATTAGATCAAATCTAGTGTTTATGGAAAAACATTTGATTTTGGATGATGATTTTCTCGAGTTATCTCTTCAACGCAGGATATTCTCTCGTCAGGGAACACTTGACAATATAATGAGGAGTGATTCTCCCCCATGGGACTATTGTATGAAACTTTTAAAATGTGATTCAAATGCTTATACTCAATTTATTGATATATTAATTGGAACAAAGCAGAATCATATCGTGGATATACTTTTGAAAACATTGCCAATGGATTCAATGTAGATGGCTCCTCCTTCGAAAGAGGTAACGTCACAGAGTTACTCCTCTCCCCATTCCTCCACCTTGAATTTATCCGTCAGCAGGAACGATCAGTTTCGTTTTAGCTGTGAGAGAGTTGACATCGGAAACCAAAAAAAAAATGTTCTATACATGTCCATTGTGCATGTACACTCTTGGCAGTTGGACTCAATGTGAAAATTGTACAATTATTAATGACTATAGTGAAAAGTGTAAATTATGTAATCCTTGTAAATTACATAGAGGCTATGCAGTACAAATTAAAGGATGTAATTCGTGTCTTGAGGAGGTGTGTGACTCTCATCCTAGAGGGCACCTGTGCTCCAATTGTCACTATGATAAATGTGATCAGTGGGAGAATACTTACCCCGCTATGATTGGAAAGAATCCCAAACGTGATTTTAGTTTATTTCTACGAGATTGGTATCGTCGTGGATTTAAATTATTCTGGGAAGAGGAATCTGGTATACGATTCAACTGTTGGGGTAACAAGACAATTTGGTTTCTACGTCATCGTTGTGACGACACTGCCTACTATGAATATAAACCAAGTGATTTTTATTTGGCAGTTACCGAATGTGATTCACCATTTGAAAACACTGTATGTGATATTGCTTCAAATAGACAGATTGAAACTCGTGAATTTCATAATATGAATGCAAATAGTATCATTGACTATACAAAGAGATATGACAAGAGTGAAGTTACATTGTACTGTAGAAAATGCGACCCTGACTTTGCAGTCAATCAAGATCAATATACAGTGAATCCAAATGATTTACCGGCATTAGTGGTTCCTGACAGTTGCCTATACATCGAAGAAGAAGAAGAAATCCAAAGTGAAGATTTAAAGACATTGTTGTATATATATATATATGCATTTTATTAATAAACAAATTCACAAACATTTCTTAAGCACTTTACTCTTAGGGCACTGAAATGAATACTGTTTAGGTCTGAGAGGATATGTTCCACTAGAAAGTCGTTCAGACGTGGATTGTCACTATAAATGTGGAGAAACTGCTTGTAAGTATAGCCGCGACATCGGAACACAAAATATAGTAGTGCATGGAAGCCACAGCTTTTAGTCGTTAGATCCTGTACCCTCTTCCAATTTTGAATAATAGTTTTCCATCTGCTCTCAATATAGCTGCTGATGCGAGGTGTGTAAAATGTATAGGGTAGACCAAGAGGGTCAAAAAATTCAATCGTCTTCATTGTTTGAAAGATGCACAGCCAATGACCCGTCAGCACAGTCGACGGACTGCTATTAACAATAATCAAGGTATTGTTAACACTTTGAATTTTTCCAAGAAAGTCCGAGGGTAGACAATAGGATTTGTACTGGGACATGTAGGGTTCTATATTAAATACATTGATTATTTGACTGGTGTTCATGGCGCCAAGTCTAGTATAACACTGCCTTCGGGAGTGATTTCCCAATAGGTTTCATATTGATTTAGTGAGATTAGTGCAATACTCTCAGCCAATGGATCGGCAAATGTACACTCTAAACGCACACTCCCCGTACGTACTATACTCATATCCTGTGTGCCAGACAAATCCAGTACAATGATACCATGTGTTTTAGCAAACATATCTTCGGTTATACCATTTTCAAATAGTTGAGAGTCATGATCTAGGGTTTGCATGGTCAACTCATACAATGTTCTATAGGATTTATCAAAAGATAGATTGTAGAGTGGGATACCGTTTACTTTGCACACAAGAGATGAAAGTCCAAACATCTCGAATTTATGTGGGCATTCAGTCCATGATCCTATTGCACTGGCGCTTTTTACAAATGCCAAATCGAGTTTTGACGGAATTTCACCATTGATAAAGAATGAATCGGTGAAGGTGCGTGAGCCCATGGCAATATGACATTGATTGGTGATTGTATGAGGAACAAGTAGTTTAATATTATTTCCATTGGCTCTCAGTTTTTCCACTGCCAAAGCAACAGAACTCATGACCTGTTGTTTGCGTACATGAAGTATTGCCGAGGTGAGGGAGAGACTTACATCAGGATTGGCAGCAAGTTCTTTTCTCAATATGAAATTGGATGGTGCAAGCGCCATTTTATATCCACTTTAACATTGGGTGGCAGCCATTGGGGTATATTAAATATTTCATGATATATTTTTCCAACTAGATGTAATTCACTAGTCGTAGCATTTTTAAGTGCATCTGTACTATCAGTATTAGTCATATATTCATATCCATTGGAGGTGCCTCTCAATTCCTTGTATGACTTGGGTGTCATCAGCATGAATTGCATATAGCTTGTATAATTTGAGAGATTGTTGCTTGTGCTCACCAGCGTGCCATTGATGTAGACACTAATTTGACGAAATAAATTATGTAATATACAATTTTCATAGGATATTCCATCGGCCCGAATTGGCATTGTATTATCGGATTTCCGGACTTTCATTTGTAAATCTATAAATGTTGAAGACATGTCCATAAAGTAGTCTTCATTGTAATAAATTTGAAAGTGGATATTATCGGAGAGGGGTTGTTGTGGATAAAATTGTTCATAGTATCCATGCTTGACACTCACATCAACATTTTCTGCGTTGAATAGATTCAATGAGGCGGTGATTGAAGGTTGCGAATCCTTATGCGGTAGGTAGGACATCTTAGGAGAAGAAATCTAGTTTCGATCTGACAATTTTCTTCCTGGGGCTTCTTCTTCTGTTTACACTACTTGTCGGCTTTTTCCTTCTTTTCTTTGACAAGAGGGATGATGTCTTTCGTTTCCGACCTGAGTGGAGACTGATGAGTGATGCATTTTTTCTTGACCTTTTTAAGCCTTTACCATTTTGTTTTTAATCTCTCGCCAAGGGTTCGCGTACTGGACCTAAGACTTTTCCGTAGCACTTTTTTTTAAAATCCTTGCCAGAGCCCCAATCGTATAGTGTAGAGGATGCAAAATCTGTCGCAGCCGGTACAAGATATTTTCTAGCCAGTTGTAGTGAAGAGCGAAACAGCTTAGCAAACCAACTGCCAAGACCATAGCCAGACATTGACGAGCGACCTTTGTAATAGTCCATTCCATTGCCCTGTTGTCTTGGGCCAAGAGTATTAATAAAGCAGTCAATATCAGGACAAGTGAATACCACTTTTTTATTAGACATCTTGTTGTTGAACGATGGGACGAAAATGGCATGTAATCACAGCCAAACCTTTTGAAATTGCTATGGGATCACCCAATTCAGTTCTTAGTGTTAACTGACAGAGTTCCAAATAGGAAGTGTTTACGGGAATATACTGAAGATGCTTTATATTGTAGTGGTGAATATGCTCTTGATTGGTTTTTCGTTCAAGAACTCGTAGGAGGGGAACATTTGAATTACCAACCCGAGATGTTTCCACAAATGAGGCGTAGAGAAATATACAAGTGTCTGTGGAGAAGGCAGGCGGGTAGTCAGTAAAAATGAAATTAGTGTTTCCGGCACTTTTACCATTGATTATATTGAGCTTAAAGCCAAGAACATCCTTTAGGTTATCATTGAGAATAACCTTTTCGCTGGCAATAGGTGACCTAATGTAGATCTTACCCTCCTCCTTTGAATAGTTGAAATGAAAAGCTCCTTTTTTACGAGCGGAAATTCCTTTATTAATAGAACGACATAAATCATTCATACAGGTGAGTTCCTCGTAGGGTAATTCAATATATGGATAATCCATCCAATTGATTTTTTGAATTTGTTCTTGATCACTTGAGGGTGGTGGCGGCCAATCATAGGGTCTAATTTTTATATCCTATTTACGATATTTTCTCAGGATGACGTAGGTATTTTTGAGAATACAGTCGACAAGAGCCACTTCATACTTTCCGCCGTCGAATTTGATGGTGGGGGAGAGTTTTGTCCAAAAATCACTTGTTCTATTCAGATCATTGTAGAAGGGATCAGAAACATTGGACATGAAAGTCACATAGAAATCACTGGGCATTGTCAATATCTTCAGCACAGACCCAAGAATCAAAATCTGAGTTGTATCCTAGCCAGCAAACAAGCAACTGTTTCTTGCCCCTACGAATACGACTCTTTAATATCTTTTCAATTTGATACATTTCACTAGTGTTTCTAACTTTTTGCAGTTCATATTCATAAGAACCGCCGAGAATCTCATCTTCTTTGGTGTCTCGCAGTTGGTATGTCGTGGGTTCGGTGTCCAGGATTTTGGACACTTTAAAAAGTTCAGTGCTCCATAAATAATTCCCCTTTTCAAAAATATTGGTGGTTCTATTAATTCGAACAGTATCACCAACATTGAATTTCTTCTTCACATTTTTTTTCACCATTGGAATATTGCTTTGGAAAAGCATCAAACGTATTTTCATTGCAGTGAACATCCCGAGGGCTTGAGTTGGACAGAGATCGATGAGGTCGATGGTTGTATATCTGCATGATTTTATCTAAATCATGAATAAAAGCCGGTGTATTTTTCAGGCTACAATATCTTGAAATTAATAGACGAATCGTTCTTATTAATCGTTCAGCCAATGCAGCCTTTATCGGGCTGTGACTATGATAAAGTGTTGTATTATATTTCAATAGAACCTTTTGCACATGGGGATTAACAAATTCACTGCCACGATCCGATTGAATTTTTCTATACAAATCCTGTTCAAGAATACTTTCAATGGCCCGAGCAACTTCAACACCTCTCTTTGATCGCAGTGGAATGGCATAGGCATAGTGACTAAAGACACTCATTGCCACCAGAATATATTTGTAGGGTGCATTGTGACGCCGTTGAACTGCGTCTAAAGTTAAAAGATCCGTTTGCATTATATGCAGAGGGAAAAAGGCTTTAGTTTGTCGATATTGTTTGCCGTGAAGCCTGTGATTCCGATGCAGTGTGTAACTCGGTTTATTCTCTAGATACTCTTTTGCTTTTTTAAATGTGGTGCCGGAGACAACTTTAGAAAGCGTTTTGGGAGAACTTAAACTTCCCGCTTCACCAATATTTTCATAGACACCTTTCAGAACTTCATCAATTTTGAACGCAAACACGTAGTGTAATGTCCACTCCCCTTTTGCACACTGGAGGGTGAATCAATTCGTCTTCGCTTTTGACTAGCAGCCACAGGTGTTGTAAAATCATTGCTGCTGCTACTGATAGTATTTTCAAATATTGAATCTTCTTCTTCTTTTTTAAATGGTGGTGTTGGTGTTGTTGGAGGACTATATTCTCTTAGTTTCTTTAGAATTTGCTTATTGCCAATAGGACTTTTGGGAAAGTTTGATACACTTAGAAAGGTGTATAGATTATTGTCAAAGGATAGAAGTCCTTTACGATTCGTCACCATATCACAAATTAAATCAACTAGATTATAACTTTTTCCCTGAATTATAATTTGTTTCCCTGTGCTGTCGACTTAAACTTGTTCACCAGCAGTTTCCAACATGAGATATGATAATACTCTTTTACTCTGTTGGGTTAGTTAATTTATGAACGGGTTGGTGGTGGTTAGTTAATTTATGAACGGGTTGGTGGTGGTTAGTGGTTGGGTTAGTCAGGTTAGGTTAATTTATCCAGACCAAGTTGATTGCGATAGTCTATGCATTCAACTCGGTCTGAAATACGGTAGTGGCCATGATGTAGGACACTCACACCATTTTCGAGCACATAGACTTTGTCAGATATACATGACATTGAATTCTTTTCCACTCTCACAGTATAATTTCTATACTGTAGAGAGCGAATTGCAAGCACTTGTGCTCTCGGCACTAGGCTACTTTTTACACAGTCTCTGTACACGCTCATTTTGAAATTGCTCTTTACAAAATGTATAGGCACCCCCTTACACGCCTTCTTTTCATCCCCACTATGAGTTTTAACGCAATAAATTTTAGGACCCGGGAACACCCCCCTAGATATCAAATCACTCCCCGTCTCTGATTTTAACATTAATAGTTGGTTGGGAGCTTGACGTTTCACCAACTCGGGGTAGAGTGATGGATTCCAGTTGGTGAAATCCATCCGCGAGCTGATGTGTTCCCCCTTTTCTAGATCACCCAATAAATCTTCGGTCCCATTTACCTTTAACAGCAGAGAATCTGTATCCCCATAGTAAACTTGAACCTCCCCCTCCCGTGGCCATTGCACCTTGCACACACTGTAAAAAAAACGACAACATGAACTTTTTGGAAATTTCCAGTACTGAACTGCCGCCCGCTATATTCTTGTTCAGTACCACATTTCGCTTTCGCCTGTGTAGAAGAACCATGCCAGTCTCTATGCTCGTGAACGATGTAAAATTGGGATCGGCAATAATTCTTGCACACTCTAGAGGGTCAGTCACGACGTCGCAGCGAGATCTGTTACGTACGCTTTCACACATTTCGCCAAACGCTGAATTTAGGATGAGTTTGTACATTTCCTTCTCCACCTTTGAGTTTGCCCTAGAGCGTTTATCGACAAAAGTGTCGATAAACGTCTTTAAATATGGTCGCTGATTGAACTGCAGGACCCTGTGTATTTTGGTGATCTTGAAACCATTGTTCACCATCCAGTGCAAAAGCACATGGTGAACAATAAAATATTCTCCTTAGGGTCCAAATCAGCAATCAGTTTTTGCTTAGAGGGAGTCCAGTGCATCCCCATATCCTCAACCAATGATCGATTGTAGGGGCTCAGTGAGTCCCGGCTCACGGGTCGATTGATACAGGGAAAAAAACCTTTGACGGAGTTGTGAAGCGCCAGAGGAATGTGACCGTCAATTTCAATGAACCATCCTTGTGGCCCATTGTCCTTGACGGTGGTAATGTCGGGGAACTCACAAGGATTCTCAAGCCATTGATAGTTCCCACACGGCAAAGAGTAGTGAGACATTGCCGAGGGGTACAATGAGTTCATGTCCAAGAACACTGCATTTGACTTTGCACCGGTGCTTTGTCCGCTCGGATCGGTTGACAAGACGCGGTCCCCATGAAAAACCTACCCTCCCATCATTGAACGCTCTACAAAAAGGTGCTGATCTACATCTGTGATTAGGCCTATTTCCTCCCTACTAATTTTTAAAATCAAATCCATCACCAAATGGGGTGTGGAAAAATAGTAGCCTATATCTAACCCGAACTCTGAATAGATTTGGTCTGTGTTCTTACAGAATATATCCAACAGAGTTAAAACGTCACTGGCCAAGTACAGTCTACAATAATCCCACCCATTTTTACAATCCCCCTTAGACCACACCTTCTTGGAAAACTCATATTCCTCGGCTGTGCATTCACTGCTGGTCAGTGAATTGTAAAAAGCTTCAATTGGAGGTAGTTTCACCTCGCTTAAGCGAGCGCTAGAACACTAATAATCGTATGCGTATACACCTTTGCAGGTCAACAGATCATACATTTCACTGTCTGGAAAGTGCTGTTTAAGCAAGGGAAAGCTATCAAAATTGTCGCTTTTCTGCACTTGAATCAATTGACTCAATGCCTTGGGAAAAAACTAAAAGAATCTAAAAACCTGATTTTATTCCAACACGTATGCCCATTATTTACTACCTGCCATTTCAGCTCGAGAAGCAACAACTTCTCGGCCGATTTGGGAATAATGTCATAGGTAAATGAACTGTTTACCCATGGACTATCTACTCCCCCTCCCTCCCTGTGCATACGTGCCAGTGCCGGTAAAATAAATTTTAAATCATAAGTTGAGTTGTGGATAAAAACAGGGATAAAAAAACTGCTGGCTAACATTTAAGTTACACGATTGATGCGCAACCCCTCTAAAATTACTACCCCCAGAAGATATTTCCTGCCACAAGTGATTATGATCCCTGACTTTCCCCCTCCCACCACCTCTTTTCCCTTTAGTCCCCTTATCCCCCTCTACAAACTCCCCCTTACAAACCCAACATATTTTTTGATTTTTAATCGCGAGACGATCCTCTGCAGACAAAACCATAGGATAATGGGTATTTCTCAAACGAGAAATAGCACCATTAGCTGTGCAAATTAGTTTAGTCAGTGCCTTGACCATACACTCCCCCTCATCCAATGTTTCTACTATTTCTAACAACCGCATGGTGTTAGAACTGCCTCTTTGCGCATGAGCATAGGATACTGCAATAGCTTGATGTTCTTTCATTCGGTTTGGAAATCGAGGATCATTCACGTCCACCAGCTTAGCTTCACAGTCTAAAAATATTTTGTTGCACTGGAGGAGGGTGTTCTGGAAATTTCTAAAACGTAAAATAGCCCTATCCCCTGAAACCGTTTCCACTGTCTGGTAGCCATGCCGTCTACAATGCTTCATATGATCCCGTAGTTTTATATCACTACGGAATTGTGACAGACATGTCGGACAGTAGAAACGTTCCCCCCTATGCTTACCACCCCCCAGAACTCTACTGATGTCTGTAATAGGGTTAAAATGGCCAATTGAATTGGCAAGGTCACTAGATGGTGGTGTATACAACAACCAAACCCAGTGTCTGACCAAATCAATTGACGGGCCCCTTACATGGAAGACCACCCCCTTCTTTTTTAAACGAACCCCATCTTCAAATTCAGTTTCATACTGAACCACAGTAACGCCGATATTTAAATGGGCATTAGCCCCTTCAAAAATTTCAATAGATCGTAGCGTTACTGGGTATTTTCCTTCTAAACAAGAGAAATCTAAAATTGGAAAATTGGACCCTTCCTTCCCATGTACAGCCCAATCGTCTAAATTCGTCTTGGTAGCGTCACGTGCTAGAGGCTCGAATGCTGATATGAGGAAAGCATACCTGAAACATTTTTGATGTGTTTCAAAACAGATCCGCTGGACACCTTTACAACCTTCTAGATCTGGATTATATTTTAATTCAATTGCCCTTGGTCCACCCCCCCCCCCTCTTAAATAAAATCTTTCTTAAATTTACAGATATTAACGCTTAAATTTTCAATAAATAAAACTACAGACCCACTACCGTTTTCATTAAAGTTCTCAAGATGCGCTATAATTTGACCTACACACTCCGAAAAAACACCCTCAAAATTTTCTAAATTCGGATAAATCAAACGCATCTCGGAATGTACATAATGATAATAAACTTCGCTTTTCCCCTCATTTAAATAAAACACCTTTAACAATTGAAACGTTAATTGAATCCCTCCCCCACAACTGAATTTGATTCTCCAGCAGTGCACAAATTTTATCTACATAGGCATGCACAATTTCTACAGGATCAAACACATAATTTCCCCCCATAAGTGAATTAAACGGGTCCCCAAAAGTCGCAGTGTAGACAACTATTGCATTTAAAATTGTGTTGGACAGCTGAAATTCGGGAAATGGTGTATATTGGACATTACCCCCTCCCCCTCTTATATATTATCAACACTCCCTCCCCCACATTGTTCAAGAATATTTGGGGTATACGAATGCTCCACTTCAGTTGTTTGAAGTGGATTCGTTAGGGTATCGGAGGCTAGAGGAGGAAGGTTCCCAGTTAAGTCGTTTGTAAAATCCTCCAAAAGTTGCAATGTATTTTGACTCAAGTCCCCCTGCCCAACTGCGCTATAATCTACATTTAAAAAATCATCTAAAAACTCATCAATATTAAACGGTATTTGACTGTCAGGTAAAATGTTATCGTCCCATGTTGAATTGTTGTTGGAGAGCTCCTCTCCTTCACCAGCTGATGATGACGATGACAAGGAATAAGGGACCAATGGCTCATTTTCCTATAAATGAAAAAAATAGCTTATTTTCAAAATGTTCAAATCATCCCCTACTGTTTTTAAAATTTGGATTATTATTTAAAACGAGCATAGTAGTAGTAGTAGCAGTATGCATATAGTAGCATTTGGTTAATTCAACTGAAAGTTCCAATTTCCAACTTAATATAAGATATTTACAATCTAAAACGCCGCTTTACATAGAATTGACAATTTGATTTTGTTCAAACAACTCCCCTCAATTTCCAATATTTAATACTCCCCCCTCCGAGCCGGGCATCGTGGCGCTTTCCCGCAGTGCTTCCCGCAGCGCTTCCTCCCGGCGCATTCCCCGGCGCTTTCCTGCGGCACTTCCCCCGGTGCTTCTTGGGCCCACCAGCGCTTCCCGGGCTCCGCGCCTCCCAGCCGTTTACATAATGTCCAAAAAAAAATATTGTTAGACCATAAGTCGTTTCAAACATCACGTACAGGTTGTGAACTCATTAGCTTAATTATTGTAAGCCGCGTCTGTTCTGTTCCAAGACTGTTCAGCAGGAAAATACAATTAAATGGGAAAACGTTAACTCTTATTGCCAATGCTAAGCCCTTAAATTCTTGGCAAGTTGTAAGCTGTCAAAAATATTACACAAATTAGAATCCATATGTGCAAAGAGATAAATGGGATAATCTCTGTCCTTTCCCATAAAACTATAATATTCAATTGTGAAAAATAGCATTTTGAGTTTCATAGTGGAGAGACAGTAGTAAAAACTAGAAATTACCTAAAAATATTATTATGAGATATCGAAGAGATAGCAACAGTGAGGGGACAGAGAAAATAGCAAAGATTAGAAAAAGAGCGGTTTGACAAGCAAAAAATTACATTATATTTAGATATCTCTGAGGGAGGGGGGAGCAGAGAAATTTAAAATAATGGTTGGGGGCGAGGGGTTAATATTTTAATATCTCTGAGATACACTTTTATAGTGTTGAAAAATAGTGAAAAGAAAAGACTCAGTGCCTTTTAGTGCATTTTTTTTAATGTGTCTATGACAGCTGTTTTTATTAAAATGATTCTGATTCTGATTCTGATTTTGAAAAAAAACATTGGAAGAAATAGATATATATTTCTATAACTAGAGGTAAAATGCCTCACATTTGCAAATCCTGGCTGCACTTGGGTGCCGGATGGTCCAGGTAGCGTGTGTTCGAGGGCAACCTCATGATTTTGTATAGTTCTTGAGACCCTCGACAATTTAGGATAAGAGGATGACGGGTAAGCTACCTCACAATTTTCCGCAACTGCGGCATTGAAAGCATCCATCCACTCTCTTTTGGGTTTTTGGCCTGGCTGTATTGTTGCCTGTGCAGATGAAGCTTGAGCAGGCAGTGTAGATCTAGAGGGCATCGGACAGCGGCCATATTGTATAACTGACTCCCTCACATGAGTTTTATCTTGGACCCTAGCTCTCTTACTGGGAGGCGACGGGCATTCTTCACAATTTGCCTTACCCCTTGCTCTCTTACTGGGTGGCGACGGGCATTCTTCACAATTTGCCTTAAAGAAGAGAAAAAAGTTAGTATGGAAAATAATTTCCCCCTTTTTTAAAGAAGGAAAATTAGTATCCCCACTAACCATAATTTTGTCTACCCCCCCCCCCTAAATTTAGGAAAATTAAGCCACCTTAGGTCTACCCTCTCATTGAGTTAATCTTGCGATTTATTCAAGCGCAAGGCAGATCAATAAAGAATATATCTTACTGTCTTTTATTCAAATGCTATAGTTAAAATCGCTAAAATGTCAAAGAGAAATGGTTCAACACTGAAGTCGAAAACAATTATGGTAAAAACAATTATCTTTTCATTTCTATTTTGTCACCATTAAAAGCGTTAACCCCTTCCCCAACAAATATCCTGGATTCAAAATTGACCCCCTCCCTAATTTAATCTTGCGATTTATTCAAGCGCAATGCTGATCAATAAAGAATATATCTTACTGTCTTTTATTCAAATGCTATAGTTAAAATCGCTAAAATGTCAAAGAGAAATGGTTCGCATAACGAATCCCCCTTACTTAAACGTTTTATTACACAACTTGTGAAAAAAAATCATGACAATCAGTAGTCTATAGCCTTAGGATAGAAATCAATGTTTCTATTTTTACCATTTAGAAAAAAATTAAATGTTCCAGTCTATAGGCTTTAAATTAGATAAAAAAAGATCGTTAACCCAGCAGCCTATAGGCCTAAATTTTGCAAAAACAGGTTAAATTCTATTCAATTTACGCATAATATAAGCTTCATGCAACTCCTAAAGACTTTTCTTTCTAGCCTTACATATCAAAGTTAAAAACCATAGTTTTCACGCCCCCCCTCCTGGGAATATAAAAGAAACTTTATCGAAAGATTTGAAAATAATCCCTTTCACTTCTCCAAATAGAGATTGCATAGGCCTGCGCTAAATTATTGCAATTGTCTGAAAGTGTTTTAATTTGATGGAGAAACAGTTCCTTTGACTTGGCCGCCGCTATTGTAAACACACAGGGAAAGGGTGACAGCTAATTTTAACCTCGCGCTGGAAGAGCCTTATGTCAAAACAGAGCGGCATAATACTTTAAGAATTGACGGAAGTCAGTGGTCGCTTTTAGCTAGGATATAGAATGCTTAAAATTGTATAAATTTAACGAAAAGAAAATTATTTCTATTATGAGAATTATCATTGTAAACAATGGGGAGGGGTTAGGTTTTTGAGGGTAAAAAGAACCCTCATGTTTATGTTTTATGTTTTCTATCGAGTATAAAGATAGCATAGGGGGGGGACTTAGATATACTGGAGGGTGACCAAGGAAAATAATTTTATTTTCAAAATAAAAATTAAAAATGTACTCACATTGCTAATTGTGGCTGCCATGGCTTCAAGCTCATCAATAATATTTAGTATTCTATCCATTGTCAGGTTACTTTACTTTCTGATAATTTAATCACAATGCATGTCCGTTATATACGAAATCTCAAGGGTGAATTGTTATGTAACGGGTCGCTGATTGGCTGAGAAGGAAACACGTGATCTACCTGTTTCCTATTCCTGGAAACTCATAACATTCACCTCGAGCATACACTTGCCCAAAACAACAACAACAACAAATACTGTTTCCTATTTCTGGATCATAACATTCGCCTCGAGCGTGCACTTGCCCAAAACAACAACAACAACAATAAATCGACCTTGGAAAAAGAGGTCATTGACCCACTTTGATTACGCAATCATTCTCCCTGGGGATTCCATGCCCAAATATGGTGTACTGATAGGAGATACATTCTTTTGATAACCGAATTTTGTACTGTCACGAGTAGCACCCCCTTTTCTACTGCTAGCGAATGACCAGAACATCACAGAGATGTTTAATGGCAAATTTGAATGGAAATTAAATTTTCTAGTGTCTTTTTAAGTGACCGAAAATATTGGATGGCAAATAGCCCTCCCCCCTAAAGGCCCTCTCCCCCAAAGTTATCCAATCAAAATTTAGAGATAGCCTTTTTGTTCAACATAGTTCAAAGGTCCAGAATCTATGGTTTTGGTGACTATATGACACTCTATAGTCCCTGGGAAAGGGTTGTACGCTGTATTGGTATCGGACGTATCGATATAACGCGTATCGGTATGGATGTATTATTATTGGGCGTGTTGATATCGCAAGTATCTTAGGCAGATTTTCGACACCTCATATAAAAGATATTGCTCATATATACGTCCTTACCTTAAATTCCACCATCAGCAAGTTTCAAATGGCACTAAAAACGGCACTTTTGGTGCCATGTCTCAAGTGGGAAAGCTGGGGCTAGTGTCTGTAAGAACTTTTTAGAGTGATGTTTAATGGCTCCTTTGAAAACTATTGCTCATATCTACGTAATTTTTTTCAATTCTACCATCTGCAAGTGTGATATAACACTATAAACAACACTTTTGGTGACAACTCTTAAGTAGAAAAGCTTGGAAGTATAAAACGGTATCACTATTGTAATAATTATGGTCCAAAACACTTTACTGGAGGTTTGCAAGAGCACCTCCCGTATGGTCCTCCTCCAAACCCCCTTAAAAAGCTAGGAAATGAAGGTACAAACACCAATATATTAAATTAGATTATTAGAGGCGTGGCTCTGTTAGTACTTCAAATTAGAGTGTCTTGCGTTCGATTCCTGCTTGTTTTTTTTGTTTTTTTTTTTTAATCCTGGTTTTGTCCTTTCTATATAATCGTTTTCAGATAATGTTGCTGTTTTTGTAAATGTGATGCACTCATTTTTTAAAGTATGTCCCGGGAAAGTATTTTGTCAAGCATTTTGATTCAAAAGGGAATTAAGGTCATCCAGTTCATAGTTTGTGACAAATTTCTTAGTAGATCACTAAATCCATACCAAAAACAAATGGCGTAGTTTTGTCAAAGTTCCTGGGGGGGGGGGTCAAAGCTGGAGACAATTTTCTCAAATAAAGTGAAAATGATATGAGCCATATAGTAATAAAAAAGGTAAATATGTACTAAAGAAAACTGACCTGTTTCAGTGGATGCTAGAATTATGCAGGCTTATTTTAGTTTTGACAACAATTTTAGAGAAACTAAATTTCAGCAAGGGGGGGGGGCAAACTGTGGTCTGAGGAAAACCTAAGGTCTAGGCGGGGCAGTTCCCCCCTCTGCCCCATTGCAAGTTACACTCCTGACCCCAACCCCTTGCCATTTAGGGGTCAGAGAAGTGTAGGCATATGGTTCTGGAACTAGTCAAAGTTGTATATTACAAGAAGGATTACTTATTATTGTACCTACTTATTCAAATTATTTACTTGATAATTCCACCGTAATATTCTCTCCGTACGGATTGTACATCCAAAGAGGAAGAAAGACAAATGAAAACAGTTCTGTAGGAGAATCCAGGTAATTCTTCCCAAAATTAAATAAAAAAAACAAGTTTTTTAAACTGAAAGTAAGGAGCGACATTAAAACTTAAAACGAACAGAAATTATTCCGTATATGAAAGGGGCTGTCCCCTCCTCAACGCTTCGCTCTTTACGCTAAAGTTTTTTATTGTTTTAAAAAATAAAGTTATGAGACAAAGTCAAACTTCAGCGTAAAGAGCGAGGCGTTGAGGAGGGGACAGCCCCTTTCATATACGGAATAATTTCTGTTCGTTTTAAGTTTTAATGTCGCTCCTTACTTTCAGTTTAAAAAACTTGTTTTTTTTATTTAATTTCTGATCGTTTTTTAGTTAATGCAACTTTTATTTTGGCTCACCGTCATTGAATAAGTAAACAAAATTTGCATAAAAATTTTACTTTTCTTTTGCTAAATGGATGTCTCTAAATTTGGTTATGACGTAATTTACAAATTAACTTACGTAACTAACTTCTATATTCGTATATTTTTCTTCTAGCAAAAATACAAAGTTGCAGATTTTTGCAGATATGAGCTTGAAACCTATGTAATAGGATTTTTCTGATACGCTGAATCTGACGGTGTGATTTTCATTAAAATTCTTTCACTTGTTGGGGATGTTTCCCCCCTCTTTAAAAAATCGGGTAAATTTTCTCAGGCTCGTAGCCTTTGATGAGTAATACTAAACTTAATAAAATTTATATATTTAGAATCAGCATTATAAACCCATTCTTTTGATACATTTATTGACATCAAAATTCCGTTTTTAAAAGTTTCGATCACTATTGAGCCGTATCGCTTTTTTTATATTGTTTTTTTTTATTACGTATATATTATTACGTATATGAGGGGGTTCTCCCCTTAGTCAATACCTCGCTCTTTACGTTAAAAGTTAAAAACAAATTTAATTCACAAACCCCTGAATCACAAAGGCCGTTTAGTTAGAATAGATAGCTCTTTTGAAAGCACTAAAAAAAACTGTAGCGTAAAGAGCGAGTTATTGACTTGGGGGAGAACCTCCTCATATACGTTATAATTTCTGTTCGTTTTAAGTTCTAATGTTGCTTCTTATTTTCAGTTGAAAAAAACTTGTTTTTTTTAATTTAATTTCTGATCGTTTTTTAAATAATGCTTGAAAATCCTGCGCCCCCTTCATAGAAATGTCCCCTACGCCAAAGAAACTACCTCCACGGAAAGATTCTCCCGAGTTACCCCCTCCTCCAGCCCCATCCTCCAGAAAAAAAATCCTTCCTGAAAATGTCTGTATACTTCCCAATAACCAATAAATAATGCTGGCAAGTCCGGCGCCCCCTTCATGGCAATTTCCCTTCCCCCATGAAAACTTCCTTCATGGACAGATCCTGCAACATAACCCCCGACCCCCCCCCCCCCTCACTACCAGAAAAAAACCCTCCTGAAAACGTCTGTATACTTCCCAATAACCAATACTATATGTTAACATTGGGTAAAGTTCATAACTTTTAGCCCTCCCCCCGGGGACTTTGGGGGATTAAGTCATCCTAAAAGACATATTTATCATATTTTCGACAATGATGAACAAAATGGCTATCTCAAAATTTTGATCGGATGACTTTGGGAAAAAAATGAGCGTGGGAGGGGGCCTAGTTGCCCTCCATTTTTTTTGGTCACTTAAAAAGGGCACTAGAACTTTTAATTTGCGTTCCAATGAGCCCTCCCACGATATTCTAGGACCACTGGGTCGATACGATCACCCCTGGGGAAATAAAAAAACAAACAAAAAAACAAAAAAACAAATAAACACGCATCCGTGATCTTTCTTCTGGCAAAAAATGCAAAATTCCACATTTTTTTAGATAGGAGCTTGAAACCTCTATAGTAGGGTTCTCTGATACGCTGAATAAGATGGTGCGATTTTCATTAAGGTTCTATAACTTTTAGGGGGTCTTTCCCCCTATTTTTGAAAATCAGCCAAATTTTCTCAGGCGCGTAACTTTTGATGGGTAGCACTAAACTTGATGAAAGTTATATATTTGAAATCAGCATTGAAATCTGATTCTTTTGATGTTTCTATTGGTATCAAAAACCCGTTTTCTAGAGTTTCGGTTACCATTGAGCCGGGTCGCTCCTTACTTACAGTTCGTTACCACGAACTGTTTGATTTTTGAAATGAAAACAAACTTAGTTTATAATACCACTTATCGTACCTACACAGGAAATGATCTTTTTTTGAAATTTGATTCATTTCTAAGTATGAATGGCTTTTCTATATAGGGACAGGTTAAATAGCTCCCTAAGCCTAAAGGCGAATTTCTGTTGAGCAAGCAAAATTTCCACAAGCATGTCGATTTGCAAACCTGTCCGCTTAGTTAACCATTTTTGTCGAAGCTACTCGCCTAGCGCTACTTTCTTAAGTGCTACTAAATTTACGCACTTAAGAAAAAAACATTTGCACTTTAATGAAAAAATATAAATGTTTTTACTTTTATAACTTTAATAAATCAAATAATATTAACATTTTGATTACTAAGTATCAGTATATGTATATTAAACTGACATTTCATATTCATTTGTATTTTTTCAGTAAAGTGCAAATTTTGTTCTGGCCTTGGGAAGGCATAGGGGTTTTGAGACCTACTCATGTTAATTTCTGCTCGTTTTGAGTTTGACTCGGTTATTTATTACAATTTCTGTTCGTTTTGGGTTTCATTTATTTATCGATGCTGATTTGTGGTAGTCTCACGCTTGGTAGATTATTTGATTTTATTTTTACTCATTTTTGATTTAATGGAATTCTTTACTTTTCTTTGAAAAACTTATTTTGTGGAAAAAGTTTTTTAATTAATTTCTGTTCGTTTTATATTGACATAGTCTTTTCAAGGAAAAGGAAAACAATACTATAAATCTTTTCGTTTTTTTTAAGACTTTATAGTTTGGCCTGATATTTGTATGCTGGAGAAACATTTTCAGCAATTTTTAACAACATACACCCTTTTAAAAATCTGGACACAAATAGTAGTGTTTAATTTAGTTTCGTACCTCCTCTAGTTGACCTGAAATAGAAAACTTGATACAATTCGCAAAAAAAATCTGTTTGCTTTCTTTGATAGCTTGGATACACTTACGATATTTTGATTTGATTGAATTTTAAGAACAGAAGTAGCCCCGAAAGTTTGAACATAATACCCTCAGTCGTTCTTGGGATACTGTTGAGATGCCTTATTGGGAATTAGCATTAACACAGTGCATTTTGATTTAATCTTAAGGCAACATTTAGTTCTTAAACATAATCGGCAAATGGGAGGGTGGGCGTGGAAGAGGGACCAGTTGCCCTCCAATTACTTTCGACAATTAAAAAGGGCATTAGCCCTTTCTATTTTCAATTGAATGAGCCCTTTTCGAAGTTCCTACGATAACTCCTTCGATACGAAGTGCCCTAGTCTAAACAAAAAAAAAAAAATACATTGTGCCCACGTCGATCTTTGCTATAAAAATGTCTAGCCTTCCAATCACTTTCGACAATTAAAAAGGGCACTAGCCTTTTCAATTTCCAATCAAATGAACCCTTTTTGAGTTTCTACGACAACGCTTTCCATAAGCACCTTATATGAGCCAGGGCATAAATTACAACCCTTGCCCTGAGGGGTGTGAGGGGGCTGTCATCCTCAAAGGTTTAATTTTTAGAACTTTCAACTACGTTAAACAAACGGCTATCTCAAAATTTTGATTGGATGTGTTTGGGGAAATTGTGGGCGTGAGAGGGGCGTTAGTTGCTCTCCAATCACTTTCAACTATTAAAAAAGGCACTAGCCCTTTCAATTTCCAATCCAATGAGCCTTTTTGAAGTTTCTACGACAACGCTTTCAACAGAAACCTTATATGCCCCCAGGGCATAACTTACAACCCTTGCCCTGAGGGCTGGGGGGGGGATCATCCTCAAACATATAATTTTCAGAACTTTCAACTAGGTTGAAGAAAATGGCTATATCAAAATTTTGAATGGATGTGTTTGGGCAAATGACGGGCATTAGAGAGGGGTTAGTTGCCTTCCAATCACTTCCGACTATTAAAAAGAACACTAGCGCTTTCAATTTCCAATCGAATGAGCCTTTTTTGAAGTTGCTACAACAGCACTTTCTATAAAAAAAACCTTATATGTCCCAGGGTATAACTTATGGGCAGCAGCACATATGAGGGATGATTGGCGGCTCTTCCTGGATGCCCTGTTCATGGATGCCCTGGGTGCCTCTGGTGGCAAAGGGGGAACTAAGGTCTAAGGTAAGGTATAACTTACAATCCTTGCCCTAAGGGCTGTGAGAGGGTTGTCATCCTCAAATACACAATTTCCGGGCCTTTCAACTACGTTGAACAAACTGGTTATCTCAAAATTTTGACTGGATGCGTATGGGGAAATGGTGGGCGTAAGATGGAGGGGGGGGGCTTACTTGCTCTCCAGTTGTTTTCGACTATTAAAAAGTGCACTAGCCGTTTCAATTTCCAATCGAATGATTTCTTTTTCAAATTTCTACGACAACGCTTTCTATAAAAAAAAACCTTATATGCCCCCAGGGCATAACTTACAACCCTTGCCCTGAGGGCTCTGGGGGGAGTGTCATCCTTAAAAACATTATTTCCGGATTTTTTAACTACGTCGAACAAAACGGCTATCTCAAAATTTTGATTAGATGTGTTTGGAGAAATGGTGGGTGTGAGAGAGGTGTTAGTTATCCTCCAATCACTTTCGACTATTAAAAAGGGCACCAGCCCTTCTAATTTGCAATCGAATGGGCCCTTTTTGAAGTTTCTGCAACATTACTATCAAAAAAACCTTATATACCCCCAGGGCATAACTTACAACCCTTGTCCCGAGGACTTTGAGGGGGTTATCATCCTCAAAGACCAAATTTCTAAAACCTTTAACTACGTTGAACAAAATGGCTATCTATAAATTTTGATTGGATGTGTTTGGGGAAAAGGTGGGCGTGAGAGGGGGCTTAGTTGCTCTCAATCACTTTCGACTATTAAAAATGGCACTGGCCCTTTGAATTTCCAATCGAATGAGCCCTTTTTCAAGTTTCTACGGCAAAGCTTTCAATGAAAACCTTATGTGCCCCCAGGGCATAACTTACAACCCTTACCTTAGGTCTGTGGAGGGAGTGCCATCCTCAAAGATATAATTTCCACACCTTTCAACTACATTGAACAAATTGGCTATCTCAAAACTTTGATTGGATGTGTTTGGCTAAATGGTGAGCGTGGAAGGAGTGTCAGTTGCCTTCCAATCACTTTCGACTATTATAAAAGGCACTAGCCATTTCAATTTACAATCAAATGAGCCCTTTTTGAAGATCTACGACAACGCTTTCAATAAAAACTTTATATGCCCCCAGGGCAGAACTTACAATCCTTGCCCTGAGGCCTCTGAGGGGGGGGTGTCATCCTCAAAGACTTAATTTCCAGAACTTTCAACTACGTTGAACAAAACGGCTATCTCAAAATTTGATTGAATGTGTTTTTGAAAAAGGTGAGCGTGAGAGGGGGTTTGTTGCCCTCCAATCACTTTCGACTATTAAAAAGGGCACTAGCCCTTTGAATTTCCAATCGAATGAGCCCTTTTTCAAGTTTCTACGACAAAGCTTTAAATAAAAACCTTATATGCCCCCAGGGCATAACTTCCTTTCCCTGAGGGCTGTGGGGGAGTGTCCTCCTCAAAAACATCTCGAAAAACATCTATCTGGAAATCAACTACGCTGAACAAAATGGCTATCTCAAATTTTTTATTGGATGTGTTTGGGGAAATGGTGGGCGTTGAAGGGGCGTTAGTTGCCTTCCAATCACTTTCGACCATTAAAAAGGGCACAAGCCACTCCAATTTCCAATCGAATGAGCCCTTTTCGAAGTTTCTACGACAACTCCTTCGATACAAAGTGCCCTGGTCTAAAGAAAAAAAATAATGATAATACATTGTGTCAACATCGTTCTTTACTTATGCAGCGCAATTGCGCTGCCTATGATTCTTGCACGGCCTCTTTGTTCAGCTCCTGAATAAGGGTTGAGATGTCATACCTCTTCTAGATTGGAGGTGATCAAAAATTATATAAAAGTATCAGTTTTCAACTGAAACTAAGGAGCAGCATTAAAACTTAAAACGAAAAGAAATTATTCCGTATAAATAAAAGACTTTCGACTATTAAAAAGGGCACAAGCCACTCCAATTTCCAATCGAATGAGCCCTTTTCGAAGTTTCTACGACAACTCTTTCGATACAAAGTGCCCTAGTCTAAAGAAAAAAAATAATGCTAATACATTGTGTCAACATCGTTCTTTACTTAGGCAGCGCAATTGCGCTGCCTATGATTCTTGCACGGCCTCTTTGTTCAGCTCCTGAATAAGGGTTGAGATGTCATACCTCTTCTAGATTGGAGGTGATCAAAAATTATATAAAAGTATCAGTTTTCAACTGAAACTAAGGAGCAACATTATAACTTAAAACGAAAAGAAATTATTCCGTATAAATAAAAAATGTCATGGCGGTGTTGTTTCTAAATTAAATTTTAATCAAAAACGAGCAAAGATTAATTTAAAAGAAACAAGTTTTTTCAAGGGAAGTAAAGAGCGAAGTTGAAACTTAAAACGAACAAAAATTATTACTTCCCAGCCTACCTAACATATATCAATAAAACTAGTGCAAATAAATCAACTGGTGATATTTCCCTATGTTTGTAGGACTACAGAAAACTAGTTCTTTACTGAAAACACAAAATAATATAGGAATTTGTTACAATGAATTTAAACCATATAAGGACACTTTTACAAGTGTAAAAGTAAAGTAATTTCAGATTGTTGCTTTATTTTATTTTTTTTTCGTTTAATTTGGCATTGCTTCTGCACAATGAGCTCAGTTCAATAATTGACTGCAGTTTTGGATCTGAAAAAGACATTTCATGATTTTTTTTTATAGTCAAGTTCAAAGTGAAGGAATCTCATTAGTATTAAGATTACAGACTGGCTTTAGAATTTATATCACAACTTAAAATCCTCCGTTTTTTAAAGAGAAATAACTGGATTTCCAGAGTTCATATTACAGTTGATATGTTCTTCATTTCGAGTAATACTAGGTGAAACCAAGATGTTACCTGATAAATCAATCCATTATTTTGTATGCTGTTTATTGATTTAAACATATAATCTTTATGCCTAAGTTTTTAAGATAAATTTAATTGTATACTTAAATTTACTGATATCATAGCTCCGTTAAGACAATAAAAAGCGTTATAGATTAGTTTGTTTGTGAGGCTACGTTTTTACTTTTGACTCCTAAATCAAAATTCTTGTTTTTTATACTTGACTTTTGTGTTTTAATAAAGTGCTAGTTTTCTGTAATCCTACAAACATAAGGAAATGTCACCAGTTGGTTTATTTGCACTAATTTTATTGATATATGTTAGATAGGCTGGTAAGTAATAATTTTTGTTCGTTTAAGTAAAGAGCGAAGTCTCAACTTCGCTCTTTACTTCCCTCGAAAAAACTTTGTTTTTTTTTTAAATTAATTACTCTCAGGGCCGTATCAAGGATCTTTTTTTGGGGCAGGGTGTTTACAAAGGGTTTTTCTGGGGAGGAGGGGTTACAAAAAACTTTTAAAAATGCTTCAAAAAATTTGTTTATATTCATTTTGTTATGTTTTTACGAGTCGGGCACATATTTCGGGGGAGGGGTTCAAAACTCCTAAGCCCCTCTGGATAGGCCTTGATGAGTATCTTTTCTCAATTTAGATTTTAATATGCCTCTTTAGTTTCCCCTGGAAAACTTTTTGTGGGATAATCTTTTTTATTTACTAAAGCTGTTCAAGAAGGACATTTATGTAACTTTCAGTTTGGAATGCACCGCAATTTTTTTTCTTCTTTATCTTAGCAAATATAAATGTATCTGGCCAACCGAAAAAATAGAATTTTTTTTATTTGTCAGCGTATTTTGGTTTTTTTTTTAGTTTTTCTTTTTATACCTTTACATTTATTCTAATTGCTCTAGAAGATGGGCAACCAACAGAGCATACCAGATGATTGTAGACGAAGTTCACCAGATCTGATTCAAAGAGACCTGTTCATCAGGTCAGGCTCATCTTTCATGCCACCTGACTGTATCTCCTGCTTATTCTAGCGAAACGGGTAAGTATTTTAAAAACATTTTGCTACAATCGCGGCTAGAGGTCCAACTTTCCGTAGCTTTCTAACGAATTTTAAGTTTTTGTTGTTGTGATATATTCTCTGCCCTCAAATATCATCCACTGCCCTCAGAAAAAAAAAGCCGTGTACATATCTTGCCTTTATCTTTGCTTACTCCCATGAATGTCCTTGTTATTGTAGCATTGATAAATGGGTCATTGAGTAAAACGAATAAATGAATCAAACAGATAAATAAATCATGCAACGAATCATGCAGCATTGATAATAGAATCATTGAGCAAAAAGGAATAAATGAATTAAACAGATAAATAAATCATACAATGAATCATGCAGCATTGATAAATGAATCATTGAGTAAAATGAATAAATAAATCAAACTGATAAATAAATCTTACAATGAATCATCCAGCATTGATAATTGGATCATTGAGCAAAAAGGAATAAATGAATTAAACAGATAAATAAATCATACAATGAATCATGCAGCATTGATAAATGAATCATTGGGTAAAATGAATAAATGAATCAAACAGATAAATAAATCATACAATGAATCATGCAGAACTGATAAATGAATCGGTGAGTAAAACTAATAAATGAATCAAACAGATAAATACATCATACAATGAATTATGCAGAATTGACAAATGGATCATTGAGTAAAATGAATAAATAAATCAAACAGATAACAAAATCATACACTGAATCATGCAGCATCGATGAATGAATCATACGGATCAGGTAGTCTCTTCCGTTTGGTTACAAGTTCTGTGGCGAATATTGTTTGCGCCCCTTATATTAAGACCGCGTTTGGTACTTCAAGAGCACCTCTAGAATCTGGCCAATCTGACCTTGCAATAACCATTTTTCTGAAATAGGTTTTATCTTATCTTAAGTTTATGGTTGCAAATCTAGCTATTTTTGTGTATAGGATTATAGTCAGCGTAAAAGCGTTGACTTAGTAAAGAGCGAAGTGTAAATAGCGACGAAGACCATACTGCCTTTCCATCATAAGCAACAAATTGCAAGTAGAAACAATAGGGATTTTTTTCTAAAGACAGTAGAATTCCAAGCTTTGGAATTCATATTGTTTCTACTTGTAAGTTGTTGTTTAAGAGCGAATTGGGTTCCACGTATTTTTTTTTCAGCCATTTACGGAAGCGTTGGTGTTATTTTTCAGCATATATATATATATATATATATATATATATAATATATATATATATATATATATATATATATATATATATATATATATATATATATATATATATATATATATATGTATATATATATATATATATATATATATATATATATATATATATATATATATATATATATATATATATATATATATATATATATATATATATATATATATATATATATATATATATATATATATATATACATATATACTCTTTCAAGCTTAAAAAATACCCCTACAAAAATCATTTCCCTGCAAGTACATCCTTTGACCCCCTACCATTTCCAAAATAGTTTGTGCGTGACTATGTAATGCTGCATCACAGTTAGCAATACAACGTGTGAGAAAGTTGTAAGTATGGGCTTTGTAACAGTGAGGGTTTTTTTCTCGATGGCATTGTGGCCCTGGGCCAAATACTTTTTTTGCGGCCCAAAATGGCAAAAATCAGCATTTTTCGTTGTAAGATGGAAAACGGTAGCCACTACCATTAGGCACTACTACATAAAAGTAGGCACCAAGGGTTTGGACTTTTGGCTGTATCAAGCCCCCCTCCTCCGATATTCAATAGCTCTCCCTCTATGCAATCACCCGTTTAAGGGGGTGGGGGCAATCAAATATACACGTGACTAGCCTTCTTTAAAAATTTAAAATATCGCCTTGGATATTGGGGCTTGAAACCCCCAGTTTAGAGCTCTTGGATACCCCTAATTTAGTGGCATAAATTTTATTAAGTTTGCCCTTCCCCTTATTCTTTTTAGTCTTTTCCACATTTTCTGAATGATTGGCAATTTTCCTTATTCGAGCAACACTTGGTATACAATTTGAAATACGCTGGGTTTGATAAACAAGTATCAGGCAAGGATCAGGCAGGGTATACAAGTTGGTATACGCAGGATTTGAAACCTTGTAAGATAACCCTAAAATTCAAAATTTAAACACCCACTTTTTATCAAAGAAATGGACTGTTTTTTGTGTTTATTTATGAATGTTTGTAGGTGGGCGGGGAGAACATATAAAAACATCTTCCAGATATTAAATAGAAACACGAGTCTTTCAAAACGAACGCATAGGTTAATGCTGAAGCTTCAAACGAATAGAATTTATGTATATGTGCTTACTTTAAAAATCCGTTCTCTTTGCAAAAATCAGCACTTATATATATGCACTTAAGCAATCAATCAAACAATCAATCGATTTATTCAACCAATAAACTTACGACAAAAATACTTCAACATAAAATCCTCCGTAAGGCTCTTTGGCCAGGAAAAAAAATACAGGGGAAAAACAGAAATGACACAAATACTAAAATGTCAAATACACAATGCACAAATAACACAAATATGCACTTATGCAGTTATAAAAATCAGCACTTGTGCAGTGTTATATGTGCTTATTGCAACAATGCATCGATAATTGAGAATCGTTTAAGGGTATTTGCACATCACAAAAAAGTAAAGAAGGGGGCTATTGGCTTCATCAACTCTTTATGCTGTTTGGTCTTTTATCAAATTACTTCAATATTTAAAAGCTACAATTTTAAATTGCAGCTTTTTTCGGCCAACCGTCTAGGGCTAAACGGAAAGCAGGTCGTCTTCAGTCGGGGTGGGAGGATGTGGTAAGGAAAGATTTAAGGGAATTAGAACTTCTTGAAGGGGTGTAAATAAAGAGGCTTTGAATAGATTGGGATGGAGGAGGAGCGTGCGTAGCTGTGTTGGCCTCAGGCTGCTTGACGCTGTGGTGAATTGTTAGTAGTAGTAGTAGACGTAGTTGTTCAATTTCGAATAAAAACGACTGTTTCCGCAATAAGATGAAAGCTGTCACCCCATTAGCACCTATGTCTAGATTGAATTAATCCCCTATAAGTCTAAATTAACTCCTAAAAAATGAATGGAGATTGTACAGTATATTCCCACATTTGGGTTTGAAGGACAAAGGGTAGGGATAAAGGCACCCCCAAGCAACAGTATAAATTTAAAACCAGAGTAATATGGTAATACTGGGTCTAGGTGTTTACCCCTCCCCCCGCCCCCCCCCAGAAATTGCCCCAAAAATATCCATCGGAGAATACCTTCCCTTAAAGATTCCCCTCGTGGAAAATAACCCCCTTCCACCGAAAATTCCTCCCGCAGAAAATTATGCAGAAAATTCCCCGTCTCCGCAGAAAATTCTCCCCCATGGAAAATTCGTCCATCCGCAAAATTGAGCAGCCAAAGAGAAAGAACTTGATTATGTGGCCAACGGAACCAACTTGGCTGTTTGTGTCTTATTTTTATACCTCTATTAGTTGTTCATTGTATGCTGAAACAAGTATATACTTACCTAAAAAATTAAAACTTTGCTCAGATAATACTTTTAGTAACTATGAGGGTAGAAATGTAGTTTCGTCGTTCCCCATTTTCACATTTATTATCTAGATCCGGATTCCAAAATAAATTCCTTAATGACAATGAATTACCTTTTACCTCAAAATACCCTTAATTTAAAAAGTATATCCGGGTTACATGTGGGTTCAAGAAAGTTCAACACCCTGTCTTGAACTTGTTTTAAAACATTCAAGGGCTTTTAAAACTCACTTTCTTAGAAACAAGTTCACCACCCTCCCTTTCTTTCATTCGCCCTTTAATTTTCGATTTCAGTTTCAGTTTTGACACCAAAGACTAAGGAATAAAAAATAGGTAGGAATTTTCGTCTTTTTAAGTTAGATACTTAGATAATTTATTTAAAATACTTAAAAATGCAAAAAAAAACATTAACCTCCCAACAGAGAGCAGAGCTCGTAAGGTTGGGGGTGTAAATAATGGGACATACACAAAAAATCTCGTCATAATAATAGCAAAATTAAATAATAATAATAGCAAAATTAAGTAATAATAGCAAAATTAACAAATTTTGTTAAATAGCAAAATTAAGCAACAATAACAAAATTAAATAATAATAGCAAAATTAAGTAATAATAAAAAAATCAACAAAATTAGGTTAAATAGCAAAATTAAGTAATAATAGCAAAATTAACAGTTAGGTTAAATAGCAAAATTAAGTTAGTGACTAATGTTAGAAAAAAAGAATAACAGTCGTTTTTTCCAATTTTCTCTGCTCTTTTCTTCTGCAGGTTCAACCCACTTATTCCCCCCTCAACCTTAAGCAAAAGCTAAGTGTATATACTGTTATCCCCTAGCCCCACTGTGGTAACGCTTGTGGATAGAAACGAAACTTCACGTAACTTCAGTGGTAATCATACATGCTGTGCTTAATTTAGTAGGTTCGATTTTCAAACGCGACTTACGAGATTGGCCAATCAAATGAAGGTTTGAAAGGGTGTGATTCTAAATGAGAAGCACTCTGCTATTTTGGAAAACTAGTTGAGTAAGGGTAATAACATTTTCATAGTTTCTAAAGCCTAAGTCATGCCCAAGGAGGACCTTTAAAGTATATTAAATTAGAAAAACAAGTTTTTTTTTAACTGAAAGTAAGGAGCGACCTTAAAACTTAAAACGAACAGAAATTATTCCGTATATGAAAGGGGCTGTCTCTCCTCAATGTCCCGCTCTTTACACTAAAGTTTGACTCTTTCTCACAGCTCTACTTTATAAAACAATAAAAAACTTTAGCGTAAAGAGCGGAGCGTTGAGAATCTATTGAGGAGAGGCAACCCATCTCATATACATAAATGTTTTCTGTTCATTTTAAGTTTTAATGTTGCTTCTTACTTTTAGTTGAAAAAACTTGTTTTTTATTTTATTGCTGGTCGTTTTTTAAATAATGTCGGGAAGCCCAGATGCCCCCTATATGGAAAGTTTTCTTCCCCCACGAGATATTTCTCCATGGAAAAATTCTCCAAAGGAACTTAAACTAGTGGTGTTTGCAGAACTAATTTTGTGAGGCATAGTAACAAAACGGCCACAGAGCTCGAAACTATTTTTATGAAAATGAGTCACAAGTTGAGCGATTCTTAAATCACTGAAATGAATAAAAGAAAAGATCTTTAAAAGATATATATATGCTCGTTTTAAATTTCCTAGTTGAAAAAACCTTACTTTCAGTTGGAAAAAAACTTTTATTTAATAACAGCCACAAGCCGAAGACATACAATATCTTTGGTTTATTATCACATAAAAATCATAGTTATGAAGCTTCTTAAGGTAAAATAAAAAAAAAACAAGTTTTTTTAACTGAAAGTAAGGAGCGACATTAAAACTTAAAACGAACAGAAATTATTCCGTATATGAAAGGGGCTGTCCCCTCCTCAACGCCTCGCTCTTTACGCTAAAGTTTTTTATTGTTTAAAAAAAATAGAGTTGTGAGAAAGTCAAACTTTAGCGTAAAGAGCAAGGCGTTGAGGAGGGGACAGCCCCTTTCATATACGGAATAATTTCTGTTCGTTTTAAGTTTTAATGTCGCTCCTTACTTTCAGTTAAAAAAACTTGTTTTTTTTATTTAATTTTTGAATGTTTTTGAATAAATGCAGGTTTTGATCTTGGCTCACAGTACATGAATAATTAAAACAAAAACTTCTATATTCATATATTTTTAATGCATATATTAGGGGGTTCGCCCCCTAGTCAATACCTTGCTCTTTAAGCGAAAGTTCAAATTTTGTTCCAATTCTTTAAAAATGACCGCTTAATCACAAAGGCCGTTAATTAGAATAAATAGCTCTTATGAAAGTACTAAAAAATCTTTGGCTTAAAGAGTGAGGTATTGATTAGCGGGGTGAACCCAATCATATATGTAATATTTTCTGTTCGTTTAAAGTTTTGATGTTGCTGCTGTTGCAGTTGAAAAGCTTGTTTTTTTATATTTAATGTCTGATCTTTTTTTAAATAATGCTGGGAAGTCCGGCGTCCCCTTCATAGCAATGTCCCTTCCCCCATGAAAACTTCCTTCATGGAAAGATCCTCCTACATAACCCCCGACCCCAGGCACGTACGCAGGAATTTGTTTTGGGGGGGCCCAATTTGTTTCGGGGGGGGGGGCCAAATCCTTCAAACCCATTATTCTGTGAGAAAAATCAGAAAATTATGGGAAAATGATAAAAATCGTGAGATTTCGGGGGGGCCCGGGCCCGGAGGCCCCCCCCGCGTACGTCCCTGCCTGAACCCCCCCCCCCACTACCAGGAATCTCAAAATTTTGATCCGGTGGCTTTGGGAAAAAATGAGCGTGGGAGGGGGCCTAGTTACCCTCCATTTTTTTTGGTCACTTAAAAAGGGCACTAGAACTTTTAATTTCCATTCCAATGAGCCCTCCCACGATATTCTAGGACCACTGGGTCGATACGATCACCCATGGGGAAAAAAAATAAACACGCACCCGTGATCTTTCTTCTGGCAAAAAATGCAAAATTCCACATTTTTGTAGATAGGAGCTTGAAACCTCTACAGTAGGGTTCTCTGATACGCTGAATATGATGGTGTGATTTTCATTTAAGGTTCTATAACTTTTAGGGGGTCTTTCCCCCTTTTTTCGAAAATCAGCCAAATTTTCTCAGGCGCGTAACTTTTGATAGGTAAAATTAAACTTGATGAAACTTGTATATTTGAAATCAGAATTAAAATCTGATTCTTTTGATGTATCTATTGGTATCAAAATTCCGTTTTTTAGAGTTTCGGTTACCATTGAGCCGGGTCGCTCCTTACTTACAGTTCGTTACCACGAACTGTTTGAAAATAAATACTAAGAATGGCCGGGAAATAACACAAACAGATTATGGTACTGGTGCATTGTGAGGGCACCGCGAAGAAGTCAAGTTTGGTTAATGCTAATGAAATAAAATAGGATGAATTTACAAACAAATTTGGGCTATTTATTTTCACATTAGAGGGGGGGAGGGTAAAGCATAGCATATATTAAACACGTTTCCTAACCGAACCTAGCTACCTTTCTCCCTCCTAAACCCCCAAAAAAACAATCGTTTAAATATTGAGAAACCACGCTTTGCCATCAATTTATCTAGCAAATCACCCGTTGTATGCTAATGAAATAGCAGTTTGACGAGTTTCGTGACACTGGTTTCTTTGATACAGTATATAGCGAACCCCGCATAATGTACCAGTACCCGAATTATTGCTTAAATCGACCATTATTAAACAAAAATTCGAACTTTACCGTAAAGAGCGAGGTACTAACGAGGGGCGAACTTCCTCATATACGAAAAATAGGGGGCTCACCCCCTCGTCAATACCTCGCTCTTTACGCTAAAGTTTGAATTTTTTTTTCCAATTCTTTAAGAATGATCCCTGAATCATAAAGACCGTTTAATTAGAATAAATAGCTCTTCTGAAATTGCTAAGAATATTTTAGCGTAAAGAGCGAGGTATTGAGGAGGGAATAAACACCCTCATATTCGTAATAGCTTCTGTTCGTTTTAAGTTATGATGTTACTCCTTACTATCAGTTGAAAAAACTTGTTTTTTATTTAATTTCTGATTGTTTTCTAAATAATGCTAGGAAATCCAACACCCCTTTATGGAAATTCTTTCCCTCATGAAAAATTCCTCCACGGAAAGATCCTCCCAATCAACCCAATCCCCCCCACCAGAAAAAATCCTCCCTGAAAATGTCTGTATACTTACCAATAACCAATACTAGCCTATATGTAAACAATGGGATAAGTTCATAACTTGCAGCCCCTCCCCTGAGGACTGTGGGGGATTAAGTCGTCCTCAAAGACATAGTTATTAGATATTTCGACTATGCTGAACAAAATGGCTATCTCAAAATTTGATCCGGTGACTTTGGACAAAAAAGCGTGGGAGGGGGCCTAGTTGCCCTCCAATTTTCTTGGTCACTCAAAAAGGGCACTAGAACTTTTAATTTCCGTTCGAATCCTCTACAGGATTCGAATGAAAATTGAAACCTCTACAGTAGGTTTCTCTGATACGCTGAATCTGAAGCTTGAAACCTCTACAGTAGGGTTTTCTGATATGCTAAATCTGATGGTGTGATTTTCATTAAGATTTTATGACTTTTAGGGGGTGCTTCCCTCTTTTTTCGAAAATAAGACAAATTTTCTCAGGCTAAAAACTTTTGGTAGGTAGGACTAAACTTGATGAAACTTATATATTTAAAATCAGCATAAAAATCCAATTCTTCCTATGTATCTATTGGTATCAAAATTTGTTTTTTAAAGTATCGGTTTCTATTGAGCCGGGTTGCTCCTTAATTGCAGTTCGTTACCACGAAGTGGTTGATACATTCATCCAGTGCCGGCCTTTGGGAGGGGGGGATAGTAAGTTGGGCGACCGACCAAGGACCCATGCCTACCGGGGCCCAACGTTTACAGAGCCAAATGTATTACGAATTACAATCACGTGGGTGTTTTTGTGACTCCGTGTGAGGCCTCTCAGAAAGAGCCAAGGAATATACGGCTGGGGTTTCCAAATGTGGAGCCTTCCTTTATGTGGAGCGGGGCTAGTAGTTGTAAAACTATCACAAACTCCTTACGACTGTCAAAAGCCTCCTTTGTTAGGGTCTTTTGAACCTGGCTACCAGATAAATGTCCTTTTCTTTTGTTTTCAATTTCAAAAACGCCCCTGTCGAAGGCCCCGCGCATTGGCGGCTACACCAGGCCCCGCGCATCAGTAAGGCCGGCTCTGCCTCCAACCCTTCCCTCAGAGATTCATAATTCTTGGTTGTTTTCTTATCAAAGCCTGTAACTAGTTTGCTTCGTGCATAACCATATTATTTTTTTTTTTTTTTTTTTTTTTTTTTTTTTTTTTTAATGACAACGATAATGACTCGTCAACTTTGGAAGGGTGTCGAAGGTAGTCCATAAGTGTCGTACTCATTTTAAAAATATTCAAATATTACTATTTTGAACCAGTGTGCTTGTACACTGTCAATGTGCATGAACATTTATGGCTGGTATTCAAAATTGTACCAGAAGCGCCAAATACAAACCAAAAGGATCGTGGAATAGCATTATTTGTATTTTATGTCTTTAGTCGAAGCGCCACTGACAGCCAATGAAAACCGCTCTTTGTCGTGTCAGATTAAAATTTGACGATCCTTCTACGAAGGATATTTTTCAGGGGAAGAGGGGATAAAGCTTTGAAAATAGTACGAATGACGGCGGGACATTGTGGAAGGTACAAAAATGATTAGAAATTCCATATATATTCCAAAATGTTGGAAGCTATACGCATCCGAAGCGAATCCCCTCCCCCTCTAAAAAACATGCTTAATTGGGATAGCTTGGTTTCATAGATCAATGTTTATATCACCGTTAATCACGATTAGAATATTAGAAACTACAGTGATGACAGTAGTCAAATATGGTTCTGAAGCATGGGCGCTTCGAAAAGCAGATGAAGATTTGCTAGATGTTTTCCTGAGAAATTGCTTAAGGATTGTTCTGGGACCGTATATCAAACAATAGGCGGTACAAAAGGTGTGGCTCAATACCGTTCTCTAGGGCTATAATGAAAGAAAGGTTGAGGTGACTAGGCCACGTTGTGCGGATGAAGGATGACAGATTGCCGAAGATTGTTCTTTTCGGCCAACTGTCTGGGGCCAAAGAGAAAGCAGGTCGTCCCTGTCTGGGTTGGGAGGATATCATAAAGAAAGATTTAAAGGAAATTGGAACTTCATGGGAGGGTGTAAAAAGGGAGGCTTTGAATAGATTGGGATGGAGGAGGAGCGTACATAGCTGTGTTGGCCTCAGGCGGCTTGGTGCTGTGGTGAGTTGTTAGTAGTAGTAGTAGTAGTAATAGGGTAAATAATACCCCCCCCCCGTCCATACATTTTGAAAAATACATCCCCCCACTCCCCAACATATTTTTGAATTGACTCTACATTGGGAAAGACATATTATATGAAACGATAAGGGAGGTTATTAAGGATGTGTCCAGTATTTTTATTTGGAGAAGGGGATTTTCTTCAGATGATGGGAAGGCTTACAAAAAAAAGTTACAAGACGCAACGAAATTTTGCTTAAATCTATTTTTATCACTTTTGTACGTGCTAGATATTTTCTACGGGGGGGGGGGATTCAAATCAGGTAGAACCCCATTCAGGTGGATACGACCCTTGAGGTCATGATCTCTAAAAAGGAGTACAAAAAACAGGATAAGGAGGAGAAAGACAATTATAGTTGATATGCCATATAATTATTCAGTTGCTATCCCCCTGTTCAAGTTTTCGGAGTATTCCCTTCCCAACTACTACTACTACTAACAACTCACCGCAGCACCAAGCCGCCTGAGGCCAACACAGCTGCGCACGCTCCTCCTCCACCCCAATCTATTCAAAGCCTCCCTTTTTACACCGCCCACGAAGTTCCCATTTCCTTTAAACCTTTCTTTATGACGTCCTCCCGCCCCAGATGGGGACAACCTGCTTTCCGTTTAGCCCTAGATGGTTGGCCGAAAAGAACAATCTTCGGCAATCTGTCATCCTTCATCCGCACAACGTGCCCTAGCCACCTCAACCTTTCTTTCATTATAGCCCTAGAGAGCGGTATTGAACAACATTTTTCGTATAGCCTATTGTTTGAAATACGGTCAGTCAGCCGGGTACCCAGAACAATCCTTAAGCAATTTCTCTGGAAAACATCTAGCAAATCTTCATCCGCTTTTCGGAGCGTCCATGCTTCAGAGCCATATTTGACCACTGTCATCACTGTAGCTTCTAATATTCTAATCTTGGTTTGCAGACTTATCTTCCTATTCTTCCAGACTTTTTTAACTGTGAAAAAACACCCTGAGCCTTGGCTATTCTATTTTTAACATCTTCACTGCTCCCACCATCTTTACTAATAATACTACCAAGGTAAGTGAAGCTGCCCACCTGATCAATCTTTTCATTATCCAACGTCACCTTTTCATCTTCACTTATTCCTAGCCTTAGTGACTTACTCTTCCTAACATTAATTTTCAAACCAATTCTAGCACCCTGAACTTGCAAAACCTCTAAAACTTCATTCATTTTGCTCACACTTTCATCTAGGATGCTTAAATCATCAGCTTAATCCAAGTCCAGGAGACTTTTTCCTCCCCATTTGATTCCATGGTCTCCCATTGCCTTTCCTGTGCTCCTTAAAACAAAGTCGACCAAAATAATCCATATAAAGGGGGATAGAACACAACCCTGCTTAACTCCTGATTTAATATAAAACCAGCTGCTAACCTCATTTCCTACCTTAACCGCAGCAGTGTTATTCTCGTACATAGCACTAATCACTTTAATGTATTTGTCTGGTATACCATACAAGGATAAAACCTTTACGAAAGCTCTTCTATCAACAGAATCGAACGCTTGCTCATAATTTATAAAACTGAGGACCAAAGGTGTTTGAAAACTCAGGCACTTCTCAATTATTAGCCTAAGAGTGAAAATTTGGTCGACACATCCTCTACCTTTTCTAAAACTGCACTGCTTTTCTCTTAAAACTTTGTCTACGGCATCTCTCAGTCTAAAAAGTATCATATTACTAAGTAATTTACTACCTACAAAGACCAGACTAATGCCTCGATAATTACCACACTCACTCTTATCACCTTTCTTATAAAGTGGCTTAATTAAGGTTTTTCTAAAATCGTTAGGTACTTCCCCTTTTTCAAAAATCATATTCATAATCTTCAGTAACTTATTTCTAACCTCAGAGCCACCATATTTAAGAAACTGATTTACCACCCTATCAGCACCTGGAGCCCTATTATTTGTTGCTAATTCCTCCTCACAAAACAAATCTTCCTTCACATCCAAGGTATCACAAACTTTTTCATTTTCCTCTATATTTTTCCTGCAACTCTATCTCGGTTAAGCAAATTCTCAAAATGTTCGGCCCATCTCTCTTTAGTTTTTTCCTTATCACTAAGTGCGACCCCATTCCTGTCTTTAACTGGGACAAGTCCGAATTGACTACTCCCTCTCAATTTGTTAACGTGCCAGTACAATATTTTACTATTATGCCGTCTAGCTGCATCTTCCAGATCCTCGGCAATTTTATCCATGGCCTCCACTTTACACCTCCTTAGCTCATATTTTAATGCTTTCTCAACTTTCTTTACATTTCATTTGTTTTCATACGATCTATCACTCAGATAATTCTTGTACAAGTCCTTTCTCCTTTCTATTAAACATAAAGCTTTTTCACAGATATTCTTAGCCGCAGTTCTAGCTTTCTTCTCTAATACACCTTCAGCAACTTCACAAATTATTTTTCTAAACTTATTCCAACCATCTTCCACATTATCAAATTTTAAACTCAAGTTTAGTATTCAACTGTCCCTGGAAAGTTTCTCTCAAATTCTCATCCTGGAGTCTACCAACATCATAACTTCCCGGGAGGTAGTTACCCTTCCGATATTTCAGCTTTAAATTAACCCTTGACACTACTAGATGGTGATCTTTACTTTTAACATCAATAACAGCACTCCTATATACCCTAGTATCTTGTATTGATCCTGCCAGTCTTCGGTTTACTATAACATAATCAATAAGGTTTGCTGTCTTACCATCACGGGAATACCATGTTAACTTATGAGCCATTTTATGACCAAACACCGTATTGGTTATAACTAGATTGTTAACCTACAAAATTGCAAAAGTCTGTATCCATTACTGTTTTCTTTTCCTACACCAAATTTACCTGGGATACCATCTATCCCTATTTCTACCAACCTGGGCGTTAAAATCTCCCAGTAATAACATCATATTTCTACCTGGGACCCTGTCTATTTGCTCCTGTAACTGTAAGTAAAATTCATCTGAGTCACTAGTATCTCCGTCAGTCGGTTCTACAGGGGCGTATACTACTATAACTGATACCCTGAACTGATACATAAAATGAGCAATTAGTGTTCTATTATTAATACCTTCCCAGCCTAAACAAGACTTAGCAGCTTCCTTATTCATCATGAGCCCTAATCTAACACCTTTCCAAAATAGCGAAAAGTAGCTAAACTTTTTCCTTTTTTCACTAAATTCCTAATTTAATATCCCAATTCTTGCATATATATATATATAGATATATATATATATATATATATATATATATATATATATATATATGTATATATATATATATATATATATATATATATATATATATATATATATATATATATATATATATATATATATATACGTATATATATATATATATATATATATATATATATATATATAGATATATATATATATATATATATATATATATATATATAATATATATTTATATATATATACATACGTATATATATATATATATATATATATATATATATATATATATATATATATATATATATATATATATATATATATATATATATATATATATATATATATATATATATATATATGTTTATATATGTTTATGTATATATATATATGTATATATATATATACGTATGTATATATATATATATATATATATATATATATATATATATATATATATATATATATATATAATATATATATATATATATATATATATATATATATATATATATATATATATATATATATATATATACGTATATATATATATATATATATACATACGTATATATATATACATATATATATACATATACATATATAAACTATATATATATATGTATATATATACGTATGTATATATATATATACGTATGCATATATATATATATATATATATATATATATATTATATATATATATATATATATATATATATATATATATATATATATATATATATATATATATATATATATATATATATATATATATATATATATATATATATATATATATGTATATATATATATATATATATATGTATGTATGTATATATATACGTATATATATATATATATATATATATATATATATATATATATATATATATATATATATATATATATATATATATATATATATATATATATATATATATATATATATATATATATATATATATATATATATATATATATATATATATATATATATATATATACGTATATATATACATACGTATATGTTTATCCTAAGATTCAGCACATCACTAATATCCCAAGATCTTGGGAAAATGGCAAGAAGTGGTATTCGTAGATACCGCGGTGATAAAATATTTAACATCACCTATGGCTAAATGAAGTTCGACAGTGAATTTAGACTTTGCGAGATGCTCGGAATAAATTCCTGGCTTTATTTACTATTTGACAGTGGAAATTAAGAAGGAATTTTGTTGGAAGCAGAGAGGTAGAAAATAGAATAGAGGGCAGTTTCTCGCCATTTTTCGCTGTATTCAAAGACACCACAGGGAAAAGAGTAACACCATCTATGGCAAATTAAACTTTGATTCTAAATTTATAGATGACCCTGTAATAAAAATGCAATAAGTATTCGTACTAATTAGATGTTTCATGTTGCATCGAGGGAAAGAATATATGGAAATCGGGGGCAGGTTCTCACTAGTTTTCGCTGTCAGCAAGAATATAGTCAGAACTAAGATAGACCTTCGTAATTCAATCATCCACAGAAATGGATCAGTTTTCTTAAGCATACCTTTATGGTATGCTCATTTTTCACTGTCATTTTCGCTTGACTTGGGAAAATTGGCTCCAACTTTGCCCCCTTCCCCCAGGATTTGGAAAAAAATAATGCTACTGGACAATAGCAATTAAATAGGAATTATGTTGCAAGGGGAGAGAAAGAAAATACAATAGAGGCCAGCGAAGGCGGATCTAGAGGAAAATCTTCGGGGGGGGGGGACTGGACAAGGGTCGAATTATTGATTAAATTGACAAGACTATTTAAAAAAAGGCTAAAATAAGAGAAAAATGAGGGCGCCAGAAAAATCTTGGGGGCACGTGATCCCCTAGACCTCCCCCCTGTATTCACCCCTGGAGGTCATATTCTCGCCGGCTTTCGTTGTACTCCATGCTTCAATTGTAAGACCGTGTAAATCCAGAGTAGTGTCACCCCAGGCTAACACCGAAATATGATCTCACGATTTTTCAGAATCTGGCCTCTGTTTTTCCGTCTCTATGGTTTCAAACCATAAATGATACAAGAGCTTGGATAAGCTAGAAAATCCTTTTTTACTGTTTTTAGCAGCAAGTTGTTGAAAAACTACGTCTAAACGAATACCAAAATATTTAAAAAATTATAAGTTTGGTTAATCTGCTTTTTAAGGGAATCTGTACCCAGAAGAAAATATTTTTGCTTCTATTAACACCACCACCAGGGCCGCCACTAAGAATTTCCTAATAATACCCCAATATTCATTAATACCCCAATTTCCTAATAATACCCCAAGATTCATTAACAAACTCTCAAACTTTGGAAATATATCCTGGGGCATCTTGCAACAATAATAAATAACTAAAATACTTTTTGAGGGTAATTTAAATATATTAATAAAAAAAAACTGAGTTTTTTATGGAAGTAAAGAGTGAAGTTGAAATTTAGGACCAACGAAACCCTTCCTTCGTAAACTAAGCGAGATGTAACTACAGAACTTGCTTGAATAAACTAACTTGTGATATCTCCCAATATTTGTAGATTCTTGAAACTCGCCCTTTACTAAAAAAACAAAGCAAACCCCAGAAAAACTGGATGCTTAGGAGCAAAATATTCCATAAGTAGCCTGTGGAAAATAAAAGACCAATTTATAAAACAACAAGTAGTACTTTACTTGCCATAATATCGATAACTTTTAGCATACATTTATAATTCTAAAAAAACTGAGCCAACTCAGTTTTCAGTAAAGCACTAGTTTTAACATTTTACAAATAATGGAAACATCATGACTCACTTTATTTCAATTAGTTTTGTATGTATATCTTTCGTAACCAGCAATGCAGTAATTTTTTTTCTTTTTAAATTTAACCTTTGTTCTTCAGTTCCCTAAGGAAAAGCAAAAAATTAAAGTTCAATCAACGTACCGTAAAAGTGCCAAAGTCTCTGTACCTCCCACTATACTGATGACACTGATGAAGGATAGCGTGAACTGTTAAGCTACGATAAATAGGCTTTTCCAAGATACAGCATTTTTAGCCTTACTATTTTATTAACGTTTATTTTTAACGTACTCAATTTTCACGTTAGAAAATTCTATACTGCCATTAATAAGAAAAAAAAAATTTTAAGTTTTAACTTCACTCTTGAGCCCCGTAAAGAGAGCAAAATTTTAAAAAAGTTCAAAATACGTACCGTAAAACGTGCCCTAACGTCTGTATACGCTACATTGATGACACTGATGAAGGATAGCGTGAACTGTTCATTTACGATAATTAGGCTCTTTCAAGATGCAGTATTCTTAGCCTTACTATTTTAGTAACGGTTTTTTTTTAACGTACTTAATTTTTGCGTTAGAAAATCTCTACTGCCATGACTAAGTTATAAAATTTGTTCAAGTTTTAACTTCGCTCTTGAGCTCTGTAAAGAGAACAAGTACCGTAAAACGTGCCCTAACCTCTGTATACGCTATATTGATGACACTGATGGAGGATAGCGTGAACTTTTAAGTTACGATAACTAGGCTTTTCCAAGATACACTATTTTTAGCCTTACTGTTTTAGCAACGTCATTTTTAACGTACTCAATTTTCACGTTAGTAAATTCTCTACTACCATGACTAAGTTATAATTTTTTTCAATTTTTGAACTTCGCTCTTGAGCTCCGTAAAGAAAACACAATTTTAAAATAGTTCAAAAAACGTACCGTAAAACGTGTCCTAACGTCTGTATACGCTACATTGATGCCACTGATGAAGGATAGCGTGAACTTTTAAGTTACGATAACTAGGCTTTTCCAATATACACTAATATTAGCCTTACTATTTTAGCAACGTTATTTTTTAAGTACAGGATTTGATATTGGAAATGCTCAACTACCACGACAAATATTTATGTAAAAATGGATTTGCCAGCTATTAATTTTCCAAATTCATCAATTTTATACAAGGAGCTAATATTTTTGATGAACGTTCGAACAAACCACTGCAATAATATGGGTTTGAAAGCTTAAAGTTTAAAGCCCCAATACGTCAAAACAAGAACATATTTCATCCCCTGAACCCACCTTCGGTCCTGGACCCACCTTTGGTCCCCTGGTACCTAAAAATCACGACTCTATGAATCTACTTTTGCTTGTTTGAAAATGTATGATGTTTGTAGGACAATAACATGTTTTCGTCAGTGTTGCCACATCTAGCCGTGAAAGAGCAAAACTAAACAGTTGAATTTGACAACGGTTTTAGTCCATAAGAATTCAATCAACAATCTGCATATCTCAAAAGACAACTGCACCTTCGAAAAGTCACACCTTTTTAGCTTCTTTTGCTGATTTTTCAGCCACTTTTCTTTTTTCCTTTTTTTAATTTGGCACCCGCTACCACAAAAAACTGCTTAACTGCATAAGGGTGTTTTTCAGAAAATTGAATTCCTGCTTGTTCCTAACTTCAGTTACATATGTTGTATAATTTTCAATTTAACCAATTCAGACAACCAGCTTTCATTTTCACTGTCCTTGATGCTTTTAGTAAAGACCCTGGAATACTAGAAACACCAGATATACCAGATACCAGACATTAGATTACTTAACACCAGGTTAAGTTTCCACTTAACCTATTCAAGCAATCACCTTTCATTTTTACTGTCCTTGCTACTATAAGTACAGACCTTGGTATGCTAAAGACTCCAGATACACCAGATAACAAACGCCAGATACCAGACACCAGGTCAGTGGCGGATCTGGGATTTTTTTAGGGGGGCGTAAAATAGGTTGATCCGATAAACTTGCGTTAGGAGCAAGTTTAATTAACGCAAACTTGCGTTAATTAAGTGAATTACACTACTTTAGACTATGTTAGGGGGGCGCACGCCCCCTCGCCCCTCCCCCCTGGATCTGCCACTGCACCAGGTTATGTTACCATTCAAACAATCAGCAAACAATCCAACCATCAGCTAATATTTTCACTGTCCTTAGTACTTCAAGCAAAGACCTTGGAATAATATAGACACCTCATGCACTAAATAATAGACACCACATACCAGACACCAGGTTAATTTTTCACCTAATCGATTCAAACAATCAGTTTTTATTTTCACTGTCCTTGGTACTTTGAGTAAAGACCCTGGAATACAAGAGGCACTAGATGCATCAAATACCAGACACCAGATTACTTAACACCAGGTTAAATGTCCACTTAGCCAATTCAAACAATCAGCTTTCATTTTCACTGCCAAAAGTACTTAAATACAAAAATTGGTACACTAGACACCAGATACACCCGATAACAGACACCAGATACCAAACACCCGGTCAAGTTACCACTAAACAAATTCAAACCTTCAGATTTTATTTTCACTGCCCTTAGTGCTTTAAATAAAGACCTTGGAATAATGTAGATACCATATGCACCAGATACCAGACACCAGGTTAAGTTTTCACTTACCCAATTCAAATGATGAGATTTCATTTTCACTGTCCTTGGTACTTTAGGTTTTCAGTTTAAGAAAGCTTTCAGGGGTACGACTTTTATTGTAACTGTCTCAGCTAGACATCATTTTTAGGCCATAATTTATCAGTGTTTTTGATAAGCCCCAATCAATGTTAATCCCCAACCTCAGGGCATTAAAACAGAAACTAGCAACGAGTGCAACGAAGTGAGTAAAAAAAAGCCGAAAAAAGGTGTTAAGTGAAAAAAATCTTTTCAATCAGGAGAGCGAAAATTTTCAAGAGTGCAACTTTTATTATATCATTATGAACTAACGGTTAACGGAATATTGGGATTTAGGGTGGATTTTATTGGCTAGGGAGGAAACAAAGAGTGGAGCTTCGAATAGGCTAGGGCTTAGGAGGAGCGTGTGCATCCGTGTTGGCCTCCAGTTGTGTTGCAGTGAATTGTTAGTAGCAAACATAT
This sequence comes from Artemia sinica, assembly GCA_027921565.1. Lineage (NCBI taxonomy): Eukaryota > Metazoa > Arthropoda > Branchiopoda > Anostraca > Artemiidae > Artemia > Artemia sinica. The sequence goes on from CM051276.1 coordinate 39,878,861, forward strand.
GTGAAGGTTAAAACAAAACACAAAAAAATTTTTACACCCCAATTTATGAAAAAATGAATGATGACATTTTTCCTCTTTTTTAGGAATGCACCCCTCTATGCCGAACTCCAATTGGTCACCATTTTTACTATCTCGAGAATTAAGTACTCCACCAATCCCTTCCATGTCTCCATTCCCGATGTCGAGCCACTCTATGCATGATCAAGGATATGAACCACAATCGACTATTGGATCCCTTGGTGGTTTCAAAGGGGACCTGCTCTATCCCGTTTTTACCGTTGGATTCTTCATTTTTGGTGTCATTGTAGTTGTCAAAATGGTTTTGTTTTTCATAAATGCAATCAAAGGAAAGCTGGGACTTGTAGAGTTACACGGGTAGGATTTATAGTTCTTTCTCCCTCCTCTATCCAAACCGTTTGTGGTAACGAACTGTAGGGAAGGAACTTTCCATGGAGAAATTTTTCATGAGGGGAGGGACTTTCCATTGAGGGGGAAATTGATTTCCTAGCAGTACTAAAAAAACAGTCAGAAATAAAAAAAAAAAGTTTTTTCATCTGATAGTAAGGAGCAACATTAAAAATTAAAACGAACAGAAATTATTACGAATATGAGCCGGGTTGCCCCCTCCTCAATACTCCGCTCTTTACGCTAAAGTTCAACCCTTTGACCCAAATCTTTAAAAGTGACTCCTGAAACACAAGACCCGTTTAATTAGAAAAAGAAGTTTTTTTTAAGTACTAAAAACTTTCCTATGAAATCAAGACGAAAGGTCAAACTTTGTAAAGAAGCAACAGGACCATTTTTAAGGTTGGTCATGCCTGGGGTAAAATCTCCCGTCCCCCCGAAAAATATTATGTGTACTAGTGAATAAGTAACGCAATCACCTTAGAAAAAACATGGCCATAACACCCCTCCCCCCTAGTCAAGGAACCAACAACAGCTTGCCCTAGTGTACACCCCCTTGAATAGCTCTAAGAGCAAATTTAATGAAATTAGGTTTTTCCTATGGTATTTCAAAAAAGAAAATTATGTTGTCTCGTTTTCAATTTTTCTTTTTTCACTTTACTATTTTTCCATCACTTCACGCTCATAGCCATGAAAATCATGATAATCAGTTTTGATGTTGACAATCTTGCCAAGTATAATACAGTTCTTTCACTTCATACCTAAAAGAGCAGTGGGAGAGCCTACCCCCCCCCCCCCACACCAAAATAAAACAACAAAAATTACAATCATCGATGTTTCGAAAGTCTAAAGAGTCTATGTATATTACGTAGGTCGGCTTCCAAAACTCAAAATTCATATTTCATAGGCTTAGAAAATTGTGTGGCTGTCGAAGTACCGACGAAGTGTATTTACGCTTTTATTGTGTCTACAACATATATTCTTTTAAAATCACCCCCTTTCCCCATAAAACTCAAGTAAAGCCAGCTCAATTACTAGTTCAATGTGAACAATACTAGTTCAATTTGTATTTTCACATAAGAAAAAGGAGTGTAAAATAGTATCCTGGGGTTTTTGAACATTTTGAACAATAAGTTGTTTATAAGACAGACTTTTTTAGTCGGAATTTTAACACCACAAGTCCTAACCCCCATATCTCTGTACTTAATAAAATAAAACTAATTTTGGTTCCCAAAAATATATTTTGCCATAATTGGTAGAATATATAGTTGCCAAATATGGAGTTGAAATCGAGTGGCTGTAAGCATTAATTCGACAAAAATATTACTTAACAAATTTTGCCTTTTGCCCCCCCCCCACAAAAAAACGAAACTCTTTCACGTGCCTATCTACTCAAATTACGAATGCGAGGAAAAGGTTCTTTTCTCCTCATCAAATTATTACTTTTACCACATTAATTTTTAGGAGATCAAGCAGGTCAGGGAGAGCTATGGAAGACAAAAATGGCTTAGAAGAGTTGAATAGACTAACGGCCGTTGTTATGTCTGCCCTGAACACCGACGAATGCTTGAAGAGAACATTATGTGAAGCAGGAAGGATTTCCAAAAAATTTGATGATAATAATCTGAGTGTACTCTCCAGGTAGGTTTTCTTCTAAATCAGTATTTTTGGAAACAATTTTAGAAACAATTTTTGGAAACAATTCAACTTTACAACTATTCATAATTATGTACGGCATGTGCTATTGCAAATGCTACTGCAGCTCCTCGTACTACCTGTCAGAACGTATTAGCTTTCATATTCCTGGCACAACTTTGAACTAACGTTGCCATATCCTCTTCTTTGTAACGTTGTTCTGTTATGTTCTTTTCTGTATCTGTTTCTGTATTGTTGTATAACGTTGTGGATGTTCTAACGATATCAGAACGTGTCTTCCTTCGAAACTGACGAATACCCGAAGAGAACATTATTTAAATAGGGAAGGATTTAAAAAAAGTTGATGATAAACATCTGAGTGTACTCTCAAGGTAAGTTTTATTCTAAATTCGTATTTTTGAAAACAGCTTTTCATCTTTGCAACTATTCATAATGAAGTACAGCATTCATAATGAAGTACAGCAAATGCTACTACAACTCGTCGTACTACCTGTCAGAACGTATTACTTGGCATGTTACAGTCAGGATCGTGATCTAAGGTTGTCAAGCTTTCTTCTCTGTAACGTTGTTCTCATATGTTCTTCTCTCTATCTGCTCTCTGTAGCATTGTCTAATGTTTTGGATGTTCAAATAATGTTAGAACATTGTCATGTCTGCCTTGGAAACTGACAAATGCTTAAAGAGAACATTATAAATCAGAAGGAACTCTAAAAACTTTATGATCTAAGTGTTTTCTCCAAGTAAGTTTTTTTTTATTCTGAATTTTGAGTAATTACTTTTCATCTTTCGAACAATTCATAAAGGTGGATTATGCTTAAAGACATGCAAATAGTACTACAAATGCTACTGCAGCGGCAGTTCGATCAATCTAAAAATCTATCTGCTGTTTAAGCCCTCTTAGATCTAAAATCAGCTTACGCCCTTGCTTGTGCTTTTCCACATCTGGTTTGGATACTTCCAATTGTCTTCCTATTGTCAGGGGGTGAATCGCCAGCATTTTGCTGGGGAGGCAAGAGAGGTCCATATCCAGATAATCAAGGGACATGGGGTATATAATAGTTTTTTCTCCATATTATTTGGAGTGGTAGTTGCCCCCCTAACGACGCCCCTACCTATTGTGACTGTCATTCAAAATGTGTCATTTACAGTAGCAGTGTGGTACAGTCTCCTATTTTTGTTTCCAACAGCTCATCATATTACTTATAATGTTCTGAAATCATAAGTATCCCCTAACACATTTTGTTTGTTCTCACTCTACCTCTCTAGTGGCATCTTCAATAGTATGAATTAAAATTACCCTTCCCTTGCGGCACAAGGCTGTTATTCTGTTGGCGTTTTAAAATGTGTAATTTTTGAATTTTATAAGCTTAAGTTAAAACGAATAGTGACTGATCATCAGATTATCCTCAATTTTATGACAGCATAAGGTCACCTGCCATGGGCGCCCATAGGCTGAATTTTAGGGGGGGGGCTTACCTGGTCTAATCGGCACTTCGTTTTGAGTTTATAGGTATATCAAACTGACAATCCACAATCATTTGGGTTTTTTCGGTTTCTTTTTCAGTAAAGCCTAAGTTATGTTCCGGTCTTGAGAAGGCATGGGGGTTGTCAGCCCTAGTAATGTTAATTTTTGCTCGTTTTGAGTTTGAATCGGCTATTTATTATAATTTCTGTTCGTTTTGAGTTTCATTTAATTGTTGATATTGATTTGTGGTAGCTTTACGCTTGGAAGATTATTTGACTGTTTCTGCCCATTTTTGACTTAATAGAGCTCTACTTTTCTTTGAAAGCTTATTCTGTGGAAAAAGTTTTCTTAATTAATACAAATAAATGACACTACCATTCAGCCAGGGGGGTAGAGCCCCCTTGTCCTCCCCCCCCCCTTATGGGCGCCCATGTTTCCTGCCACACCTATTCTTCGTTCTGATTTTTTTTTTCTCTTGTGTCTTCTTCAATAGTAAAGAATTCTTTTTCAGCTGTAGCAAGCGGCTGTCGTTCTTGTGGCACTTTCAAATTTCTGATTGTTGAATTTTTCAAGGTTAAGTTAAATCTAAATAGTGGCTTATAATTTTATTTAGCATAATACTATTCTTTCACAGAGCTTGATTATGTATTTATTATGACATTGTTTTTTCTTTTTTATATGAGTTAAGATCATTTTTTTTTAATTGGTTCCATTTTTGTTCTTGAGTCGATTATATAAGAGTGGTATTTTACATTCGTTTTTTTCGATTTGGTTGTAAGAGGGTTCCGTCACCTTTCTTTATTTTATTTATGTTTTTTTTTATTGGGCTGTGGAATACCCTATGATTTGAATTTATTAATGGTGATAAATAGTATCTGGTTGCTCTTTTTTCATTGTCTCATTTACTTTTATTCCCTAGTTTTTGGACAATGGGGCCCGATGTGGACGGGGTGCAATGTCTTTCTTTTTTATAATTCTAAATTAATAAACGAATATGATCTACAAAGAACAATCTGTTACTACATTGAAATTATTATTTGCAAGATCTACTCAATTAAATTAAAACTGAAACTCCAAAGATTAAAACTTTGCCAAAATATAAGTTAAGCTAAATAAGATACAAAATTATCTCAAAAGCTAAAAAACTCGAATTAAATTTTCAGGTAAGGTTAAAACCGAAAGACGAATCGTAGGTATAACGTGAGTAAAGAATCAGTAACAATAGAAGGAAAAATTTAAAAACAGTTGGTTACTAGAAAAAAAGTCTTGGAAAAAAAACAGTCAAAGTTTGAAAAAAAAAATACTAGAGCCCAAACTGACGATAGTAACAAGTTAAAAACAAGCAGCACTCTGAAAACCGAAAATAAAAATAACGATAATAAATAATAAACAAAGACTAAACAAAAAAAAGACACAGGAGCCAAGGGTACATCCAAAAATTTTGTTTTTTTGGGAGGAGGCATTTTTTCGGGAAGGGGGTCTACAAAAAACTTAAAATATTTGCATCAAAATTTTTTTACATGCCTTTTTGTTGTGTTTTTCAAGTCAAGCAAAAGTTGCTTTTGTTGTGGTTGTTTTTTTTTTGGGGGGGGGGGGGGGGGGGGGGAATACCCCTTATCCTCCCCTTGATGCAGATTCAGAAGAACCATACAATTTAAGGGCAGATACCAACATTTGTTGAAGTACCTCTTGAAAAGGGGGATTTAACTCCTTCATTTCATTCGTTTCAGTTAGTTCAATTTATTCGACTTCAATACGATCAATTTTATTAAATAATGTTTAATTATTGTTTCTTGTTTCTTGAAAATCTTCATCTCTTGCTTCATCTTCTCAAATTTGTTCTTCATTTCCTCTCTTCATGCTCTTCTTGTTTTTATTTTATTAATTATAACTCATCTTTTTCAGCGTAATTGGAAAAATGGCCCCAAAAAGCGTCAATGATAATCTGAAGATATTTAATGATGGTGATAAATGTGAAAAATTCAAATGTGGTCAGTTACATACAAAATAAGACCGAAGAATTTTTTTTTATATCGTCACTATTTATTTTTAATTTAATTCGTAGAATATAAATAAGTCAGATATATTCATTTCCTTTATTTAAGAAGATTTTTTTTACAGAAGTGACTGAAAATTTATTTACACGTCAATACTCTGAGGAAGTATGACGAATTAGAAATAGAAATGTTGAACTAGAAATCTGGAAATCTAAATAACCTTAGAAATAGAAAAGATCTTAAAATAAGATCTTTTAAAATAAAGATCTTTAGAATAAAGATGTTGGAATAAATCTTAGAAACCTCGGAATAAAAAACCATAGAATGAGAAACCTAGATATATAAAATTATACATAGTAAACGACTATTTATACCATTTAATTGCAGCTAAAGGCGGCTTAAGACCGATTCAATTCATTAGCCTTTTTCTGGCGATAACGGCCAAGCGACGTCAAAAGTAATTAACGGTCATAAGAAACACTGTTGAAACACAAGGGCTGTTCAATTTGAATGAGAAGTATTTTTAAAGAATTTTAAGACTTTATTTTAAAGAGATCAGGTTGAGGAAAAGGTAGCCCCCCTCATTTACGAAATTTCTGCCCGCTTTAAGTTTTACTGTCGCTCGTTACTTTCAGTTGAAAAAAACAGTTTCATTATTTTAATTTTTACAGGGAATTTAAACGATTTCCACGCTTATTCCCTACAACTCGTCAAATGCTCAGTCCAAAATCGATCAATATTATCCATCAGTGATGTCTTTTTCTTTTCTTTTTTTTTGTGAACAGATCGTCTTAGAATCTTAGGATTGGGTTCATTTGATAGAAGATTAAAACTTATTTGTGTTCTTTCCAAAGGCTACCTGATACACATGGAATGCCTTAGTACCTTTGCGTTCCCTTGCAGCTCATGTGGTGTTAGATCAAAATTTTAAGGTTCGTTTTAATCAGAATGGCTGCAAGGTCCTAAAAGTGTGCTTCTAGGAGTTCAGGATAACTCTACTCCACGGGACAGTCTCTCCCCTCTATCGTAAACGGAAGGTAAGTTTAATCTCTAACCCTTTTGGTAAACAACTTTTCCTGTCCGACTTGACCAACTTGACCTACTTTTCCTGTCCGACTTGTTTCGGTCAACAGTGTTTGCGGTCACTATGATGAGCTCTGCTTCTTTAACCTTGGAAAACAGGCATTGGTAAGCTCCAGCGGCGGATCCAGGGGAATGAGGGGGGCACGCGTCCTCCCTAGCGTAGTCTAAAGTAATGTAATTTACTTAATTAACCCAAGTTTGCGTTAATTAAACTTGCTCCTAATGCAAGTTTATCGGATCAACCTATTTTGCGCCCCCCCCCCCGCCCTAAAAAAAATCTGGATCCGCCACTGGTAAGCTCTGTCTGTGATCTCATTTAGTAAGCACTACACACGCTCCGTATTTAACCTTCTTTGGATAAAAGTCTGAAAGCGCCGCCCCCATCCTTTTTTGGTTGGTATTGCTACGTAACTGACCTAAATCAAAGCAAACTAACCGCTTATTTTACAAGACAAATGTTCTGAGACCACGATGGCTGTACATGACCTCTGACAAAAAAAGCTAAGCGAAAAAATTTAAATTAAGAAAAAAACAAAACCATAAAGGGTGATTTTCACCAGTAACAAAATACAAAGTAGATATATGCACGAAGATTTCAGATAATTCATTCTCAGTGCTGAAAATAATGGGAAAAAAATGCAGAAAAAAAAACATAACTAGAAGAGAAAAGTAACCTGTTGAAGGGGACTTCAAAAAGAAAATTGAGCAGGTAGATAAGATTCTAATAGTATTTAATTTTCAGCTAAGTAGTTGCACAACCCAAGTATCAAGGCCGTATCCAGGGGGGGGGTTACCCGGTTTGAACCCCCCCCCCCCCAGAAATTTTTGACCGACTCGAAAATAAGTCGAAAATTAGTAAAACCTAGTTAAAAATCAGTAAAATTAGTCGAAAACTGAGTCAAAAATTAGTAACCCCCCCCCCCAAAAAAGTCAAAAATTAGTAAAACCCCCCCTGAACAAAAATCCTGGATACGACCCTGCCAAGTATAATAGATCCAAAACTAAGACAAGGCAGCATATATTGCTGTTTTTCTGGCCAATTATCAAATGTAAAGAAGTTTTTGGAATGATAAGGGGATGTTGAGCTAAATCAAGACACAGTATGTGATACATTATGCGGTTGTCAAAAGGGCGTATCAGCAATATACTACTACTACTGCTATGAACTAGCAGTTCATAGCAGTTCAACTACTACTGCTATGAACTAGATCAGAAGAGCTTAAGCGCATTCAGGTCGTCTATATGGTATAGATACAACACCTCAGGAACGGAATAGAATATTAAGTTCAAACTTTCAAGAAAAACTGAGGACATGTAGAACTAAATCAGAACGCTTTATGTATATCCAGATTGTCAAAAGTGGTACGTACAATATCCCAGGAACAGCTAAGGGTATTACGTTGTAACTGCCAGAGCATGTTGTTGGGGATGTTGAATAAAATCAAAAGACACTATGGTCATCCAATTTTGTCAAAAGTACGTAACTGCGTTATCTCAGGAATGGCTAAGGGTATAAGTTGAAACTGTCTTTGTATATTGAGGGGGTGTCGAGTTAAATTAAAAGAGGTCATGTGCATTCATGTTGTAAAAGTCTTATCTTGAATAAATCTAGAATTTTCTAAGGGTATTAAGGTGGAACCTGCAAAGAATGTTGAGAGGAATTTTGAACTAAATCAACTCACGCCGTACTCATGCAGGTGGTCAAAAAGGCGTATCAGTAACATCTCAGAAACGACTGAGGGTATTGTTTAGGTAAGATTTATTTCCAAAATATAAACACATAATATAATATAAACCGGTAACAATGAGCTCACATCTCAAAAAAAAAATCACCTCAATATCATCTCCCCCGTAAGGCTTCTTGACCAGGAAAGATTAGAGGTGAAAATATACCAACAAACAAGAAATAAAATGCAATATGCTAAATCAACTAATATGTTCAACAAAAAATCCAATCCTTCACCTCAAAAATCACCAAAAACACAGCTTAGGCACGATAATATCACATCAATTCACTACCTCAGAAAAACACCCAACCCCTTCCATGAACATCAACTACAGGTGATAGAAAAAAAAACTCAATTATTAATTAGAAAATCTTAACCTTCTTTTTGAAGGTATCAAGCGCGTGACAGCTGCGCGCAGACTCTGGGAGCCTGATTCAACCCTTCGATAAATGAAAGTTATATCATAGGCAGCGCAATAGCGCTGCCTAAGTAAAGAGCGACGTGAGCAAAATATATTATTTGCTGTTGTTTTTTTTTTAGACCATGGCACTTCGTATAGAAGAAACTGTCGTAGAATCTTGGAAAAGGGCTTATTTGATTGAAAACTGAAAGGGCTAGGGCCCTTTTTAATAGTCGAAAGTGATTGGTGGGCAATCAGCCCCTTCCCCCTACGCCCATCATTTCCCCAGACGCATCTAATAACAGATAGCCATTTTGTTCAGTGTAGTTGAAATGTCCGGAAATTATGTCATTGAAGATGGCAAGCCCCCCCCCCCCTCTTAGCCCTCAGAACAAGGGTTGTAATTTATGCCCTGGGCACATATAAGGCTTTTATAGAAAGGGTGGTCGTATAGACTTCAGAGGGTTAGAGGGGGCTTAATGGATAGGAAATCAGAAGTTCTAAAGGTGTTTTTAAGAGTGAGAGTGATCGGAGGGCAACTAGCCCTCCCCTTCGAAAAGGGCTTATTCCAGTGAAAATTGAAAGTTTTAGTGCCCTTTTTAATATTCAAAAGTGATTGGAGGGCAACCAGCCCCCCCCCCCCCATGTTCATCATTTCCCCAAACACATCCAATTAAAATTTTAAAATAGCCATTTTGTTCATCGTTGTTGAAAGATCCAGTAATTATGTCTTTGAGGATGATTAAGCCCCCACAGTCCTCAGGGCAGGGGTTGTAAGTCATGCCCACGTGGCAAATAAGTTGTTTTTGAAGGGGTGGTGTTTAAAATTTCAGAGGGTCTGAGGGGGCTCAGTGGATGGGAAATCAGAAGTTCTAATAGTGTTTTTAAGAGTCAGAGTGATCTGTGGGTAGCTAACCCCCCACCCCCTACGTCCTCTTTTCCCCAAATGCATCTGGTAGAAATTTTGAGATAGCTACTTTATTTAAAATAGTCTCAAGATCATATAACAAGGCCTTTGGGGTTGAATTAACCCCTCAGAACCTGGGGGCCAGGGTTGTAAGTTATGCACCGGGGGCAGATATGGTTTTTATGGAAGGGTGGTTACATAAACCTTAGAAAAGGCTCTTTTAATAGGAAATAGAAAGTTCTAGTTACCTTTTAAGAGTGAAAAGTGATGGGGAGCAATTACCCCCCCCCCCTACACACCCTCTTTTCCCCAACTGGATCTGATCAAACTTATGAGATGGCCATCTTGTTCAAAATAGTCGAGAGGACATAAAACCATGCCTCCAGGATTTACGCAACCCACCAGATAACTGGGGCAAAGGTAGTAAGTCATGCCCGTGGGTATATAAGGTTTTAATTGGGTATGTGGTCATATAAACTTCGGATAAGACATTTGATTAGAAATTAGAAGCTATAGTGCCCCTTTGAAGAGTCAAAAGTGATTTTAGGGCAACAAGCACCCCCCCCCCTCCTGCCCATCCTTTCCCAAAACAAACATCCAATAGAAACTTTTAGGCATATTTTTCTTTATCATCGATGAAAGGTCCAGATATTATGCCTTTGGGGAAATCAACCCCCCAAAGCCCTCAGGACAAGGGCTGTAAGTTAGGCAATTCGTTCATTGTTTACGTATAGCCCGTGTTATTGACTTTCCATAAAGATTATTATTACTTTCCAAAAATACAAAGGGCATACAGGTGAGTCTTTCGAAGAGTGTTGAAGGGAATATTGAACTAAATCAAAACACATTATGTGTATACAAGTTGTCAAATGGGCTTAATTCAGTAATGACTGAGTATATTAATTTGGAACTTTCAGGAATTAGGGAGAAGACCAGATGACCAAAAAGGTAATATTTGCATGCTACTACTACAATTACCACCACTACCACTGCTGCCACTACTACCACATTACTACATTTAAAATATTGAGGGGAAATTTAAACTAAATAAAATGATACTATGTGCATACACATTGCCAAAAGAGCGGATCTCAAGAATGAATTTGGGTATTAAGTTGGACCTTTCAGAGAATGCTCAAAGGGGGAGACCAATTGACCAAAAGGTAATATGTGCACGCTACTGCTGATATTACTACTGCTACCACTGGTACATTTACTACTACTACTACTAAACTACTACTTCCATAACAAATACTTGTAAGGCTGAGAGCATTGTGATGAAAACTTCAAGGATGGTATGTATACACAAGTTATCAAAAGGACATATCAGCAATGTCATAGCAACGGCTAATTGAATTAAGTTGAAAGTTTCAGGACATGATGAGAGGGATGTTCAACCGACCAAAAGGCAATAGGTTTATACTACAGTTGTTACTAGTACTAGTGCTATTACTATTTACACTACTACTATTAATAACAATGGTACTGCTGTGACCGCTATTACAACTATGTCCAAGGGTAAGAAGGTGAAATTTTCAAAGATTTTTGATAGGGAATGGTGAACTGAATCGCAACACGCCGTCTGTATGCAGTTTGCCAAAAGGGCAGATCAACAGCTTCTTAGAAACAGTTTGGTGTCCGAAGTTGAAACTTAAAGGGCCTGTCAAGGGGGATGTTGAACTAACCATAAGATAATATTTGTATACTATTGCAACTGCTTCTAATCATGCTAGTACTTCTGCTATTACTATTGTTACTACTATTACTGCTACTAAAATTAAGACTGCTACTATTAATTTTACTGAAGGAAATACTACTTCTACTACTATTACTGCTCTTACTGCTGCTACTGCTACTAAAGCTAAGGGTATAAGGTGAAAATTTTGGAGAATATTGAAACTGTATTGAATTAAATCGGAACACACTATACCCACACAGGTTGTCAAGACAACGTATCAGCAATGCTTCAGAAACGTTTAGTGGTATTAAATTCAAGCTTTCAGTGTGTGTTGAAGAGGATGTTGAAGAAACCAAAGGTGCTATGCGCCTGCTGCTACCAATAATACTACTGCTACTACAACTGTTGCTACTATGGAAGGGTATTAAGGTGGAGCTTTTAGGGAATATATAGGCCGATGTTGATCCAAAACAGGTTACTAACCATGATGGTAAGGATGGTAAAGAACATAACCTTCTAAAGAAAGATGTAGAGCACAAATACTATCGCAGCCTTTTGAGTATACCTTTTTCAGCTTTTTAACGGCCTGGCAAATTAAGGCCGGTGACACTGAGGAATCTTCGAAGGTATCGGTAAGCATAGAAACCAGATCATTCTCGTAATTAGACTGCAGAACTGGATCAGGCGCTTTGAACTCGGACTTAAAGTAAGCACTCCATTGATTAGCAGAAATATTAAACGTAGGCTTAGCTTCTTCAGGCTTAGACTGAAGCGACCAAATAAGGTTCGGATTCTTACTGAGCTTTTGCACAAAATTTTCTTTGAGGGTTGCACGGTGAGCATCTAAAGCTTTATTGAACTTTCGTTTAGTATGGATTCGAATCTCGTTCACTATTCCACTCTGTGGCTTCCCGCTATCATACTAAACTTTCAGACATATCTTTGCAGACGCACAAGCCACCGCTAGCTCCAGATTTTTAGACCACCCTTTCACCTGCGATCTATTATGGATACGCTTCACAGGAACTGCTACACTCTCCGCGATACTCAAAGCATGGGATATTTCTGCACAGTACATGTTTATCTGCAGACATATTTCACTTTCACTGCAATACGAGTTTGCATTTCTCTGCAGCAGATGGAAGGGAACTTTTATTTTACTCAGGATATCGCCAGAAAGTAGCCGCAAAGAGATCATTCGACACTTGTTTCCAGTCACTGTATACTATCCATTGGGATTTGCACGGACCCGAGAACTTTGGACAGTCCAGTGTTATTGACAATGACAAAGGCAAATGGTTAGAGTATGAACCATCAGCTGCAACTTTTACTTTGTCGCTCACTGGGAAGCTCGTTAACACATGGTCAAGATTTGAGACGGTGTTGGCAACACTGATAAATGTATAAGCTTTGTCCTTATCAATCGAAATTTAACTGATCAGGAAGGGAACCTATAACGATTTGAGTCCTTTCAGATTCGGTATCAAGTAGGTCACAGTTGAAGTCCCCTATTAATAGAACTTTCGTATTCCCAGGAAATTGAGCCTTCACGAAACGACTTAGCTGAGTACATGCATTCGTGAACTTGCTGTCCGAAAAGCTAGATCTATAGTTAGTAGGAAGATAGACGTTTATTATCACAGTATCACGAACTTTAACAGCGAGGAAGTGTTTACTTGATGCTAAAAGTTCAGCCTGAAGAGACTTTCTTACCAAAGTGGCTAAACCACCAAATGGCCGACCTCTGGATTTCACACGTTCAGCTGGCCGAATAAAACACTGGAATGAACTTGAGAACTTGAGCAGGTTAGTATTGTCCTCGGAAAGCAGGTGCTCTTGTATACAAATTACTTCATTGGTTAGGCTCATAGTATCAAGCAAAACTGTTTTCTCAAGTGCTTTCCCATTTATATTCCAAGACAGAATACTACACATTTTGGGAGCGTGATCCATCTTTCAAGTTTTTTCTGTTATCAGGACAGGCACAGTAATAACATGTGTGCCTATTCGAATTGCAATTCAGGCACCGAGTAGGATTTTGACAAGGGTTCTCAGGGGAGCTTGCGTGGCCAGTTTCTCCACAGCGGCTACAAGTTTCAGCTTCCTTACAGTCCACCGCTATGTGCGCCGCACAATGGCACCGATAACACATTCGAGGCAAAAAGTTGAATTCTTCTAGACGGAGTAGTTCGAAACCAATTTTAATCGGGCTCGTTAAGGCAGTGGACAATAAACTTTGAGGGGTAATACATCTTAAACACTTGCGAATTACTGCACTTGATTGCTTTTTCACAGTCTTTTGACAGACTTTTCAGAAGGTCTCCATCACGTTGCTGTGGAGACGTTTCACTATACCGATGAACTGGGAATTAACAAATCGATTGTCAATTTTATGGGTACTTTTGAGGGCAGCCGAGACTTTTTCTGCTGCCTGCTTCGAAGAGACTGACAGTTGCCATTCCTTATTTCTCTGCCTGAGCACTGCATCCGCTAATGTGTTGTATCACCCGGTGCCAAGCTTGTTATAAAGTCCTTACGCTTTCCTGGATCTTCTAACACAGGAGGCATATTCTTCACGACAATATATTCCCTGGTTCAATAATAAAGATCCTGTTTCCCTCTCTCATTCAACCTTATATGCTGTACTGTCCCACAGTATGGCTATCAACATTCTCTTCTTTAACCTTCCCTGTTTTCAAAATATATAACAGAGCAACTAAATTAGTACCTGAGGTGACAGGCCAGCTCAGCATTAATTTATTGGATGGTCAATCCACATACATCTTTCTTTCCACTTGTTTCATTCTTAAGTATTTTAATGGACTCCTCCCTAACTTCTTCAAGCAACTACATCTTTTAAATTCCGAACTATGACAGGAATCTTGTGTTTTTTCTTTTCTCTCAGAAATGACATAGATATTTTCATTCATAAGACTAAAACCGTAAGATCAGATTTAAATTCAGTTGTAAGTTGTGCCTCCGCATGGAATTCCCTACCAATTAAAATTCGGCTATGTCATTCTTATGGAAAATTAAAAAAAAAAGCTAACTGACCTATACCTAGACCTATACTGACCCTATGCTATGACCTATACCTATACCTCCTACACCTAGAATGTTAGTTCTCTCCTCCCTTATCCTTTTTCCCTCTATCTTTCCTTTTCAATTTTTTTAATCCAGTTATTTTGATTGGTATGGTATTTTTTGTTGTTGTTGTTTAATTGTTTTTTTTTTCTTCTGGTCCTACTACTAGATTTTAGTTAATTGTTTTTTTTTTTCTTTTCCTACTGTTAGATTTTAGCGATATTATTTGATGTAATGTTTAATCTTACACTCTCACAGGCTAAAAAGTCTTTGAGGTAATCTAAAACTTGGAATATTTTTCTGTTTTCTTTAAATAAATTAATTGATTGATTGTTTGAATGACAAACCACATACATCTACATACATCGTATGTAGACATCGTATGTATAGGACAAATCTACATACATCTACAACAAATACACATACATACATCGAGTGTGAATGAGTTCCTTACAGTAAGATCAGTGTTGTCGGATGCCTTATATAAAATGATGATTCTTATGGAAAAAACCAAAAGATGTGATTTTTTATATGAAAAAGACTATGTCAATAAGAAACGAACAGAAATTAATTTAAAAACGTTTTCGACAAAACCAGTTTTTCAAAAAAAGGTAAAGACCTTTATTAAAATGAGCAGAAATAAATTCAAATAATCTTCCAAGGGCAAAACTACCACAAATCACCATCAATAAATAAATAAAGCCCAAAACAAACAGAAATTACGATAAATAACTTTGTCAAACACAAAAAAAGCAAAACTTAACATGATTAGGACTGACAACCCCCATGCCTTTTCAAGACCAGAATATAATTTGCACTTTACAAAAAAAAGGATCTGGGAATGTTAGTTTAATATACATATGCCGATATTTATTCATGAAAGTCTTAATAATTTTTTTATTTATTAAAATTAAAAAAGGTAAAATACTTTTTTAT
Source organism: Artemia sinica (assembly GCA_027921565.1). Classification (NCBI taxonomy): domain Eukaryota; kingdom Metazoa; phylum Arthropoda; class Branchiopoda; order Anostraca; family Artemiidae; genus Artemia; species Artemia sinica. Next base: position 39,894,199 of record CM051276.1, read on the forward strand.
GTATTTTGTTTGCTGATTGACAAAAGACGATAGCAAATTGTTGGCTTCGAATTTTTGACCGCATGTAAAAGGCTATTTATATAAAAAAAATAAAAAGAGTGTCAGCCAAATGACATACCCTTGGGGAACACTATGCTCTGTTTTAGAGGGGTTACAAAAGAGTGAATCAACGAAGGCCAATCGAAGAGATAAATATGAAAGAAGCCAAGAGTATGGACCCCCTTATACCAATATGGGATAGTTTCCAAAAATCAACCTTGCGCATTAATGATTCAAATGCTTTTCGTACATCAAGAATAAGAGCAGTAGGTATCAAAGAATTTCTAGAGCACCGCATCACCAACAGTCAATATGATATCAACAATATAACCATTCGATACGATTCAAACGATAGGATTATGCGTTATCACCATCAGTCAAAAATACGTGAAGGGACAGAAAAGGAAAAAGAATTAATAACTTGCTTTGTTTTCCTTTGCAGCAAGCCAAAAGTTTTTCAAATAAAACATTGGTTTAGCCTTTCGACAAAGCAAATTGTAACCTCTTCGATAAGCTTCAAAAATTTTAAGCTGGTACTCGCACAAGGATGGCTTGGAAGACTTGTAGACCCACTAAAAGTTATTTGTCCTTCTCCAGCTCTTAAGGAGTTTAGGGTTCATCCAAGGACCTAATGGAAATCTTCTTCTTGATGTTTGACTCAGCTGGAACACATCATATCTATCCAATATAACGTTTTTCAACGAATTCTTAAAACGAATTAAACAAAGAATCTAAATTCGATTCATTTTCAGAAGTGCCCCATGAAAGATCTGTTCAACCATGACCTACAAGGACCCATCTCCTTGTAGGTCATCTCCTTGTAGGTCAAATTTTAAAGAATAAAAACCAGCATAGAACTTTACTCCAAGGTCACCGATGAAAAAGTATCTTCAAGCAAAGGAGTTGCACTGTCAATTACTTGAGCTGGAATGCATGCAGAAGGTTCCACAAGTGTTCATAGTGAGCACAAGTGTTCACGTATTCCACAAGTGAGCATATCTAAAAGAGAATGCAAATTCGAGGATGATCACTGATCACAAAAATAAAGGATGAGGTTGCTCATTATGACAAGTTCACGAAATGAAATTGGGCTATTTCCAAAGCCTCACGAAAGACATGAACGAAAGATGGAAAAGGCCCACTAGGAGATCTGTAAGTTTTACCGAAAATTAGAGTTTTACTTGGGTTTAACCTCAATGAACGCGTATTCAAATATATCTTCTTTGTTTCTTGACAAAACATGTCTTACAGAGTACGGAAGATATTCCAAAACATAGCCAGCAAGACCACATCTATTCTTCATACTCCTATTCAAATATCCCATGTTAAAACCAGGAAAATCCAAAAGAGGCTCTTTTCAGTAGCCTTCTTATCAGGGCAGACCCAATTGGAGTGAGGCTCAGGCCTCAAAGGTCTACAGTTAGGCCCCGGGCCAAGCTGGTGGATCGACAGAACGCCGCCAACCAGAGGCCCGGCTGACTGCCGCCAAAGTGTCGCAACGCCACCGGAGCACCACCGGCGCACCGTCGCCGGCAGAAGCAGCAGTGTTCGGCTGACTTTGAATTAATTTTGCGGCATTTCTTTATTGTATCAACCGCAAAGTCGGAGCTTTTCTTTTCTCGTGTGGTTAAGTATTTCGATATTCCTGATTAGAAATCAAGCAGGGCTTGCACTATTCCCAAATTTTGGGGGATTTCCCTGAAAATCTATGTGTCACCCCGAAAAAACATTTGGTTCCCCGAATCTCCGAAAATACCCTAATCACGGTGCCACCCCAAATGATTTATCACTAGTGACTATCCCTGCCAAATATTATTTTACATACCATAATTCTTCACTACTCTCTTGTTCGTCAATTTTGTCTCTTGTGTTACTTTGTATAAAAACCACAACAGACACAATACAATTGCAATATACACGGTTCTTCATATGTTGACAAAAGTATCGTACTTATGAAATGAGATTAAACCATTTCGAATGCAGTTTCCCAACATCATTCGTAATCAAGAATTTTATTTTAAGTTGAACGGAACGCATACACTATACAAGTTCATTTGGATTTTGAAATTGATATTCAACAGATAGTTGCGACAGCTGAATCGTATGTTTGCCGAATTTTGTTTTCTTTTGCTATTTTTAAATTTTCTTAATGTTTATACACAATTATTGAACTCCTGATAGATTAAAGAAAATACAATCTTCTTTCTGAAAATTTTTTAACCCCCCTCCCACAAAAAACCTTCTATTGAGACAAAATTTAGCCATAGACTATGTACAAGGCTGGGGAATGAAGATTGAAACGGAAGTTAACCCAAAAACATGATTCATAAAAAAATGCAAATGATTACCTATAGAGGGGGGGATAGGAGGCTATCATTTTTAAATGATAAAACCTCAATTTTTTTATTGGAAGTAGGGATGTAAAAAAGATAATTATTTTTTCTCATTTAAAGCGGCGACGGAAGAAAGCGATATCAAATTCCCTGGGAAACCATAGAAATATTTCGACAGACCCAAGACCCACATTGGGACTTGTTCATTGTCATAGGTATTTTTGGATTTCTCATAGGCTACTGACCCAATTTAGGTTTTGTGTGTGCTCCCTTTTAATTAGATTCCTTGGATCTTATTGAACGCCACGGCGAATCTATGACTTATTTTTCCAGTAATTTGAGGTATATCGGAATAATTTCGATATTTTTGCTGTTCGACCTTTATAATTTTTAAATGATAATACCTCGATTTTCTTTTTATTGAAAGCAGAGATACCAAAAAGTTAATTATTTTTTTAATTTAAAGCAGAGATTGTATCCTATCAAGTGGTATCCAGAAGGGGGGGGGGTTAGGGAATTGTCATATTTAAATGAAAATGCCTCGAATTTTTTTATCATTGTAGGCAGTGATGCCAAAAAGTTATGTTTTGTTTAATTTAAAGCGGAGGCGGTATCCCATAGCAGTATCCAAAGGGGGGCAGGTAGGGGGGCTTTCATTTTTAAATGAAAATACCTCAATTTTTTTTAATGAAGGCAGGGATGCCAAAAAGCTTATTTATTTTCTTAATTTAAAGCAGAGAGGGTATCCTATCAAGGTGATTTCCAGAGCGGGGGTAGGGGGCTATCTTTTTTAAATGATCATACCTTGATTTTTTTATTGGAAGCAGGGATGCCAAAAAATTAATTATTTTGTTGTTTAATTTAAAGCGGAAGCAGAAGAAACTGATATCAAATTCCCTGGGAAACCATATAAATATTTTGATAAACCCAAGGCCCCCCCATTGGGATTTGTTCATTGTCTTGGGTATTTTTGGATTTCTCATAGGCTACTGGCCTAATTTGGCTTTTGTGTGTGCTCCCTTTTAACTAGATTCTTGGGATCTTGTTGAATGCCACGGCCAATCTATGACTCAGTTTTCCAATAATTTGAGGTATATCTGAATAATTTCGACATTTTTGTTGTTGTTATTGTACCTCTTTACTCATACCCTCCATTTTTTTTTCAAGGAACGCAATAAGATGTTCAACGTTATTTCGCGTGTCTGTTTGAACCATATCAAGGTGGTATCCAGGTGGTACCACCAAGTGGTATCCAGGTGGTACGTGTCTGTTTGAACACAATAAGTAATTTTTTTTTAATTTAAAGCTGAGACGGTACCCTATCAAGGTGGTATCCAGAGGAGGGGGTAGGGAGGTATTATATTTAAATGATAGTATCTCGAATTTTTTTTATTGAAAGCAGGGATGCCAAAAAGTTAATTATACACATATATATATATATATATATATATATATATATATATATATATATATATATATATATATACATATATATGTATATATATATATATATATATATATATATATATATATATATATATATATATATATATATATATATATATATATATATATATATAATATATATATATATATATATATATATATATATATATATATATATATATATATATATATATATATATATATATATATATATATAAATAATTTCTTAGACCACACTGCTTTTCCATTAAAAACAAAAAAAAAATTTTAAACAAGAAAAACGGGTTTTAATTTTCTATAAAGCAGTGAAATACAAAACAATTAATTATGCACAAAAGCTCCGAATATTTCGGCCCCACATCCGGGAGCCTTTTTTTTTTTTTTTTTTTTTAACCCATTCTGACCTTTGTTCGCAAGGTCATCTTTCGTTTCAGAAATATTATTAAAATCAGTACTGGTTGAATATCTTGCCTGCATTTTAATTAAACTATTATAAATTGAATTGATCCCAAATTCCCCTTCATCTCTATTTATACTAGTACCCCCATATATTATCTTTTTTATTTCTATAATTTCCCTGAAGCTTTGTAAAAGTCCTACAGACGAAATATTCGGAGCTTTTGTGCATAATTAATTGTTTTGTATTTCACTGCTTTATAGAAAATTAAAACCCGTTTTTCTTGTTTAAATTTTTTTTTTTTTGTTTATATATATATATATATATATATATATATATATATATATATATTATATATATATATATTATATATATATATATATATATATTATATATATATATATATATATATATATATATATATATATATATATATATATATATATATATATTAATTTAAAGCAGAATCGGTATCCTATCCAGGTGGTATCCGGGGGGGGGGGGGTAGGGGGCTATCATGTTTAAACGATAATACCTCGATTTTCTTTTACTGAAAACAGGGATGCCAAAAAGTTAATTATTTTTATTTAATTTAAAGCAGAGATGGTATCCTATCAAGCTGGTATCCCGAGATGGGGGAAGGGGCCGTAGGGAGTTATCATATTCAAATGAAAATCCTTCAAACTTTTTTTATTGAAAGCAGGGATGCCAAAAAGCTATTTTTTTAAATTTAAAGCAGAGACGGTATCCTATCAAGGTGGTAACCAGAGGGGGGAAGTAGGGAGTTATTATATTTAAATGATAATACCTCGTTGTTTTTTATTGAAAGCATGGATGCCAAGAAGTTATTTTTTTTTAATTTAAAGCAGAGACGGTATCCTATCAAGGTAGTATCCACAGGTGAGGGGGGCGTAGGGAGTTATCATACTTAAATTATAATACCTCGAATTTTTTTTTATTGAAAGCAGGGAGGCAAAATTTTTATTTTTTTTTATTTTAAATAGAGACGGTATCCTATCAAGGTGGTATCCAGAGAGGGAGGTTAGGGAGGTATTACATTTAAATAATAATGATAAATACATTTAATTGATAATATATTTAAATTATAAACAACATTGATCGTGCCGGTGGCGCGCTGCCGACATCTCACCGGCGGCAGCGAGAAAAAATCCTTGGCAGCGCGCCAGCGGCACGCCGCCGCTGCTATTTTTGGCTCCACCGCCACCGGCCTTCCCAGATCGGCGCGGCACCGGGGTCTATCTACAGTATAGGCTGCCGAAATTATGGAGTCTTATCATTAACCTCGGTCTGGTGCAATAACACTAGGATGACACCAGGACTTGAACCTGCGTTCCCAAGCACATAAGACTGCAAGTCCATTGTGCCATCAACTTGGCAGGGGGATTCTGACACCTATAAGTACATGTATTTTCACATTTTTACCCTATCCCCCTGAGAAGATCAAACCATACAAACCGGAAAATTTTCCGCCACTCTGAAAAATATTTTATCTTTCTGGTAAAAAAAAAAGTTTATCTTCCCTGACATCTACCATCCTCACTGGAAAATTGTTTTTAGGCTTCCCCTCAAAACATGTTGAAAAGGGTGCTCATGAATTCAAGTGGACATTTTACTTGGGTTTGATTTTTTGGTTATTTCATACAGCTTTTGCACCTTTTCGTTGTATTGATAGATGTCTTTATTTATCATTAGCATCCAATTCAATACTTGGTTCCATTTGTAAAGACTATACATTAAATAAAAGAAGCAACAGACGTGAAAAAGATTAAAACAGAGCCCACAAATAGCTGGCACTTTCTAAAGGTATTACCAAACCATCGGGTGGAGCAGTTTAACTGAGGATTTTTCTTGGAAGGAAACAATAGAGAGTGCATTCTTGGACCACGTTTTTTTTTTTTTTTTTGGTAGAGAAGAGAGGGATGGGCTCTAGGAACCAGTTCTAGAAGTGAGAAATTTTATTTATCCCTCCATGTGCGCAGGCAAAATTTTATCAAAGTAAACTCAGCAGAAACTTTTAAGAGAATTTTTTTTTATTTTAGAAACTTTATTTTAGTTGAGTTACACTTGACATATAGTTGAGTTAAAGTTGAGTCATATCTGTGGCTTCAACCATCCTATCTTAATTCCTATCTTAAATCTTAATTCCAAAAGCATATCTTCCAAACACCTTTTGACTGCACTCTGTACATTGCACTCTGCAATTTGGCTATTATTATTTTGACATACTTACTGCATTTATTTCATTTTATTTTCACAATTGGATATTTAATATCTTAAATTTTAGTTTGACTATTGTATTATTTCATTATTTCGAGTTAGCATATGAATTATATGACCATGGCTATGCTGTGATTTTAATATTTTTAGTGACTTATCCTTTATTGTGACAGGAGCTACCAGTGATTGGCATGAACGTGTAAGGCGCTTGACAATAACATTGTTTGAGTTTGAGATTGTATATACCATCCTTATTGGTACTGCTGCCCAGATAAGTGAAGCTAAAAACTTAGTTTATTTTCTCGGTTCCTACTACTGCTTCTTCATCTTGATTTACTCCTAGGTTAAGCGACTTAGTCTTTATACCTTGATTTTTGATCACACACCCTGAACCTTGAAGACTTCTAAAAATTCATTCATTTCTCAACATTGAAATCATCTGCATAACCTAAGTCTAGGTGAGTTTCGCCTTTCAGTTTAATACTTATTCTCCCATAGCCTTTGCTTCACACTTTAGGACAAGCTAGTCTGACAGATAAACCTTCCTATGGACATAACCCATTGCACTCTTTTAGTGTGGACTATATAGTGTGTATGGGGGATATATGAAAAAAAGTTTATGTCGAAAATGGGGACATTAGATTTACTCGGAGTTACGAAGGAAAACGTTTGTAGGAAGGAGTATCGTTTTAACGACACAGATGCAAACTTTATTGCATATTAACGCGCTTCTGCTCATAATTTAAAAGAATACTATCTCTTTAAAACCAAATTATCTTAAGTATTATAATTTAGGGAAAATAGCCCCCTCAGAAGTATAGAAAGAAAACTATTGCATAGACTGCTCTCCCAAGGACATTTGAAACCTTTGGGCACAAAAAAGCTTTTTTATATATGATAATATCCCTAACCTCTCCTTCTAATAAAAATCCAAAACATACACCAACTCAAACTTAAAACGAAGAATTACTACCACAAACTGGAGCAAGACTAACACATCTTATGCTTTTTAAGGAAGAGCACATCATCTTTGTTGCACTGGAAACAATTATTAATTCGAGTTGTGTTTTTATTTTTCACCAACAACAAAATAAGCAACATCAAAATACAACATCATATAACTTATAAACATATATTCATATCATGTAACATATATAACATATCTCATAACATATATAATATATAACATCAACAACAACACCATATAACTTATAGCATATATCCGTATCACATATAATATATAACATACCACAGAACATATATAACATATAACATCAACAACAAAATAAAAAACATCAACATACAACTTCATATAACTTATAACATATACTCATATCACATGACATGTATAACACATCAAATAACATATATCAGAGGCAACGCTGTAGCGTTGCCTATAGTAAAGGCCATACGGCTCCAATGTTTTATTATTTATTTGTTATTTTTTTTTTCCCAGAGGCACTTCATATGGAAGGGTTTGTCGTAGAAACTTCAAAGGGGGATCATTCGATTGGAAATCGAGAGTTCTAGTGCCCTTTTTAATAGTCGAAAATGATTGGAGGGTAACTAGCCCCCCCCCCCACGCCCATCATTCCCCCAACACATCCAACACAACCCTCAGGGCAAGGGTTTTAAGTTATGCCCTGGGGGCATATAAGGTTTTTATAGAAGGCGTTGTTGTAGAAACTTCAAAACAGGCTCATTCAATTGGAAATTAAAGAGCTAGTGCCCTTTTTAATAGTCGAAAGTGATTGGAGTGTAACTAGCCCCCCTCCCCCCCCACACCCATCATTTCCCCAAACACATCCAATCAAAATTTTGAGATAGCCATTTTGTTCAGCGTAGTTGGTTTCCAGATAGAAAATATATTTTTGAGGAGGATACTCCCCCACAACCCTCAGGGCAAGGGTTTTAAGTTATGCCCTGGGGGCATATAAGGTTTTTATAGAAGGCGTTGTTGTAGAAACTTCAAAACAGGCTCATTCAATTGGAAATTAAAGAGCTAGTGCCCTTTTTAATAGTCGAAAGTGATTGGAGTGTAACTAGCCCCCCTTCCCCCCCCCCACACCCATCATTTCCCCAAACACATCCAATCAAAATTTTGAGATAGCCATTTTGTTCAGCGTAGTTGATTTCCAGATAGAAAATATATTTTTGAGGAGGATACCCCCCCACAACCCTCAGGGCAAGGGTTTTAAGTTATGCCCTGGGAGCATATAAGGTTTTTATAGAAGGCGTTGTCGTAGAAACTTCAAAACAGGCTCATTCAATTGGAAATTAAAGAGCTAGTGCCCTTTTTAATAGTCGAAAGTGATTGGAATGTAACTAGCCTCTCTCCCCCCCACGCCCATCATTTCCCCAAACATATCCAATCAAAATTTTCAGATAGCCATTTTGTTCAGCGTAGTTGATTTCCAGATAGAAAATATATTTTTGAGGAGGATACCCCCCCACAACCCTCAGGGCAAGGGTTTTAAGTTATGCCCTGGGGGCATATAAGGTTTTTATAGAAGGCGTTGTCGTAGAAACTTCAAACAGGCTCATTCGATTGGAAATTAAAGGGTTATTGCCCTTTTTAATAGTCCAAAATGATTGGAGGGCAACTAGCCCCCCGCCCCACGCCCATCATTCCCCCAAACGCATCCAATCAAAATTTTGAGATAGCAATTTTGTTCAGCGTAGTTGATTCCCAGATAGAAAATATATTTTTGAGGAGGATACTCCCCCACAACCCTCAGGGCACGGGTTTTAAGTTATGCCCTGGGGATATATAAGGTTTTTATAGAAGGTGTTTTCGTAGAAACTTCAAAACATGCTCATTCGACTTGAAATTAAAGGGCTAGCGCCCTTTTTAATAGTCGAAAGTGATTGGAGTGTAACTAGCCCCCTTCCCCCCCCACGCCCATCATTTCCCCAAAACACATCCAATCAAAATTTTCAGATAGCCATTTTGTTCAGCGTAGTTGATTTCCAGATAGAAAATATATTTTTGAGGAGGACACTCCCCCACAACCCTCAGGGCAAGGGTTTTAAGTTATGCCCTGGGGCATATAAGGTTTTTATAGAAGGTGTTGTCGTAGAAACTTCAAAACAGGTTCATTCGATTGGAAATTAAAGGGCTAGTGCCCTTTTTAATAGTCGAAAGTGATTGGAGTGCAACTAGACCCCCCCCCCCCACGCCCATCATTTCCCCAAACACATCCAATCAAAATTCTGAGATAGCCATTTTGTTCAGCGTAGTTGATTTCCAGATAGAAAATATGTTTTTGAGGAGGACACTCCCCCAGAACTTTCAGGGCAAGGTTTTAAGATATGCCCTGGGTGCATGTAAGGTTTTATAGAAGGCGTTGTCGTAGAAATTTCAAAAAGGTTCATTCGATTGGAAATTCAAAGGGATAGTGCCCTTTTTAATAGTCAAAAGTGATTGGAGGGCAACTAGCCCCCCCCCTCCCTACGCCCATCATTCCCCTAAACACATCCAATCAAAATTTTGAGATAGCCATTTTTGTTCAGCGTAGTTGATTTCCAGATTGAAAATATATTTTTGAGGAGGACACTCCCCCACAACCCTCAGGGCAAAGGTTTTAAGTTATGCCCTGGGGGCATTTAGGGTTTTTATAAAAGGCGTTGTCGTAGAACCTTCAAAAAAGGTTCATTTGATTGGAAATTCAAAGGGATAGTGCCCTTTTTAATAGTCAAAAGTGATTGGAGGGCAACTAGCCCCCCCCCCTACACCCATCATTTCCCCAAACACATCCAATCAAACTTTTGAGATAGTCATTTTGTTCAGTGTAGCTAATTTCCAGATACAAAATATGTTTTTGAGGAAGACACTCCCCCACAACCCTTGGCAAGAGTTTTAAGTTATGCCCTGGGGGCAGATAAGGTCTTTATAGAAGGCGTTGTCGTAGAAACTTCAAAACAGGCACATTCAATTGGAAATTCAAAGGGTTAGGGGCATTTTTAATAGTCGAAAGTGATTTGAGGGCAACTAGCCCCCCCCCCACGCCCATCATTCCCCCAAACACATCCAATCAAAATTTTGAGATAGCCATTTTGTTCAGCGTAGTTGATTTCCAGATAGAAAATATGTTTTTGAGGAGGACAATCCCCCACAACCCTCAGGGCAGGGGTTTTAAGGTATGCCCTGGGGGCATATAAGGTTTTTATAGAAGGCGGTGTCGTAGAAACTTCAAAAAAGGCTCATTCGATTGGAAATTCCGAGGGATAGTGCCCTTTGTAATAGTCGAAAGTGATTTGAGGGCAACTAACCCCCCTCTCAAGCCCACCTTTTCTCCAAACACATCCAATCAAAATTTTAAGACAGCCATTTTATTAAACGTAGTTTTAAGTTCTGGAAATTAGGTCTTTGAGGATTACAACTCCCCCAAAGCCCTCAGGGCAAGGGTTGTAATTTAAGGATTCTCCGAATCCTTCATATTATTTCTTATGGAAGGATGCTCGTATAAACTTTAGAGAGGGCTCGTTTGATTGGAAATTGAAAGTTCTTGTTCACTTTTTAAGAGTCAAAAGAGATTGAAGGACAAATAGCCCCTCTCCCTCCTACACGCCCTCAATGCATCAGATAAAAATTTTGAGATGGACATTTTCTTAAAATAGTTCAAAGTTCTGATAACAAAAACTCCGGTGTCGACACAGCCCACCAGGGCCCAGGGGTAGGCGTTGTAAGTTATGCCCTGGGGCATAACTTATTAAGGGGGGGGGTTTATAACTTATGGGAAGGGGTTTTGTATGGGAAGAACACATAGGAAATTTATTATAATTATCCAATTATAAGGTTAAAATACATACTCTGTGATAGATGCAAAATTGCTTTGGCACACAAATTCCTATTAAGGTCAATTCCAAACAGCCGTGATCCCTTTGTGTCAGCAAGTGAAATGGTCTAAACTCCCTTATTGGAGCTATTTTTCAATACATTCATTGTTGTCAATCACTGTCCACAAGTTATGCAAGCTGTCTATTGTTCATATATAAGGTTTTTATCAAAGAGGTAATCGTATAGACTTTGATAAAAGCCTCATTCGATTTAAATTGAAAGTTCTAGATCCGTTTTTAAAGTCAAGAATAATCGGACAGTAAGCACCCCCCCCCCATGCCAAAAAAAACTTGAAACTTTTTGCAATCAAAAACGAACAAAAATTAATTAAAAAAAACTTTCCGAAAAATAAGTTTTTCAAAGAAAAGTAAAGGCCATTTTAAACTTAACCTCAGGAGATACAAATACCTGTTAAAATTCAAACTCAAAACGACCAAAAATTACTATTAAAGAATAAATGAAACCCAAAACGAACAGAAATTAAAAAAACAATCATAGCAAAAAACATACAACAAGTAATAATATAAATGAATAAATAGATCTTAAAGCGAGTAATGCTTAGATTGAATATGAAAATCTAGCTTAAAACGAAAACAAATATTTTGCTATTAAAGTATAAATGAAACTTAAAACGAACAGAAATTAAATAAACAATCAATGCGAACAAAACATATAATATATATTAATGTAAATGAATAAATAAATCTTAAAACGAGTGAAACTTAAATTGAATATGCAAATCAAGTTTGAATCGAATAAAAATAACTACAAACAAGAGTTTGGGTATCGTCTCACTGCAGAAGCCTAAAAACTACTGCGTCATTGGCGCTTTACTGAAAACGAATTATATTACAAATGTTTTCTTTTGTACTTAATATTGAAAATAAATATTAAACTTACAGTAAAATTTTGAACTGATGAGCTTTTAGCAATTAATATCATTATGCATCAAATATTCAGTTTAATTTATTAGTTCTTTTCAAGATTGGTCAAGACAAATATAGTTTCACTACAAGCTAAATTTGGATACTGCCCCCTTTTTTAACTGTAAAAACCTAAAGCCTTCTGCGTCATTGGTGCTTCACTGAAAACAAATTACTCGTATATTACAAATTTATTATTTTCCAGTTCTTACAGCATTGAAAATGAAAATAAAAATTACAGTGAAAAAAAACTTGAACTGATTGATCTTTCAACAATTAATATCATTATATATCTAATATTCAATTTGATTTTGTTTATACTTTCCAAGACTGTTCAAGACTCATAAAGTTTTGCCATTTTTTTTTAACTGTGCCATTTTTTTAACTAATCGTGTTAGTTTGTTATGAAAACATTCTATGGCTTCTAGGCATTTCTATTTGAGCAGAAAACTGCACCTCAAACTTTGTGGAACATGTATTTTCTTGCATAAAACACCAAAATATAATAAAATGTCAAGTTTCGGAGTGTTCCGCCACTCGCAAGCAAGTGCCATTGGTATTTTTGAATCCGCATGGTCAATTTAGGGGGTGGAGGGTAGGCTAATTCTCGTAGCAGCCCCATTCCGTCGTGGTATGGTTCACATTTTCAACACCTGGCGTCCGGACTATCATATAATCTACCAAGCATACAACTACCCCAAAGCAGTATCAATAAATAAATGAAACCCACAACGAACAAAAATTAAAATAAATATTAGAGTCAAACTCAAAACGGGCATAAATTAATGTGAGTAGGGTTCAAAACCCCTATGCTTTCTAAAAGCCAGAATATAATTTGTACTTTACTGAAAAAAATTCAAATGAGTTTACTGAAAAAAATGTGCATTGCCAATTTAATATACATATGCTGATATTTATTCCCTAAAATCTTAATTAATTTTTGATTTCTTAAAGTTACAAAAGTGAAAATATTTCAAAGAATTGTTTTCAGTAAAGCGCCAATGACGCAGTAGGTTTTAGGCTTCTGCAGTGAGACCATACCCAAACTCTTGTTTGTAGTGATTTTTATTCGATTCAAACTTGATTTGCATATTCAATTTAAGTTTCACTCGTTTTAAGATTTATTTATTCATTTACATTAATATATATTGTATGTTTTGTTCGCATTGATTGTTTATTTAATTTTCTGTTCGTTTTAAGTTTCATTTATACTTTAATAGCAAAATATTTGTTTTCGTTTTAAGCTAGATTTTCATATTCAATCTAAGCATTACTCGCTTTAAGATCTATTTATTCATTTATATTATTACTTGTTGTATGTTTTTTGCTATGAATGTTTATTTAATTTCTGTTCGTTTTGGGTTTCATTTATTCTTTAATAGTAATTTCTGGTCGTTTTGAGTTTGAATTTTACCAGGTATTTGTATCTCCTGAGGTTAAGTTTAAAATGGCCTTTACTTTTCTTTGAAAAACTTATTTTTCGGAAAGTTTTTTTTTAATTAATAATATATAACATCAACAACAAAATAAACAAAATCAACATACAACATCATATAACTTATAACATATATTCATATCACATAACATATATAACATATCACATCAACAGCAAAATAAAAAGAAGAAAATCACCATAAGAACCGGAATTGCTGAAAAGAACTAGTGAAATCTAGATAGACAGTTTAATATTTATTGATAGTCGTTGATGAAAGTCTCAGCAATTTTGTATTTATTAACGTTATAAAAGAGAAAACATTTAAAATATATTTTGCTTTGTCTGTTTTATGTATAATAGTCAGCTTGCTAAAGTAAAGTTTAGAGAGGCTAGGTACCTGGAAAATTATTTCACAACGGAGAACGGTTCAAGCTCCCCATACGGGCAAGTTCCAGACAATCCACATTCCAAGGTAAGGGGTACCTACCCTGCTGAAACCGATACTGCAACTACGTCTTAGGAAAGAGGGGTGCTAGACCTTCATGCATCCGCTAATTGGCTAGAATATAGCTTATACCTTACTTTAGACACTAACATGAAAAAAACTGTAAGCTACGGGTTCGAACCCTAAATTAATATTTGCATCTTAAAAGTTTTTCCAATTAACTTGCGTTTTGAAGGATGAGCATTATCCTTTTGTCAGTGTTGCCACGTTCAACCATGAAAATAAACAGTCAAACTAATCAATTAATTTTGACAACACCTTTCTTCCACAAAAATTCAAACATTAATAGTCTGTTGATTAACAAAGATAACTAAACCTTAAAAGAATAGCTAAGCCTTTTTAAGTTGTTTAATGCTATGCGTTTTTAGCTTAATTTTCGCTCGTTTTTAAAAAAGTTTTTTTTTTGCTTAGGCACCCGCTATTACCAGAAACTGAAGAGGTGGTTATGGAGTTTTTTTCAATAAGAATTGGAATTACCGATTTTTCCTTGTTTTTTAAGATAATTATTGTCTTTTAAGCTTCCAGTTCACCAGTTTAAACTACCAGATTTCCTTTCACTGTCCTTGGTACTGCAGAGATAAAGATTCTGCAAGTTCACGACAACGATACTGCAGTATTTACTTGCTATGAGACTAATAGGCTTATGATTACCTGATAACACAATTTGTAAAAAAAAATAAAATAAAATGTAAGTGATAAAAAATGTAACGAACATCCTAATAAATAATTAATTTAATGTAAATAACACGTGTTGAGACTATGGCTGATTTTAGCCTATTTCAAATATCCAATGATTATTATAGTTGATCTTAATTCTGAAGATAATCCAGAGTTTACCGTACCTTAAATAAGCTAGCAATTAAAGAAAAAAAAGGCTACCTCGGCCCTTTCTGATTTCCCATCGAATTTGGGAACTATTATAAGTAATCAACCTTTAACAAAGGTAACGTTTTTGGTCTAGTGCAGTAGATATAGGTCTTGGAATCGTGCAGTACTAAGCTTAAGTTGGTTGGGAGCTCTCGTTCTGCCTTACGATATACAGTGATATATTGTAGGCTTGGCCGGGTAGGAGGTCGTAATATGCAGCCTCTGCAGATCCTGGCGGCTCTCCCATTATGCTTTCTATATCGTCCGGGTAGTCTATTAAAATCTATAAAAAGAAGCTTCTCCTTGAATTTTAGCAGAAGTGCATAGCCAAGTTTATTTATTTATTATGTATTTATTTTTCAACTATTATATATGCTAATTAACTTAATATAGAACACAGTTACAGTTCATTTAAGTCAGACCTAGATATACTGATTAGACCAGATACTCTTAATTTCGTAGACCTTGTTTTCGACGTTTTAATTTTGTACAATATCTACCACTTCGGTCTCAGGACCAGATTGAATATGTTTGGGGCCCGACTGGATCTTTTTTACGGGGCCCTATCTATACATTAAATATTCAAATAAAATATACATGCATAGTGGTTTACTTATGTAAAGTAGTTCAAGTAGTTATTGCAAAATATCTCTAATATAGGACTATCCCGATTAAATTCAATAAATTTGGCATGAACTTTTATGGGTACGAGTTCTCTATATTATATAATAATAAATACATTAATAAATCTCATCCAACAATGCAAGCTTTTTTCATTTTGATGATAACGCGGGGTTCTTTCAAATATGGGGCTCGATTGGGCCCAATCACTTCAATCGCCATTTATGCGGCCCTTTTAGGTCTAGAAACAAAAGTGTTGTATATAGTCATGGTATGAGGAATTTGTAGAAATTTGTTAATCCACTGAATTGCCCTATACCACTATTATTTGAAAAAAACTACGTTTTCTAAAGAGTTAAAGAGGCTGAGTTACAAGGTCGAACCTTAAAACGTACAGGGATTAGGAGGCACAGTTAGGGGGCTGCCGCCGCCCAAACCCCCCGCTTTCGCAGCCTTTAAATAAAAAAAAAGTTTTTTAAACTGAAAGTAAGGAGCGACATTAAATCTTAAAACGAACAGAAATTATTCCGTATATGAAAGAGGCTTTGCCCTCCTCAACGCCTCGCTCTTTACGCTAAAGTTTTTATTGTTTAAAAAAAGAGTTGTGAGAAATTCAAACTTTAGCGTAAAGAGCGAGGCGTTGAGGAGGGCAAAGCCTCTTTCATATACGGAATAATTTCTGTTCGTTTTAAGATTTAATGTCGCTCCTTACTTTCAGTTTAAAAAACTTTTTTTTTATTTAAAGGCTGCGAAAGCGGGGGGTTTGGGGGGCGGCAGCCCCCCAACTGTGCCTCCTAATCCCTGTACGTTTTAAGGTTCGACCTTGTAACTCAGCCTCTTTAACTCTTTAGAAAACGTAGTTTTTTTCAAATAATTTCTGCACGTTTTTTGTACAGTTTATTACTTTATTATTGCTCCTTGTAACTCAGCCTCTTTAACTCTTTAGAAAACGTAATTTTTTTCAAATAATTTAAAAAAGAAACTGGGTTTCTTTTTAAAGTTTGAATTCAGTATTAAAAAAATTGCTCTGATGGTGAATCGAACCCGGGTTTTCCGCCTGAAAGTCTGGAGTGTAACCGCTAGACTATACAGACACAACAGTAATTGTTTTTTAGTATATGGAAGCTATTTTCGACGCAAGCAAATTCCCAAAAAACTTGATATTTGGTTTTTGGAAAACAGGGAAGGAGTGATCAGATTGAGCTGAAATTTCGAGGATAAGCTTCCAGGCCCTAGGAAAGATTATCCTCCAAATTTCAGCCCGATCAGACAACGTTAAAGGGGGGTTGTGGTCGGAAAAATTAACATGGGCTAATATAGGAAAACAAGGTTTTTCGTAAATGTAAATTCGGGGGATAATTTTTTTCGGTCTGAAATATCAAAAGGCCCTAACAGGTCGAATTCTGCTTCGAATGAGTCCTCATTCAACCGGATCCGTTGCCAACTGTGGCCTGTAGGCGTGGCTAAGAAAAAAAAAGAAATGAATTTTAAGTGGCTATATTTGGTTTTTTGAAAACAGGGAAGGAGTGATCGGATTGAGCTGAAATTTCGAGGATAAGCTCCCGGGCCCTAGGAAAGCTTAACTTCTAAATTTCAGCCCAATCGGACAACGTTAAAGGGGGGCTGTGGTGGGAGGGTCCAAACTTCCGGCCCAGTTTACCCCATGAAGATAAAGTCGGAGGAGGATGAAATTTTGCAAGTTTCTTAGTTTGAGCTTGGGCTACAAAATGCGATTACCGCCGTCTCTCTGCGACCTCTAGGACCTGAAATCGCTTAACATTGTGGTGGGTCGCCTCTTTATAGAGGCACAACTGTGCCTCCTTGATATCCTGCAAAGAATATACGAGTATGAACGATCTGTGTCGCGGAAAGGTCCTTAGTCGCAAGAATAGTGCTTAGCTAATTTAACTATTATTCCGAGCAGATAATTATTTACATTAGTTCCCTTATTGAGAATCAAAAAATTATTCTCAACGACGACTTCAAAGCAGTTCTTGGTTTTAAAAATAATATAATAAAAGGTGAAAATTCAAGCAGTACTTTTACCCTCCCGAAATATTCTTGAACTGACGCCACTGCGGAGGAAGGCTCTACAAAGCTATAATTTCACTGTATATAATGGTTTCGCTAAGTCAAACAGTTCGTGGTAACGAACTGTAAGTAAGGAGCGACCCTGCTGAATGGTAACCGAAAATCTAAAAAACCGAATTTTGATACCAATAGATATACCAAACGAATCGGATTTTTATGCTGATTTCAAATATATAAGTTTCTTTAAGTTTAGTCCTACCCATAAAAGGTTACGAGCCTCAGAAAATTTGCAATATTTTCGAAAAAAGGGGGAAACGCCCTCTAAAAGTCATAGAATCTTAAGTTGAAGTCATAGTTTGAATTTTGTCTCAATTCCTTAAGAACGACTCCTGGAACATAAGGGTTGTTCAATTGGAACAATAAGAAGCTTTTTTCAAAAGTACTAAAAAACTTAAGCGTAAAGAGCGAGGTGTTGAGGAGGAGACAACCCCCTTCATATACGTAAAAATTTCTGTTTGTTTTAAGTTCTAATGTTGCTCCTCACTTTCAATTGAAAAAAAATTGTTTTTTTATTTTATCACATAGAAGGATTTACTTCACTCTGTCAGAGGCATAGGTAGGTTTTTCGCCATCCGGAGGGATTGCTAGTTTTTGCCCTCCCCCCTAAGAACGTTTAGTAGTCCTATCTTCACTGGACTTAATTCATGGAAATGTAAAAGGAGAAGGAACAGAATGTATTTTATAATGTCGGGAGGGCTGGTGCTGGTATTTCTTATCATTTTTGATAAAAATACCAAAAAAGGCATCTTTCAATGGAAGTACCCTTAAATGAAATTTTTCAGAATATGGATGGAGGCTTCCCCCTGTCTTCCCCCCATCTTAATTGACACTCCTACCAATCTTTCATAACATATATAGTATATATCACCTACATTACATGGCGTCCAAACAGATGCTGCACCAATGGATAAGTGCGACAACTTGCCACAACCCTCACCCCAAGATATGCCACCGAAAGAGCTCAATGTAAAAGTTTCAATTTATAATCGCTTTTAATCTTAATTTAGTGCATTTTGAATGAGATTGTTATTACAAAAATTCATTTTATTAATGTAAATGTAAATATATTCGTGGGAATGAAAAGGGGGATGGTAAAAGTAATTTTTTTTCATGTAAATACATGAATTAATTCATGCAAATGCAAATGGAGAAGGTGGCAAAATATATTTTCAAAAACTGGGGGGGGGGGTTAATTTTTAATGAAAATACCAAAGAAGGCATTTTCAATTAAAGTACCCCATAAATGTATATTTCAATATTTAGGTGGAAATTTCTCTTGGCCTCCTTCTTCCCCAGCTGAATCCCTGTGCTACCTTTCATATGGTATTTATTAGCTAAATGGCGCCCAAAGAGATGGGGCCATGAGCGCCCTTAGACTGAATTTTAGGGGGGGCTTACCTGGTCCAATCTGCACTTCCAGTGCTGTATAATTGAAATCTCAAGACAAAATATCATAGGCAGCGCTAGCAATGCCTAAGTAAAGAGTGATGTGGGCACAATATTTTTTCTTTTTAGACCAGGCACTTCTTATAGAAAGAAATGTCCTAGGAACTTCAAAAGACCTCATGGAGGGCAACCTGCTCTGCCTCCCCCACGTCAGTCACTTCCCCAAACACATCCAATCAAAATTTTGAGATAGCCGTTTTGTTCAGTGTAGTTTTAAGGTCCAGAAATTATGAGTTTGAGAATGACAACCCCCCCCCCCAACCCTCAGAGCAAGGGCTGCAAATTATACCCTGTGGGGATATAAGGTTTCTTACAGAAGCGGTGGTCGTATAAAACCCCAGAGGGGGCTCATTTGATTGGTAATCAGAAGTTCTACTAGTCTTTTTTAACAGTCAGAAGTGATTGGAGGTCATCCAGCCCCCCCCCCATACACCAATCATTTCCCCAAACACATTCAATCATAATTTTTGAGATAGCCATTTTGTTCAGTGTAGTTGAAAGGTTCAGAAATTATGTCTTTGAGGATAACTCCCCCCCCCCCCATATAGCCCTCAGGTCAAGGGTTGTAAGTTACACCCTGGAGGCATATAAGGTTTTTTATAGAAATGGTGGGTCATATAAAATTTAAAGAGGGCTCACTGGATCGGTAATCAGAAGCTATAGTGCTCTTTCCAAGAGTCAAAGTGATCATAAGACAAATAGCCCCCCTCCCACACACACACACACACGTCGTATTTTCCAGAAACGCATCTGATAGAAATTTTAAGATGGTCATTTTTTGTCGTAGAAACTTCGAAAAGGGCTCAGTCGGTTGGTAATTGAAAGGGCTAGTGCCTTCTTTAATAGTCAAAAGTGATTGGAGAGCAACCACCCCCCCCCCCGCGCCCATCATTTCCCCAAACACTTCCAGTCATTCCAGAAATTCCGAGATAGTTATTTTGTTTGAGGTAGTTTAAAAGTCCCTAAATTATGTCTTTCAGGATGAGAGCCCCCTCACAGTCCTCAGGGAAAGGGTTGTAAGGTATGCCCCCAGGGCATTTAAGGTTTTTTATGGAAACGGTGGTTGTATAAACTTAGGAAGGGGCTCATTGGATTGGAAATTGGAAGTTGAAGAGCCATTTTTAAGAGCCAAATTTATCGGAAGGCAGCTATACCCCCCCCCCCCCCATGTCATATTTTCCCCCAATGCATCCGATAGAAATTTTAAGATAGCAATTTGTTCAAAAATAGTGCAAAGATCTCGTAACATGGCCTTTGGGGTTGACACAACCCCCAAAGTACGGGGATAAGGGTTTTAAGTTATACCCCGGGGAGATGTAAGGTTTTAATGAAGAGGTGGTCTTGTGAACTTTAGAGTACGGTCATTTGATTGGAAATGCATACTTCTAGTTCCATTTTTAGAGTCAAGCGTGATGGAAAGAAAATAGCCCTTCCCCCTCTCCCGGATATCCTCTTTTCACCAATCACATTCGATCGAAATTGTGAGACGGCCATTTTGCAGCCAATAGTCCAAAGAGAATATAACAATGTCTTCAGTAATCAAAATTAAGAAATATTTAGGAGGACGTTGAACTAAATTAAAACAAACTATAAGCATGTGAACTTTCAAAAAGGTGTGAAAGTGTAAACTTTGAGTGTTATTTATTGCCTTCTTCAAGGGGATTTGGGTCAGCAGATTCCTGACAATATTGAATAGTTTATGGGATGACTAGTCCCAGTGGAGTGTATGGGACTGCCGTGAACAGGAAGTTTATGTGATGGGTTTATGGGGTTTCTAAGCGGGCTGGTTTTACCATGGAGTATGGGAGTGAGTTTCTACGTGTTTCTTTAGTTCTTCTCTAGCCGTGTCCGAGTCAAGTCCTTGTTTTATTGTTTTATTGTGTACATAGTTTATAGTGAAAGAGACTCTTCTACCTCCTCCACGAGAACCCATAACTGAACGATTCGGCTACGTTACCAAAACACTTATCAAAGTAAACCCTTTATCAGCAGAAAGAAAGGTTTGCAAAGTGGTTGCAGCGGTTTTCCGTGGGGGAGGATTTGTAAGCAGTGCTAGCAGTGAACTTACAGCTAGTGATTTGTGGACTCTACCTGAGCTTTATCTTCACCAGCTTCAATTGGACTTGAAATTTGGCGAGTTTCGCACCTTACCTTTGCACCTGTGCCTGTACCCCTTACACTGTCTGTGAAGTTATTTCAACTTTTGTGCTGAATACGTCTGCTGTATTCAAGCAATTTCTACCGTCACTAGCGCCACAATTTTGCGCCTGTTTTTCATCTTCACTGCCTGAAAGCTAAGCCTGCTTACTTGTGTTGGGTCAGTGGCGAAGAGACATTTCTGCCATCGGCGAGGCCAATTTCCGCCGAAAGCCATGAATCGTACATCAGTAAACTGTGACCTGAGTAAATTACTGGAAACCAAAGAAAAGTGAATCGGTAAGTCACGCATTCAGTTCGCACCGCGAATATAGGAACCTTGCTAGGAGTGATATTCATTGTTTAAAGTTTGAATTTATTGTACATTATTAATTACCAGATTAAAACCGCTTTCTGCTCGTTGTTTGCTGGCATAAAATGAGTCAAATACCTATTCTTGACCCTTCTGATAGTGGGTATAATAAAGCAATTGCTCTCTTATTTTTGAGGGAAGTTAAAAGTAAAGGCATTAATGTCCCGGAAAATTTTGATTCTGAAAGTGAAGACTATGAACCTGGTCTAGTTGTAAAATTTTTAATGGAAGTTGGAAACCTTTTGGCCAAACCAAAAAGCGATAATGAGGGAGGAACTTCTGGGCAGGGTGCAATAAATGGATTATTGAGAGATGAGGGTCATGTTGGCAGTGAATGTCGGGTGTAATTGGACCTATTATGGACCCCTTAGCAAATATCCCAGTTTTAAATAATCCAAAGTTTATTAAGCCATTTTTCAGCCAATTGAAAATTTGAAAGCGTTGGTCAATTGGTCTGATAGTCAAATGATCAATGCAATTCCGTTGAGGGTCAGAGGACCGTTGTTGAATTTTTTTGAGGACAGGGATTTTATGAACATTGTAAGTCTAGAGGAATTGGAAAGAGAATTGACCGAGGCGTATTTGCCGGGAAAAACCGCTGGAAAAAAAATTTAAGGAATTAGCTGAGCTCAAGCAGTCAGCTAATGAAACAGTATATCAGTTTTATATGAGAGTTGAGAGTGCAGCAAAAGCTTACGGGTTTGAATTCGAAACTCTAGCTGTTTTTCCCGAAGGGATAGCTTCGGGAAACTATATAAGAATTTTTATTTTGTTGTGTTGTTTTGTTGAGGGCTCAAGGGTGAATATAGAGAGGTATCTATTAAAGCATGAGGAGGAGTATAGTACTTTGAAAGAAGCGTATAAGGTTGCAAAACGCTATGAATCCATAGAAAATGCAGTTTTAGAAGAGAAACAGGAATTTTTATCGGCTGCCGTAGGGTTTGGCATGAGAAGGACAGAGCAAGATGAGGAACTCCGTCGAGGCTGGCACGACGTAAAACGAGGTCAGGGAATAAGAGGTTGGTCAGTTGGTAGGGGATACAGAGTTAGAGGAAGAGGTCAGGATAGAAGTTATAGTATAGATAGTGGAAACGAAGGATTTGGTTACATGTCCCAGGGAAGTGGTAGTAATATTCCCGCTACCAGAGAGTGCTACATATGTCATAGTACAAGTCATCTAAAGAAAGATTGCCCAAATATTATCTGCAATAACTGTAAGAAAAGAGGACATGCGGCTAAGTTTTGTTCAAAACAATCAAGGGAAGTGCAGTATAGAGATAGAGCCTACTGTTTTGTATGCTGGAGTAAGGAACACAAAGCCTATGATTGTCCTAGCCGATACAGGGATCAGGACAGGTCTCAGGGAGCAGGCTCTACAGGTATGAATCAGGGAAACTAGAAAGCCAGATAGTAAAAGAGGAGTTGATATCTGGTGTATTTGAAAATTCTCCTCACTGTGAATATTTTTGTTACATGGGATTGAAATAGATTATCTCGGATTAGAATTACCAGAGTTAGCTCGGTTTCAGAGAAGAGAGCCTGAGTCAAAGAGAGCCATTGAGTATCTTGAGTCAAAGAATTGGGGTGATAATTCTTTGAATGGCATTCACGTTGGGATACGTGGTGCTGGGACTGGTGAAGGGGCGGACGTAAGTCGACCGAGGGACCAGCTTCCAGGTTATAAGGAGGAACCTAGAAGGAGTGTAGTTCAGGGGATCCTGGATCAGTAAGGCCTGGACTTGGCGCGGAATGGAGTAGGTGGTGGATCACCAAGCCTTAGAAATCCTGCAGGTAGCGCGCCTAGTGAGAGAGATGCAAATTTGCCGAAAGAGAGTAATGCAAATTTGGGCGACAAAGAGAATATTTCATGTGTGAAGAGAGATGCAAATTTGCCAAGAGAGAGTAATGCAAATTTGGGCGGCAAAGAGAATATTTCATGTGTGAAGAGAGATGCAAATTTGCCGAGAGAGAGTAATGCAAATTTGGGCGACAAAGAGAATATTTCATGTGTGAAGAGAAATGACGTCATGTTTTCAAAGAGAGAGAGAGACTTACCTTTGTGGTTGGTTCGAATTTTTGACAGTTTATTTATGAAGGATGATATTCTTTATTGCTATCCGGTAGGAGGCGTTGGCAATGAAAAAGGGTACCCTAGAACATCGAGAATTGTCTTGCCAAGCGTCCTAGTAGATTCCACAATAAAGCTATCGCATGATCATTTACTTATTGGTGGACATATGTCAGCTGAGAAGACATTAGAACGAGTTAGTCGAATTTTCTTTTTTGATAAAATGAATTTGAAAGTCAGAGAATTTTGTGAGAATTGTAACGTGTGTCTGCGTAAAAACAAGCTTCATCGAACAGTAAAACCAACTTTAGGTGAAAATGAAGATCCGAGGTACCCCCTTCGAATCTTTTCGTTGGATTCTGCTGGTCCAATGGGAGGTACGTTTGGTGGGCCTACAGAGGAAGGGAATTCACATATTTTGGTAGGGGTTGATCATTTTTCAAAGTTCTGCGTTTTAAAGGTTGTGCCGAGGATCACTGCTGAGACAATGTGTAAATTCCTTTGTGAGTCAGTTATATCTTATTTTGGCCTTTTTGAGGTATTAATCACGGATTCTCATCAGTCTTTCCGATCGAAGTTTATTTCTGAGTTGTGTCGTAAATTTAAATAAACCACTATTTGTCCTCTAGTTGTAACCCACAGTCTAATGGGTTATGTGAGAACCATGTGAAAGTGACAAAGTCTATTCTGAAAGCTTGTTACCGTGGGATATCTATTTACCCTTGGTACAGAACTTTTTGAACTCCACCGTTTCTTCAACAACTGTGTTCACCACATCACCACACATATCAAGTAGTGTTTGGTCGACAACCTCTTACCTTTTTAGATATTCAGCTTTCAGTACCTACTGTTGATTATTTCAATTCTTACAAAGATTATATGATCAACTTGGTGAGGAATTTGTTTGGAATTACAGGGTTTGTGACGAAGAAGTAAGAAAGGAAAAGAAGGCTCAGAGTTTACAATATAACAAGAAAGCTGTTGATTTACCAGTTCTGACGGAAGGAGACTTGGTGTATGTTCAAGATCGCGCACAGAATTCTCATGAAATCAAAGGCTTAAAGTTGACATTCCGAGGTCCATATATTATTTTGAAGGTTTTGAAGGATTCATTGTTTCTAGTCCAAGAGTTGTCTGGGTCTTATTTAAGGAGAACTGTTAATGCTCGTTTGGTGAAACCGGTTAAAGATACAGAAACCTTTTTGCGTTTTAACCCGGTGTTCAGGAAACCTTTTTGCGTTTTAACCCGGTATAAGGCTAAGGTTACCCACAGCTATAGTTTACAGAAAAGACCAGGGCTTGTAACATTATTGGGACAATCTCCTCTAGTCCCAACTTTCTCTAGTTGATTCTACCCAAACATCTAATTCTGCAACAGAGACCAGTATAGAAGCGAGAGAAGATGAACTGGATCTAAGAACATTGGAGACTGGAATAAATTTTACGGGGTCTGAATCGAGGTAGGTAACTCAGAGCTCGACAAAAATTCTGAGCAACCAGAAATTAATTTGCTACAGATACCAACTATTCAGCAGCTTGATGAACCAATTATGACTCAATTGAGGGTAGAGCAGAGAAATACAGGTAGTTTCGAAGTTAGGGAGCCAATTGCCGTAGGACCTTCTAGACCTAGTATACCTAGAAAGGTAAGTAGACCAATGAAGTTAAGAGGATTTTACAAAGAATATTAGGAAATATAGTTTGGTAGAGATAGTGATGGGATTTTTCTTCAGATTTTTTCTTATAGAATAGAACATTGGAATTTCCTCATTTTTTTCGTCAGTTGGAATCTATGTTTTTTTTGGAAGGGTATATTTAGAAGGTGACTTTGGGATTTGCTGAAAGCTCATCAGCTGACAGTTAGAAAAACAAAAAAACAGTTGAATTGAGAAATAAAAGAAAGGATAAATGCCTTGACTTTGTTCCTTGAAGTATTTTAAAATCTTCATTTGTTTTTTTTTAAATATATGAATGATTGTCTTCATTGACTGGCATTTATTGTAATGGTGCTTTTGCTTTAATGTCTATTTACTTGTTTAATCTGTAATGTGTATTTATTAATTAGGTGTAGGGAATGCGAGTTTTCTGCGAACATTTTAATCCTATGATATTTTGAAATATGAATTTAATGTAATTTTAAATTACAATTTTAAATTACAATTTTAAATTACAATATGATAATTTTAATCCTACAAATGTGAAAGAGATCGAAAATTCACATTTGGAACCATAAGAGAACTACAAGAGAAAAGTTTGAAACTATCTAGAGTTGGGTCACTCCTTTGAGACCCTGTGAAGTAATTCTGAACAATATAGAATTTTCTGTGCATAGTTTTTTTTCTCCTTTTAGTTGGTTTTTATGTTAGTTTCGGGTGTCGGGTTATGTCATAGTGTTTGGAAAATTATTTTTGGTACAAATAATTTCAAAAAGGGGGGGGGGGGAATCTGTAAACTTTGAGTGTTATTTATCACCTTTTTCAAGGGGATTTGGGTCAGCAGATTCTTGACAATGTTGAATAGTTTAAGGGATGACTAGTCCCAGTGGAGTGTATGGGACTGCTGATAACAGGAAACTTATGTGATGGGTTTATGGGGTTTCTAAGCGGGCTGGTTTTACCATGGAGTATGGGAGTGAGTTTCTACGTGTTTCTTTAGTTCTTCTACTTCTCTAGCCGTGTCCGAGTCAAGTCCTTGTTTTATTGTTCGTTTACCTGCATCTATTTCAAAGTACTGTACTGTACATAATATTAATACAATAAACACATAGTTTATAGTGAAAGAGACTATTCTACCTCCTCCACGAGAACCCATAACTGAATGATTCGGCTACGTTACCAAAACGCTTATCAAAGTAAACCCTATATCAACAGAAAGCAAGGTTTGCAAAAGCATTATCTCAAGAAAAATTTATATTATTAAGTTAGATCTGTAAGAGTAAGTTGTGAGGGATTTTGAACTAGCCAAAAGGCACTATGTGTATACTTTTAGTACTACAACTACAGTTACTGTAACTAATGACGCTTAGAGCATTGGGGTGAAACTTCTAGGAAGTTTTTAGGGGGTGTTCCAATTAAACGAAAAAACTGTATACATTCAGGTTTTCAAAAAGGCATATAAGTAACATCATAGGCAGCACCACTCTGTAATAGCTAGAAATATCATTGAAACATTTGAAGAAGCTAATTCGATTCAAAATTAAAAGTTCTAGGGTCCTTTCTAAGAGTAAAAAGAGATAAGAGGGCAATCAGGCCGTCTCTCAAGCCGATTTACTTCCCAAACACATCTAGTCAAAATTTTGAGACAACTATTTTGTTCAGCATAGTAGAACGGTCCAGCAACTATGTCTTTAGGGATAAGATAAGATAACGTGTATTTCAAGCCAAAATGTGACCATGTCCACAAATAACATACAAGATTAACAAATTGCAGCACTCGTCACAATAATAAAGAAAAAAACAAAATAAAAACTACTCTCTTCTTTTTGCAAAATACTCATCAAGATATCTTCCCACTAGACAAATAAATTATGACGACGTACTTTTCAAGGCATCAGGAAGCAGTACTCCATCATTCCCAAATAAATTTTCCCTTACCGCCAAAAGACCTCGACAACGACTCAGACAATACTCCAAATTCTCCTCCTCTTCTTGGCAAAGAGGGCAAGCAAACCTGCCGTCCGGGACACTTTTCCTCCTCTCAAATCTTTCAATCTCGAACGAATCGGAAGGCAATTAGATAGTAGCTGCATCCAATATGTAAGGTATCTTAGAACGCTCCAGCAACTATGTCTTTAGGGATAAGATAAGATAACGTGTATTTCAAGCCAAAATGTGACCATGTCCACAAATAACATACAAGATTAACAAATTACAGCACTCGTCACAGTAATAAAGAAAAAATAAAAATAAAATAAAAACTTATTTAAGGAATAAATATTCAAGGAAACCTTAAAGTTTCCGAATTCTTAACCTCCTCACCCCATTTCTGTATCGTCTGGTCCTCCAGCACCCGCTTGATTTCCTTGTCCAACTGTAATTGTTGACTAGTTGGTCCAAGGCCATCATTCCATGCGAAAGAAAAACCTGTCTTATCCAGTTCCTCTTTAACTTTAAAAGGATATTGGGCATAAAAAACCCCCATAATTATGCCAAACTATGGATTCTTATAGAAAAATACCGAAAAGATAATTTTTTTTCCTGAAAATGACCTTGTCAATAAAAAACGGACAGAGCTTCATCTAAAAAAAACTTTTTCCACAAAACAAGCTTTTCAAAGAAAAATAAAGAGCGCCATTAAGCCGAAAATGGGCAGAAATGAAGTCAAGTATTCATCCAAACGTAAAACTACCACAAATCACAATTGATAAATAAATGAAACTCGAAATTAACACAAGTTAGAATAAATAGCCGAGTCAAACTCGAAACGAGCAAAAATTAACATTAGTAGGGGTAAAAAAAACCCCATGCCTTCTCAAGACCAGAACATAATTTGCGCTTTACAGAAAACAAAATAAGTTTAAATGTTTTCACTTTTTTTAGTTAAATAAGTAAAAAACTTTTTTACTCACTCTTTTTTGCCTATTTTTTTTATTTTAAGGAATAAATATCAGTATAGATAAATTAAACTGAAATTCTACGGTCATTTTTTTCAGTAAAGCTTAAGTTATGTTCTGGTCTTGAGAAGGCATGGGAGTTGTCAGCCCTAGTAATGTTAATTTTTGCTCATTTTGAGTTTGACTTAGCTATTTATTCTAATTTCTGTTCGTTTTGAGTTTCATTTAATTGTTGATAGTGATTTGTGGTAGTTCTACGCTTGGAAGATTATTTGACTATATTTCTGCCTACTTTTGGCTTAATAGAGCTCTTTACTTCTCTTTGAAAAATTATTCTGTGGAAAGTTTTTTAAATTAGGTGGCCTGGCGCCCCCTTTTGCACCCCCCCCCCCCTCTTATGGACGCCCATGGATGGGGCACCAATGGACAAGTCCAACCATTCCCCTTGCCACTATTCTTCTCCCTCCTAGGCACGCCATTATCCACTGTAAGAACTCAACTTAAAAGTTTCAATTAATATAGACTTTAAATTTTAATCGAGTGCATTTAAATAAGAATGTTATAACAAAAAACCTGTTTTTAATATACAGTACACCTATCAAAGAATGGTTACGTCATGTCCCAATCACGTGCTGTTGTTTATACGCGAGGAGTAATTTATTGATTCCTATGGAATTCAATTTCCTCTAAATCAGTTGAATTTGTGCTTCTGTTAAGTAAACAAGTACTTAAGAATGGGAGAATCTAAACCTAAGGATACTTTGTTGAGTAAAGTTAGTAACAAAATAGTTGGAGGACTTGAACAGTTCTTTTTCAGGTAAATTTTCTGAAAAATTGGGTACAATTTTTGTTTAGCTACTTTTTGCTATCTTGGAAACGTGTTAGGTTAGGAAAATGAAATTGGTAACACCAAATAGCCCATTGGGAACAGCTTAATACTAGCCTACTATTCCGTCGTGGGGTATATTTTAGGCCCTGGATTAAGTGGTGTCAATTCACGGAAATCAGAGGTATAGGCAAAAATTTATGTTTCAAAAACTAGGTGGGATGTATTTTGGGACCATCAGGGAGGAGGGGGCACGATAGAATCCTAGAATTAAGGCTATTGAGAAGGAAATATGTTAAGAAAACATTTTTTTACTTCATAACATGCAGAAAAAATTTAGTTAAACTTTAGTTCTATAATTTACCCCCCAACTCCCCTTAATGTGCCAATAAAAAAAAAGAAAGTGCTGTTTTCGGGAGAAATTTTTTGCAAATCATATTATTGACTTACGAATAGTAAACATACCACTCGATGCCTTTTTTTATGCTCTTTCCAAATATGATAATCATTTTTGTTGGACATGAATTTTACCCCCATCCCAATATATATACCAATTCAGGGTATATATTTGCACATTAGGGGGGTGGGGGTAAATTTTAAACTTACCTCCCATTTACATCAGAAATAAAATTTACCCCCACCCCCCTAATTTACGGATAGGTGGGCGCTTTCAAAATATGTTACCTTCAATTTATAAAAGTGCTTTACATTACTTTACCGCCCCCTCCCCAATGTGCAAATATATAGCCCAAATTATATATTTCCCATGAACTTTCCCGTTTATTGATTTCGTCGACCTTACTTCTTCGCTATTAAATCTAGCCTGTTTGAACAAAAGAATTACGTAATCCACGGAAAAATGTATGGGAAATATATAATTTGGGCTATATATTTGCACATTCGGGGCTGGAGAGTAGCTTGTAGGAATGATATATACTGAGCAGGTATTTTAGGACTCAATATATATTAAACTCTCAGTCCTCATTCATTTGTTCCTTTCAGTAATCTTCTGGTGTTTTATTTTTAATTTACTAGCAATAAAAAAACAGCATGAAATGGAAATTGTTTTATATGAAACAAAGTAGAGAGCTGCCTGTAACATTCTACTTTTCCAGTATAATGCTCTTTATGTCGTTGTATCGAATGTTGTTCGTTACCCTCCTCAAACCGACCTCTTTGTTATTGTATATAATGTAAAATTGTTTTTTACCCTCCTCAAACCGAGCTCTTTGTTATTGTATCTAATGTAAAATTGTTCTTTACCCTCCTCAAACCGACCTCTATGCTGTTGTATCTAATGTTACATTGTTCTTTACCCTCCTCAAACCGAGCAACTTCCCTCTATTGGCTTTCTTTGTTTTCTCTTATCTTATTCAATTTTCATCATGTGTAGAATTTTATTTACCCTCCTCAAACAGAGCTCTTTGTTTTTGTATCTAATATTAAATTGTTCTTTACCTTCATCAAACCGAGCAACTTCTGTCTATTGGCTTTCTTTGTTTTTTTTCTGATCTTTTTCGGTTTTCATCATATGTAGAATTTTTTTTATATTTGTTTACCATCCTCAAAATGAGCTCTTTGATGTTCTATCTATTTTTAAATTATTCTTAACTCTCCTCAAACCGAGCTCAATGTTGTTGTATCTAATTTTAAATTGTTCTTTACCCTCCTCAAACCGAGCTCTTTGTAATTGTATCTAATATTAAATTGTTCTTCACCCTCCTCAAACCGAGCTCTTTGTTATTGTATCTAATATTAAATTGTTCTTTACCCTCCTCAAACCGACCTCTTTGTTGTTGTATCTAATGTTAAATTGTTCTTTACCCTCCTCAAACCGAGCTCTTTGTTATTGTATCAAGTATTAAATTGTTCTTTACCCTCCTGGAAACCGAGCTCTTTGTTATTATAGCTAATATTAAATTGTTCTTTACCCTCCTCAAACCGAGCTCCGTTATTGTATCTATATTAAACTAGTCTTTACCCTTCTTAAACCGAGCTCTTTGTAATTGTATCTAATATTAAATTGTTCTTCACCCTCCTCAAACCGAGCTCTTTGTTATTGTATCAAATATTAAATTGTTCTTTACCTTCCTTAAACCGAGCAAATTTTGTATATTGGTTTTCTTTCTGAACCCCTATTCTCTGTGCAAATAGTTGATATGAATCAAGCATTAATTTTCTTACACAATAAGAGCAGGCCTATTCACAAATAAAAAACAAAAAAAAGGACAGAAAATCTAGAAATTTTCCCAGTGTTTGCCAGTTTTTGGGTAATATCCTAAGTTTAAATGCAAAATTTTTCTCGTCAAACAAAAGGTTGCGAGTGGTTTTCTTTTTTTCCAACTCCTAATCTCTACCAGAAAAAAAATAATAAAACAACAAATGTCATTGCTTCATAGATGCGCGTTTTCTGGAGTAGTTGTCTCCAGTATTTTTTCTTTATAATGAACTTTTTAGCATTGTTATGTCTTGGGGTGGCCTTGACAGATATCACCTAGAGAAATTCGCAGATGTGGTCCTTGTTTTGGTGAGCTCTACAAACTCTTGAACTTCTTGAGTTATCCTCAGCTAACGTGCAAATTTTATCTTGCCAAATGATAGATTGTTTTTTTGGCAAGTGTTTTTTCTTTTCTTTTTTTTCTGCAGAACCTTAATCTCTTCAAGAAAAAATACACGTGGCATTGCTTCATAGAGGCGATGTTTTCTGGCGTGTTTGTTTCTTGAATTTGTTTTTTTTTTCTTTTATAATGAACTTTTTAGCAGTGTTATGTATCTGGATGGCCTTGGAAGATGTCATCCAGAGACATTCTCTAATGTAGTCCTTCTGCTCTGTGGATTCCACAATCTCTTGGACTACTTGAAGGCGCTGGCTTCAGGAAATTATTGTCATAGTAGGAATTCTTCGAAAAGGAACCGTTAGCAAGGTCTTTAATGTAGTCCTTCTGCTTTGTGGATTCAGCAGTCTCATGGACTACTTGAAGGCGCTGGCTTCAGGAAATTATTGTCATAGTAGGAATTCTTCGAAAAGGAACCGTTAGCAAGGTCTTTAATGTAGTCCTTCTGCTTTGTGGATTCAGCAGTCTCATGGACTACTTGATGGCGCTGGCTTCAGAAATTATTGTTGCTGCAGGAATTCTTCGAAAAGTGACCGTGAGCAAAGTATTTTCTTGTAAGGTAATGCATCTGTCACTTAATACACTCTTTTAAGTGTATAAAAGAATGGCGTTCTTTGGTAGGAGGCATTTAAAACTTGTCTAGAAGACGCCAGAAGCATCATAGAGAAAACTTTACCCAAGAGACTTGAAACACTAGCTGAAGCTCTTTAGCCATTTTGAAGCCCAACAAGCGATGACGACTGCGAACGTGCTTGTGAGCTTGGAAATGCACTCGAAGCGATTTCTCCTCTTCTGGTGGAATTCAATGAACTTTTGTGCACATACACTGAACGTGTGCGAACTGGAAATCAGTATCTGGAAACTGGAGATTATTATGCGCTTAAAGAGCAGCAGATAGAACTTACACTTGAATACCATGAATACACCGAATACCTTGAATACATATGATCTCAGTCTACTTTGCGACAGGAGATCACAAGACGCAGTTGTAACTTTCAGCCAAACAGAATAAATGGTCAACTTACCTTGAACAATGCCGACTAGGCCAACGCAACCATAAGACTTCAAAGAGAAGTGATCAAAACTTTTACACGGTTCTGAAACGGTAATTTCGTTATAAGACCTTGCCTTAGATCCAGCTATGCCTCCAGAGGCACCCAGGGCATCAAGAAGGAGCAGAAAATCTTGCCCTAGGTTTTTTGCTGCCAATATATCCTGCCAATGAGCCTGGATTGAGATGTTAAGATTTCGGATGTCTGTCTGGTCCCCCCCAAAGGCTCCTTGGCCTGTAATTAGGGGAGTATATACGGATCACAAACTCAGAGAACAATAGCCAATTACTTACTGAGATAAAAGAAAAAGAAAAAAAAACAGTACAAAAAAAACAAATCAAACATCAATAACTATTACTACTACTAACAACTCACCGCAGCATCAAGCCGCCTGAAGCCAACACAGATACGCACGTTCCTCCTCCATTCCAATCTATTCAAAGCCTCCCTTTTTACACCCGCTCACGAAGTTCCCATTTCCTTTAAATCTTTCTTTATGACGTCCTCCCACCCCAGACGAGGACGACCTGCTTTCCGTTTAGCCGTAGACGGTTGGCCGAAAAGAACAATCTTCGGTAGTCTGTCATCCTTCATCCGTACAACGTGCCCTGGCCACCTCAACCTTTCTTTCATTATAGCCCTAGAGAGCGGTATTGAACCACATTTTTCGTATAGTCTATTGTTTGAAATACGGTCAGTCAGCCGGGTACCCAGAACAATCCTTAAGCCATTTCTCTGGAAAACATCTAGCAAATCTTCATCCGCTTTTCGGAGCGTCCATGCTTCAGAGCCATATTTGACCACTGTCATCACAGTAGCTTCTTTATATTCTAATCTTGGTTTGCAGATTTATCTTCCTATTATTCCAAACTTTTTTTAACTGTGAAAACACACCCCGAGTCTTGGCTATTCTACTTTTAACATCTTCACTGCTCCCATCATCTTTACTAATAATACTACCAAGGTAAGTGAAGCTGCCCACCTAATCATTCTTTTCATTACCCAACGTCACCTTTTCATCTTCACTTATTCCTAGCCTTAGTGACTTAGTCTTCTTGACATTAATTTTCAAACCTAGTCTAGCACCCTGAACTCGCAAAACCTCTAAAAATTCATTCATTTTGCTCACACTTTCATCTAGGATGCTTAAATCATCAGCATAATCTAAGTCCAGGAGACTTTTTCCTCCCCATTTGATTCCGTGGTCTCCCATTGCCTTTCCTGTGCTCCTTATTACAAAGTCCATCAAAATACTACTACTACTACTAACACTACTAACAACTCACCGCAGCACCAAGCTGCCTGAGGCCAACACAGTTACTCACGCGCCTCCTCCATCCCAATCTATTCAAAGCCTCTCTTTTTACGCCCGCCCATGAAGTTCCCATTTCCTTTAAATCTTTCTTTATGACGTCCTCCCACCCCAGACGAGGACGAACTGCTTTCCGTTTAGCCCTAGACGGTTGGCCGAAAAGAATAATCTTCGGCAATCTGTCATCCTTCATCCGCACAACGTGCCCTAGCCACCTCAACCTTTCTTTCATTATAGCCCTAGAGAGCGGTATTGAACCACATTTTTCGTATAGCCTATTGTTTGAAATACGGTCAGTCAGCCGGGTACCCATAACAATCCTTAAGCAATTTCTCTGGAAAACATCTAGCAAATCTTCATCCGCTTTTCGGAGCGCCCATGCTTTAGAGCCATATTTGACCACTGTCATCACTGTAGCTTCTAATATTCTAATCTTGGTTTGCACGCTTATCTTCCTGTTCTTCCAAACTTTTTTTAACTGTGAAAAGACACCCTGAGCCTTGGCTATTCTACTTTTGACATCTTCACTGCTCCAACCAACTTTACTAATAATACTACCAAGGTAAGTGAAGCTGTCCCCCTGATCAATCTTTTCATTACCCAACTTCACCTTTTCATCTTCACTTATTCCTAGCCTTAGTTACTTAGTCTTTTTAACATTAATTTTCAAACCTATTCTAGCACCCTGAACTCGCAAAACCTCTAAAACTTCATTCACTTTGCTCACACTTTCATATAGGATGCTTAAATCATCAGCATAATCTAAGTCCAGGAGACTTTTTTTTCCCCCATTTGATTCCGTGGTCTCCCATTGCCTTTCCTGTGCTCCTTAAGACAAAGTCCATCAAAATAATCCATATAAAGGGGGATAGAACACAACCCTGCTTAACTCCTGATTCAATACAAAACCAGCTGCTAACCTCATTTCCTACCTTAACCTCAGCCGTGTTATTCTCGTAAATAGCACTAATCACTTTAATGTATTTGTCTGGTATACCATACAAGGATAAAACCTTTACTAAAGCTCTTCTATCAACAGAATCGAACGCTTGCTCATAATCTATAAAACTGAGGACCAAAGGTGTTTGAAAGCTCAGGCACTTCTCAATTATTAACCTAAGAGTGAAAATTTGGTCGACACATCCTCTACCTTTTCTAAAACCGCACTGTTCTTCTCTTAAAACTTTGTCTATGGCATCTCTCAGTCTAAAAAGTATCATATTACTAAGTAATTTACTACCTACAGAGACCAGACTAATCCCTCGATAATTACCATACTCACTTTTATCACCTTTCTTATAAAGTGGTTTAATTAAGGTTTTCCTAAAATCGTTAGGTACTTCCCCTTTTTCAAAAATCATATTCATAATCTTCAGTAACTTATTTCTAACCTCAGAGCCACCATATTTAAGAAACTCATTAACCACCCTATCAGCACCTGGAGCCTTATTATTTTTTAGTCCTTTTAGTACTGTCGCTAATTCCTCCTCACAAAACAAATCTTCCTTCACATCCAATGTATCACAAACCTTTTCATTTTCCTCTATATCTCCTCCTTCAACTCTATCTTGGTTAAGCAAATTCTCAAAATGTTCGGCCCATCTCTCTTTAGTTTTTTCCTTATCGCTAATTGCGGCCCCATTCCTATGTTTAACTGGGCCAAGTCCGCATTGACTACTCTCTCTCAATTTGTTAACATGCCAGTACAATATTTTACTATTATGCCGTCTAGCTGCATCTTCCAGATCCTCGCCAATTTTATCCATGGCCTCTACTTCACACCTCCTTAGTTCATATTTTAATGCTTTCTCCACTTTCTTTACATTCCTTTTGTTTTCATATGATCTATCACTAAGGTAATTCTTGTACAAGTCCTTTCTCCTTTCAATCAAACATAAAGCTTTTTCACTAATATTCTTAGCTGCAGTTCTAGCTTTCTTCCCTAAGACACCTTCAGCAACTTCACAAATTATTTTTCTAAAATTATTCCAACCATCTTCCACATTATCAAATTTTAAACTCTTAAGTTTAGTATTCAACTGTTCCTGGAAAGTTTCTCTCAAATTCTTATCCTGGAGTCTACCAACATCATAACTTCCCGGGAGGTAGTTACCCTTCCTCTTTGTAATTGTATTTAATACAATTGAGCCATTTTATGACCAAACACCGTATTGGTTATAACTAGATTGTTATACCTACAAAATTGCAAAAGTCTGTATCCATTACTGTTTTCTTTTCCTACACCAAATTTACCTAGGCTAGGGTACCATCTATCCCTATTTCTACCAACCTGGGCGTTAAAATCTCCCAGTAAAAACATCGTATTTCTACCTGGGACCCTGTCTATTTGATCCTGTAACTGTAAGTAAAATTCATCTGAGTCACTAGTATCTCCGTCAGTCGGTTCTACAGGGGCATATACTACTATAACTGATACTCTGATTTTTTTTGTCATAAAATGAGCAATTAGTATTCTATTATTAATACCTTCCCAGCCTAAACAAGACTTAATAGCTTCTTTATTCATCATGAGCCCTACTCCCTGTCTATGTACCCAATCCTTCCTGCCTGAGTAAACAAATTCTATATCACCTAATTTCATACTTCCTACCCCTGGGATATGAGTTTCTGAAACTCCTAATAAATCCAGTTCGAATCATCTGAATTCGTCAGTCAAAATGTCGATACGATAGTCATTTTTTAACGTCGTAACATTCCAAGTCCCAATTTTCATGTTCTTTAAATGATTGAAATTATTTTCGCCTCAGGAAAAGCAATGATCCCGGATACCAGTGCAGGACGGGGATCACATGTCTTCTCAAGTCTACACCGAAGTGCTTAAGCCGGCTTAGAACCGGACAGCAAGAAGTCCCTGGGACCTCCATGAATGGGGGCTTTGTGCAATCCTGGGCCCATCTTGGTCACAACATGATTTTCAGCACTTGGCGATGCTCTTCCATCAACAAGAGTCGAAATCCTGCGCAGACAATCTCAAGCCTATTACCTCCGACTCATTATATGTTCATGCCTACACATATTATGCTGCTATTGGGAGGCATCCCATAATAGATAAATTAGCTAGGAAGAGGTTTTTCAGCCCGAAAACGCCCGTCAAAACATCAAGCCCAGAAGAATTATCCATTAGTCACAATCCCGTGCGAATGCTGTGTCCTTTACTAGGCTATATCTTCCTCGAGGGGCGCCACTCCTCAAGTAGGAATAGAGTTGACCGCAAGGTCCCCAGTCTCGCAGGTACCCCGAAAGGGTCGAGGCAGCCCTGTGGAGAGGCCGTTCTCCATAGACCTGAATCTTACGCCTTGCCGCAGTTGTCCTCCTATAGAGGATCCTCCCGCGATGGTGTTCTGCATCACCATGCAATTTAACCCATTATTGGGAGAAGGCACTTTAATGTATTTGTCTGGTATACCATACAAGTCCATCAAAATAATCCATATAAAGGGGGATAGAACACAACCCTGATTAACTCCTGATTTAATACAAAACCAGCTGCTAACCTCATTTCCTACCTTAACCGCAGCAGTGTTATTCTCGTACATTGCACTAATCACTTTAATGTATTTGTCCGGTATACCATACAAGGATAAAACCTTTACTAAAGCTCTTCTATCAA
Source organism: Artemia sinica (assembly GCA_027921565.1). Classification (NCBI taxonomy): domain Eukaryota; kingdom Metazoa; phylum Arthropoda; class Branchiopoda; order Anostraca; family Artemiidae; genus Artemia; species Artemia sinica. Next base: position 39,931,945 of record CM051276.1, read on the forward strand.
CAGAATCGAACGCTTGCTCATAATCTATAAAACTGAGGACCAAAGGTGTTTGAAAACTCAAGCAGTTCTCAATTATTAGCCTAAGAGTGAAAATTTGGTCAACACATCCTCTACCGTTTCTAAAACCGCACTGTTCTTCTCTTAAAACTTTGCCTACGGCATCTCTCAGTCTAAAAAGTATCATATTACTAAGTAATTTACTACCTACAGAGACCAGACTAATGCATCGATAATTACCACACTTTTATCACCTTTCTTATAAAGTGGCTTAATTAAGGTTTTCCTAAAATCGTTACGCACTTCTCCTTATTCAAAAATCATATTCATAATCTTCAGTAACTTCAATCTTCAGTCCTCAGAGCCACCATATTTAAGAAACTCATTTACCACCCTATCAGCACCTGGAGCCCTATTATTTTTTAATCCTTTTAGTACTGTCGTTAATTCCTCCTTACAAAACAAATCTTCCTTCACATCCAAGGTATCACAAACTTTTTCATTTTCCTCTATATCTTTTCCTGCAACTATCTCGGGCATAACATAATTCATTTCTCTGCATATTATTCTCAAATCAAAAAGGTGATCTTCATACCCTTCTACAATCCACTGATCACAATCAGATTATACAGAAAAAAAAGAAAAGCAAAACAGAAACGAAAAACAATTAAATGAAAAACTATTGCCAACCATTCAAAACAAAAAAGTAAGCCACGATAAGGTTTTGCATAAGGAACAAAAAAAAACCACTTAATACTCACAGTCACAGGAAGAAGAGCAAAAAGGAGAAGAAAAGAAAATATAAGTAAATAAAAATTATAAAGTAAAGTTTATTTAGGAAAATAAAAAAAATTATTCAGGCAAAAGTAGGGAAAATTAATCATATGAAAACAAAAAAAAATTACTAGTCTTTTGAAGGTCAAATGACACTCAACAAAAGGATTAAAATTGGATCTTATTGTTGGTGTATGCGGAATTTGGATATTTAGAGAACCACAAAGCTGATAATTTGACCGATCAGATAGAGAAGAAGATGTAAATCTAAGGGACCTAGGAATGTCACCATGGAGCTGAAGAAAAGCGAAAGACGCACAGGAAAGAATATAAAGTTTTTACTATGAAGTAACGGTTTAGTTGCCGAACGGTTTACATCCTAGATAAGATTTATTGCTTTATCGTAAGTATTCGTAAGCGGTTTGAGAAAAGACGGGAAAGTGGACATTCATATGACTGAACAATAGGAAATATAAGAATGAATTAAGCTATGAAATAGGATTCTTAGAATTGATCCTGGAAAAATATTTTTTTGTTTTCTTAGAACACCGAGGTTTCTGCATACCTTCGCTTTAATAAAATCAATATGGTGTATAAAAGATAAATTTTAATCTAGGAGGATACCTAGGAAACGGACATGGCCATCTTTTGGTCTAATAAAGCCTTTGTATATATGAATTTCAGATAATTGAGGACAAGCCTGAGATATACGAGAAAAAACTAAAAAACTATTTTTAGAAACATTTAATGCAAGAGAGTTAGCATCAAACCAAATTGAAACACTCTGGAAGAGGTCCACTAACTTTGTACGAACCTCATCCTCTGTTCTCCCAGAAGTAGCAAGGGTGGTATCATCGGCAAAAGTAACAAGAGAATCCCAGGTATGCAAACTATGGTTATGTGTACAGAACCTGTTGGACAACATAGATGACAACAATAAAGATGATTCTTATTTCTAACTGCAAAAATTAGGTCATTTACATAAATTAAAAACAGCACCGGCCCTGAAAGTGACCCTTGAGGGACCCCCTGGTCATCACTTGATGGTGAGCGAAATAGCGGATCAACTGAAATTATTCTACCAGACATGAAAGACTTGAACCAATAAAACGCACTACCTCTTACGCCAAAATGAGAAAGTTTAAATAGAAAAACACTGTGGGTCAAAGAATCAAAGGCTTTATGAACATCCAGAAACAAAGCAGCAGGAATCAAAAGGGAGTCTAGGGCAGATTGAAGATAATTCAGTAAAACTGTACAAGCTTGCTCAGTTGAATGATTTTCTCTAAACCCAAATTGAAAATCGTGAAAAAAATCTTTAAAAGTAAGAAAATTATTAAGACGAGAAAGCATCGCCTTCTCAAATACTTTGCTAAACACAGATAACAAAGAAATTGGCCGATAGTTGGCTGGATAATTTCGTGTCCCCCCCCCCCCTTATATAATATGATGACTTGATTACGCTTGAGACTACTCGGGAAAATACCATGCTGAAAGGAGAGGTTAATAAGTTTCGGTCAGACGACGAAGAATTTTTCAATCCCATAACAATTTTAGTTATTTGTTTCTCCGTTGCTGGTTCCAATAACACTGACTTCATACAAGGTGGCCCAAGGTAAGACCTGAAGTGTGATCTTGAAGGACAAGGGATACCTCAGAGACAGAGGTATCCCTGAAATTAAAAGCGTAGTGACGAATCAGTATCCAACTATCCTTCTGTTTCTTTCTGCCTGAACTAGGTCTCTGAAGCTGAACCTCCATAAATGTGATGAGATCTTAAAACACCAAAAAGATACCTTTGCATTTGTCAGCACTGAAGGGAAAAAGCGCTGTCGTGGATTTGAAAGAGTCCTCTAGAAACTGACTTTCGACATGTAGACCAGAGATACATAGCCTCATGATGGAAGACATAGCAACATCTGAAGTTGTTTGATCTTTTCTAAACTGCATAGAGCTTGGAATAGAAGTAATGAAGTCATATCTTGAACGGACCTCAAACAAGGTTAGAATTATGCAGTGTAGGTTTTTCATCGTGTCTGAGAAAGGAGAAGAATCTGAGTAAAACACTGAAGAAATAGAACTGCTCAAAAGAGAAATTGACTAAACAGAACGACAACAAATCATTTTTTTTTGGCAGTCCCAGAGTATGAATTTCAGCTGTTAGCACCAACAGTCAGGGGCGTAGCTCCAGCATTTTTATTGAGGGGGCAAAAAAGTTCCACATCCAGAGAGTCAAGGGGCATGGGCTATATAATAGCTTTTTTCCAATTTATTGGGGGGGAGATGCAACTGCCCCCCTTGCCACCCCCAAACGACGCCACTGCCAACAGTTAGAAATCTTGTGATGACGCTATCTTCAGTCTTGTCCGATCCTTTGTTGAGAATATCCCAACAAATTATGATCATTGTTTATTGAAGAAATTTTGATATTTTTGAATGCCTTAACTAACTCCGAGCACAACTATATCCATGCCCACAAGACCTGCGAACGCGGGTCCTCGTGAAGACTGCGATGTATTCTCACTGTCACGATAATGTCTGGATCAGGTGATGAATGTGATGATTAGATCCTCGATGTAAGTCTATCTTGCAATTATTCATATCTGAACGGACGCTTATAGTGAGTAACGACTGAGCGAAGCTTCTATGCAGGTAGCAGAGATGTAATTGATCGGCCTCCAGTGATACTTCTAGTAGTCTAATATATGCGATAATTTATTTATTATCTATTTCAACATTTTTATGTTATTTTTTTTAATCACCAGCTCTAGAAGTTTTGTCTATCCTACCCATATGCGAATATGCGAGGTATTTCTGAGCTGCTTGGTGGCTCAAAAGCTAATGTCTTTGCACTTTGACGATAAATTACATCAGTCCAGTTTTTGTTATAAAAACGTCACTTTAATGACTAATTGTGCCCCTAGGCTCGGGCTTAGGGGCACAAGGATTGGTAAATCCTTTCCTGTATGCTAGTGGGAAAGATTTTACTGGGTAGTGTGAAAATACCATTACATAAATAATTTTAAAGCAGAAAAAAAACGCTAACCCAACCTTACTCTTGTCCCACTCTCTTTTTTGTTTGTAATACATGGTGTAAAGTTTTCAAGGGCTAAAGCAGAGCGTGCAATTTTAATCCCCGCAAACCATGCCTACTCTCGGGGGTGTCAATTCACAATTACCACCCCTGGCGAAGGAGATTTTTTTCAGTTTCTTATGAAGAAACAAAAAGATGTTTTTCAAAATTTAAGGAGTGGGGGTGCATTTTTGATTTTTTTTCAATGCTCCGCTGTCACCCTCCCAATTGATTCCTCTACGCCCTCCCGTAAAAAAAGACTGTTGTTAATAATTTTTCTTTCTTTTTCTAGATGGGGTATTTGCATAACTTTAAACCCTTCATATTTTATTATTGGATGTCTGGCTATTGTTGGCATCTCAAGTGCAGGTTTAGTTTATTTTCGACAAGAAAATAGCCCAACTAAGCTATGGATACCCCAGAATTCGGGATTTGTACAAAACACCGACTGGCTCAAAGACAACTTTCCCACGGATATGAGGATCCAAATGGCTATTTTCCGTTCGGAAAATATACTTACTCCGCATGGACTAAAATGGGTAACTTAATGTCTAATTTTTGAATTAAAGTACTAAGGACAGTGTAAAGTCTCTCCCGGATTTAAATGTAGTATCAGATGGCCTAACTGTATACGTGTTGGTGACACATAAATTTAAGTTACTTGTCAATTAGCTGGTACACACGCCAGAAGTCAAGTTTGGATAATGCTAATGAAATAAAACAAGATATGATGAAAATGTAATAGTTTAGAAACAAATTTGGGCTATACATTTGCACATTAGGGGGGTGGGGGTAAAGCATAGCATATATATAAAGGCGTAACCTAACCTAACCTAGGTACCTTTTTTCCCCTACCCCCCCCCCCCCCCCTCAAAAAAAGTTTAAATATTCTAAACCCAATGGCAAGCCATGCTTTGCGATCCAATTCTCTATTGACTGATACTCGTTTGACTTCTTTCCTTTAGCATCTTTCTTGCGTGTGTACCAGCTAATTGACAAGTACCAAATTTAATGTATTTTGTCACGGAATTAAAATGATTCCATAAGTAGCTGTTACATCCGCGTACATTTAATATTCAAACCCGTAGAAAAGAATCGTATATATTTGTACGTTTAGCCCTTAGCAAAGAGAGTCTAACTTATGTTTTGAATGAGATAAGTCTGCTTCTGGTTATGGCTTTGATATAAATAGGGCACCTTTACGGACTGGTATCAAAGCTGACCGTGGGGCTGGCGGAAGGCCTTTATCGAGAGGGAGCTTGAGTCCCACGCGAAGGCGAGAGTAAAGATCACGGAAAGCCCGAATGATATTTGAGTTCACTCCTCTTTTAGCTGAGTTTAGCAGCATAAGCGCATGAATCACTGAATCAAACGCTCTCTGTAGGTCTAAGCCACCGATCGCTAGGATTTCTCCTGATTTGTGTGCATCCAGGAGTGCATATGCAACGACATGGAGCGCTTCAGCACAACCAATACCGCGTTGGAAACCGAACTGTCTTGGAGGACTGCAACACAGTTTCTCAAACTCATCTACGAATAAAAGTTCAAATAACTTGCAAAGAGAAGTAGC